>BSBM01001119.1:1200000-1612500 GCA_027924585.1 Larix kaempferi
CTGGGATGTTTCACCTCATAGTTTCCGTTCACTTGTTGGATTATCATCTTTTCATCTCCATAGACCTTGATCTTCTTAGCTTTCAGGTATTTGAGTATAGTCAAGCCCAATAGCAGAGCTTCATATTCTACCACATTATTTGAACAGTCAAACATTAGCTTGGAAGTATGAAATCTGGTGCATGCATTTCCCTTGGCTGGAGGGGTGATCCACATTCCTGCTCCATCTCCTTCTTTATTTATAGCTCCATCGAATCTCATGACCCAGTGATCTTTTTGGAGGGTGACTGTGACCTCTGTTTCCAATTTTGATTCCTCATTACCACCCTCTTCCATTCTCTGCCCTCCGTTCTCTGTGTTGGTTGAACTATCAAGGCATTATATCTCATTTCCACCATTAGCTTCATCATTTGGTTCAGGTAACTTGGTAACTTTCACACTTTCTTCCTCTGAACTAAGATCATAGTAGAGAATTGAGGAACCTACATCCGTGTCTACAGAAAATATGGAGTGGTTATCAGGCTTGTCCTTATTGCTTACTACGTATGACAACCTATGTTCCTTGTACATCATGTCCATTTGCACGTTCCCCTTTAACTTGATTGTCATAGTTTAATTTACAATATTTTTAATTAATAATTTATGTGAAGATATATAATAATTTATGTGAAGATATAAAAATACCAATTAATGGCATAAGATGAAATAGAATGTTATTTTCTATATTGTCATTTATTCTTTAAAATTAAGGATTATTCTTTATTAACATCTTTTCCCAACAAGTAATTTTATATAATGATATTGATAGATATAAACAAAACATTTCATATTTTATATATATATATATATATTTCATTTTCTTTATAAATACAATTTATATATAATTTTATGAAATGGTTTTTTTAATATAGTTTTTATAATGTTTATAAATTGATTATTATAATATTTAAAAAAAAAATAACATATTCATCAATTTAATTTTTATGAAATGAGAATTTATAAAAGTTTATAATGTCCAAATTTTAGAATTCAATTCAATACATGTATATAAATGATTTTTAAATTGAGAATTTAAAAAAGAGAACTGCAAACCCCTCTAACTAAAGTCTCAAAGAATTACCATGTAACTTTTACCTACAACCTAACATGGTTATTTAATCATCACATAGATTTCGAGAAAGGAAAGCAAACCCTGGTTGGTGTGCAAGGGTTTTCATAGAATTAAAATCATATCAACTACTTATCACCTCCCACCTTTATATCACCAAAATTTGATAGTCTTTTATTACTATATATCTCCACTTTTTATTAGTTTATAGCTACAGTCCTTATATAGAAGGATAATGACAATTGTGAACATAATTATTTAATTAGAATAATAGGAGTTGATTTGATAATATTTTGAAGTAGTTTATTAAAATAAACGAGACATTTATTGCAGCCCTTACATATTCTTAAAATTATAGAAAACAAATATTTGAAAAACATATAATTTATCAAACATTTGATACTAAAACTGACACGTTTTATCGCCATCACAGATTTGACTAGAAACAATGATAGTTGTAATAAATGTGATATTAAAAGTTACAATCCAAAATTGAAATTTGTGCATCTTTATCAGGAATTTAAAATTACACATCCTTAATCAAAATATATGCCATGCTTATTTCAAATATAACATCATTTACTCAAATTTAACATCTCCACTCCAAATTGTATCAAAATTGATCTACATCAACAATTTTAGAAATAATTATATGCTACCTCTATGACATATGCAAGGCCAACTTACATCAACGCCATGGATTTCACAAATATGTTCAAGTTGGAAGAGTGTTGCCCTCATCCCAGAAAAAAATTTAAGTGTATAGTAAAAAAAATGACATTCAGATCCAATCACGCGAGAGATCGTATGATGTATATGGACAATAAATTCTTCATGTTTTTCAATCTCAGAGGATGCCCAACTAAATTTAGAAGAAGCATTTGTAGTAACTCTGCATCACAAAAAAAAAATATTAATAAATCACTTATTAAATATATTTATTAAAATCAAGCAATATGATTAAAGGATTTATTAAACAAAATAATAAAAAGTAATACACATACCTATTAAAAGAAACATTATTGATAGTACTATTGCTTATCATGTTCTCTCCAAATTCAAATCTGCAACCGGATGTATGACACATGGAACACCAATTCACATCAACGCTTACATCACGATCCCTTTGCCTTTGTAACCATTCTCTCCTTAACTTTCTATCGGCCTCTCTTTGACAAACATGCTCAAATTGACGAAGTATTTGCTTAATCTTTGATAAAAAAATTAAGTATATCATCAAATAGCCGGCATGGAAAACCATTTTCCTTGCTAATCTTGTTTCGAAAGTAGGAAATAAAATGTTCTTTTTGGCTTATGTCATGGATAGCAAAGAGAAATTTTGAAACATATGCATTGTCCATAACTGTAAAGAAAAACAAATATTTTAGATTTTAGTATATATAAGAAAATTTATCATTACTACAAATGAAAATGGGTATTACAAGTAAATATCAAGATTAAATTGTTCTACCTTTATAACCTATGAAACAATAATCATAGATTTGCAACGCTTACAACTATCACAAATACAAAAAATACGCATACCCACATATAATTAGAGAGGTTGATATCCATCATTTGCAACAATTGTTAAAAACATTGCAAAATACAGCATCAACCACTTTATGAGTTGATAATGTTGAAGATGTGAAGTTAACACATAAAATGAAATTTCTTTCATAACATAAATACATATATGACGATGAAAACTCATGTTGGAATCAATATTAGTTGAAATTTTTGGTAGATAAATATTGGAATAATTAGCAAATGAATAGTTTGTACTGAAGAAAGAAAAAAAACATCAAATTTAGAATCTTGAAATACTTAATCAGTAGCTAATAAAAAAAATTATTATCGCAATATGAAAAGAACATACACTACTACACTATGTGATATATTTAGTAACCGTACTTTCAAGAAGAAGTTAATTGATTTTCGAGGACAAAGTGTCTCGACACTTAGAGAAAATTGATTGAAATATTGTGTTGAAACTATCAAATATTTTAAATCTATTAATCTTTTGTCAAATATTTTCACCTTTGAACAAACAATGTCATGTGTTCAAGTCCGGAATTAATGGCAATGTTGGACCTGTCTTTGATGTGGTTGGCACCAAAAAATTAGTTGCAATAGCTAAGTTTGACAACGATCTCTGGTGTAGTAGATTGCATGTATCATTCACTTCTACACCTACTGTTGTTGTATCAACCAAAAACGAGCTACCCGTAGCAATATTATCGTGCAATAATCGAGGTCGACAAGTCTGAATAACTTGAGATGTGCCTCCCTCAACTGGAACAATAATCACCAAAATAATAAGACAATGACAGTAGGCCCAGTGAAACAATCAAATATGTTGTAGTTAATGGAAATTAAAAAATATTATCAAACCGATATACCTCTATTGCGTAGAGTCCAATGTTGCACTGAATCTGACCTATGTTCCACATCTCCTTGTTGTCTACAAGAAATCTCCATTTGCTCATTTATGGTTTTATTTTTTGTACATGCAACAGTCCAACACATTCGAAGTGTGTTTTAGCATAATTTGATTGGCCATGATGATGTGAAATTTCTTGACCAATAGACACCTTTCCTATAAAAACAACCAAGAAAGTCGTCTCACCATGACCATACGATCATTTTAAAAAATGTGATTGAAATTAATAACAATACCTATACAAGTCTCGTTACTATGTTGTGGTGGGTTGAATGTATCATTCCCTTCTATTTCTGCTATTGAATGATTAGGCAACAATGAGGTATCATCGATAGCACTATCATGAAATAATCGAAGTCGACAACTTGGAATAGATTGAGAAGTGGATCCCTCAACTGTAATAATAATCACCAAAATAATTAGATTATGGCATTGGGTTGAATAATATACCTTATTTCAAATTAAACAAAATTTAGTATCATATTGAAATACCTCTATTGTATGGAATATAACGTTGCACTATTTCTGATCTGTGATCGACATTTCTTTGTTTTTGAGAAGAAATCTTCATTTGTTCATCCATGCTTTTCTTTTTTGTTCGAGCTCGTCCGACCCTTTGAAATTTTGTTGCATCTTTTCTTGAATGCAATGCTTGACCACATTGTCTTTTTTTATTGAGTAGGCTCAAAAAACTATGGTGTCTTTGTTTAGTGATATTAGATGGAGTTATACAACAATTAAACATTTTATTACACTCCTGACCCACATTGTATACCAAGGTGTTAAGTGCACGTGCATGCTCCAAACTAGTAGGTTTAATATCTAGTAAATGCCTTAGTGTTTGATGAGTTGATGACATAAGAAATTCCATCTCATCGACCCCAGACATGGCATTGTCTAGTCTTATAGTTGTTGAATCAACATGGTCAGAGGAATTATCGATAGGAAAATCAAATCCTGGGGGAAGCTCTTCTTGGAATTCTGGGCTAGGAGCAACTGTTTCATTTAAATCAACTAGAAATCTAGGCCTCTCAAAAATATTAGAAACATTTGGTGATGCATGCTCGCCAAGGGCATTTTTTCCTACCAACATGCTAACCTTTAAGGCATGTTTATAAACATTGCCATTCAATGCCCAAGCACAATTACAGAAGAAAAAATATGGCCCTGCATATATGACCTTATACCAAGTATCACGAGTATTCTTATTTTGGCTACGAACCCAATATTCATTGGTATTTTGTAACATCCTCTTTTGTACCATATTTATTTGTAGTTTTAAATGTAAATTGCATTTACTTCTGGTGAGGAGCTCAAGGCCAAGGCCCCACCAGAAGACCTTGTGAGCTATGTGGTGAATACCTAGTGGTAAGTTGTAAACTTGAGAGAATAAGGGCAGCAACACAACTACGCGATGGCAACCAAATCCACTAGAGGGACGACGAATGATGATAGTGGGTCATCCTAATCCTATGAACGTTGGAGAAATGGTAAAAATACTTATTTAATACCTTAAGGGAGAAGGTAATCATCCTAAGTTTAGGATAAACGGCTAGTTGCCGCATGCAAATATTTGATTCTGTTGTCACTAGTTATTAGTAAATTCATAAATCCAAGAGGAGTGACGGGAAACACCTTAATAGGACTTTAAGTTGAAAGGAAGCTAAAAAGTGTCACTAGCTTAATATTACCAATAATATTAATTAAATGTGGATAGGAAGTGGAGAGTAGGAATTTAATACATAGATGGAATATATGTATTAAAATTATGCACTCCTAACTTAATTAAATAAGCTATCCTTTTCGGAATGGACTTGTACACATGATAAATAACGTATACCTATATGCAATAGAGAGTCATTATATCCCTACTCCATCAAGAGTTGACACGCATACTATCCCAAGGGAGAATAATATAATTAATAAATTAAATTAAGAGATTTAGTGGTTATAGAGGAGTGGTATTCGGAATTGGTCTCCTGGAAAGGGAATGCAAATCTCATGCAACCTGCCACTTGTGAACTTATATAATTAATAAATTAAGTTAAGAGATTTAGTGGTTATAGAGGAGTGGTATTCGGAATTGGTCTCCTGGAAAGGGAAAGCAAATCTCATGCAACCTGCCACTTGTGAACTTGGTAGAACTCCGAGTCCTGTTAAATTGCCAGTTGTTTCTCTCTTCGGGGAGGGACAAGTGGATGACGGCGTTTAATCTAGGGGGCTGTGAGTGAAAAGGGGGGGGGGGGGAAGGCGTTATGCTCGATCATTTTCTGAACATGGATTGGCTGCTTAGAGATTTGAGTTTCTGCTGATGCGTCGAGTTTTAGGTATTCCTGATTTGTATGGGAGTGCATAGATCGCCGAGCTGGAGTACGATGGCGATCTCCTTTGTCCATTCTTTCTGCACGATTAAAATTCCCTGGTAAGTTTTCCTGTCACAATATTTTAGGAGTGAACCGTAGTGAACCCTGATAGAAGCTCGGTTTATTTTGTAATTGCATATCTATTTGTTTGGACAGGGTATTTTAGTGTTATTGTACATCCATTCGAGGGAGTTTTTCCTTGATTTAGGATTCTTGCTTCTGCGTCCTTTGTAGGTTGGGCAATCCGGGTATGGGGATAGTGATCTCTACTCAAATTACTTAACAAATTTCTCTTTGTACATATCTATCTCTGCACATACATTTGCTTGACAAAGTTTTTCATTTGGAAGGTTTCTTTTTCCATTCCAATGACATGTTATCTTTACTTCTGCGATGTATTGACACGGCTTCCAAATAGCCCAATCTCAAACTATCTATTGCTAAGATTTCTTGGGAAGTGTCATCCTCTCAAAGATCCCGATCCCCAATTCATTGGGTTGATTACGGAAAAATGTTTATTACTGTGAATTCGTGTGGGAAGGGACGGCTCTACAAGTGAGCTCGATCCCCATTTTCCTTTCATTATTAAGATATTATATGTTGTATCTGGATTTGAAATTGACTACCCCAATAGGGAGAGCCCTATCCCAATCTTTGATTGTTTATTTTATTTTTAAAAGAAACAATGCTGAGAACTAGCCACAACAAGCTAGCACGCGGCTCTTGGTTTGGTTAAGATTGGAGATTGAATATATTTACTTATATTATGTTAGGAGAAATCAAGAAGGGTAGGTGCGATGTTATTTTGTGACCCTTCTGGTATGCACAGTACTTTGATTTCCATAAAGAAACAGATCTCCATTCCCTTTTTCCGATCTCTCTAAATGCATGTATCTTTGTTGAGTCTCTTCCTTCATAAATGATTACGTTTCCTAGTTTGGTTTGTAAAGAATAATATATTTAGATTCGGGGAATAAATTCTTTGACGTTTCCTGTAGAAAATTGCATTTAATCACTGTATAAGATCGCCTATGGTTGCCTCTATATTGATCCCGCTGCCACGAATTGGCTTAGTAAAGAATAATATATTTAGGTTTGGGGAATAAATTATTTGACGTTTCCTGTAGAAAATTGCATTTAATCACTGTATAAGATCGCCTATGGTCGCCTCTGTATTGATCCCGCTGCCACGAATTGGCTTACCAAGCTAAGATTGCCTCTGATCTGTTGAACAGAGTTTTCAATCTCCAGTTGTACGCGTTTATTCTGGATCTGAGATTTGGACTGAACGAATAATATCTGCATTTCATATTGTCTTTTGTGGGTTAGTTTTATTCTCAGTCTAATATATATGCTGATATATGCTCCTATACGAGCGGTCGTTGGGTGATTGAAGTTAATAGCTATTCTAAGAATCTGTTGTAAGGGATTGTTATAAATTAATACGTGGTAGCTAGGGAAACAATCGTATTATTAGACAACAGAGTTACAATATATATAGGAATTTCTGCACTTTCATAATTAATGAGAAGTCGCTATACGACTTGATTTGCTTAGTGTGCATTGGAGGTATATCTCATCGATGCTCTCCATGAGAAAGACTTCCAGGTAATGGAAGGTAAATAATGCAACCGCTGAGTTGCAGGATGTAATTATTATTTTGATGAAATAATATATTGCAACGGGTGTTGTGGATGTAACCCAAGTTTTTGGGTGAACCAGGTTTATATATGGTGTATGATGGTTGGTGTATTGTTGTCATGTAATTTATTGTTAAAATGTATTAAATGGTTATCATGTTGTCCAAAGATGTACCCTTCTTGGGATAATTATCATATGACTTTTGTGGACGTAGCCCTAGATCGGGTGAACCACCGGAATTTGGTCTCGCCTTGATGTGTCTCTTATGTGTGTTCAAAATGTATAAATTGTCGCTATTTCATATTTATCGAGAATTATGTTTTATGTGTTCTTTGGGTTATTTACGTTAATTTTCATGAGTCGATAGTTTCAGGAAAGTGTTCAAGACAAAGACGATGTGTTGACATGTTAATTGAATGTGTTAATTTATGAATGATGTGTTGAATGAAGATAGTCTAGCATAATTGGATATAGTACCTTATGAGAAGAATGCCATGGCTGAAACAACATGATTAAGACCTTACATGAATCAACAAAGGAGAAAGAGTTTGATCGTATAAGTGAAGTTTGTAAGTACTATCGATTTGAATATCAATTGTAGTGATTGCCAATGATATTAAATAAACTTTGAAAGGTATGTTACACAGTAGCAATGTTTGAGATGTTTTTATATTACTAATGCATGAGTGGTTTATGGCTAGAGGAGAAAAAAATTGTTATTTTTTTTCTCTCCAAAATAATACCAGCAATTATGGAGATGTCACATATTTATTTGATCACATGCACATTCTTCATCTGGGATTGCATCTGCTTTGCACTGGGATCTAGCTAGTTGTTCATTGGATTTTTTAGGTCGTATAATACCAGCTTCCTTTAAACGTTGCATGTGAATGTAATAAGGTTCAACATTTTCCAACAACACATGAATACCCCAGTCAACCTGCCTGTGGCATGCATTTCTTTTCTCATCAAGGTACCTTTTCTTTAAGTACCTATGGTATGACTCGATTGCATTGTTGGTATCTTGATTTGAATGGGGAAAAATTTTATAAGCTTTCGCCCACATATCTGGAAAGTGAAGGGGGTCAGTGACAAAGTAGAAACTAAAAATAATGCAATAGATTATATAGTTATAACACAAAGATGTAGACAATACTTACAAATTTTGTTGTTGTCTAGCCAATTAGTTCTGAAATAATTCAAAAACTTTTCTTGACCTTGAAATTCATCAAAGATCCGTGCAACTGCATCTTGTACTGAGCGGTCATCCAGACATGAATGCATGATGTCTCCTAAAGCACGAAAAATTGAGACTCTAGTTTCCTTTCCATTGACTTTGCTTAAAATATTCTTCATCCATGCACGATGAACATTCCATACACATAATAATATTGATGAATTAGTTAAACACCTGAAATGACATTACAGTTAAAGAGATTAATGTACGTATATATGTAATGAAACATTAATCTTCTCTCCCGCTCCCCTCTACAAATAATTAATCAAGTCACCTTAAAGCCTCAATCTCAACTGCAACATCATCTGTAATAAAAGCACCAACATGCCAATCTGGACGCTCTTTCATTCCGACTTTAAATAATGCTACTAACCATTTTTTAATATCCTCCGATGTATTTCGTGAGGAAATAACCCAAGCTATCGAGACACCATTATGGTGTTTGTTGAAAACTATCAATGTATAAAGTTGATACTACATTCAAATAAACACATAATTATATTATACAAAGTCCACACGTAGGAAATCATTTCAATAACTATAATTAAGTGAGAATCACGATATATGTGTACTCACCCCATATTTGTTCGTGCTAAATGTAGAGTCCATGGATATAGCATTATTATGTGAGTACTTTATCATCATAGAACGCATCCAGCTTGTTTGTATACCAATGATGAATGGCTTGTTTTTCACAACATCTTGTTGTTGGTAGAAAAAAAACTTATCTGGAAATTGATTGTACCAACAGTCCACGCTAATTGGATCACTCTCGTCCTTGACGTATTCTTGTCTTTTTAGTTCATTGTACATGATTAAAATATCTTGTCTTGTCATTAAGGCATCTCGAGTTGTCCCTGTGAACAACTGACCACATTGATGCTCCACGTCATTAATGAATTTATCCCATATCATTGTGACGTTAAAACCATCTTGAACCATCTGTCTCACACTAGCTCGTAGATTATCTGTTAGATGTGGAGCATAATTGAAAGCCCGAGGCCTTCCAACTGCATCCTTCCCATGTCACACAACACCATATTTGTCAATATGCCTGCATGCTGTATATACAATAACAACATCAGTTGGTCTCATGACAAGCCGACGCATGATGAAGTGGCATTGACAACCAACTTTAATGCTTTGGCGTGAATTGCGTTACTTCATTGTATTTTCAAATGTCGTCGTTGTATGACTATCACCTTGGAATTTACAAGCGTAGTCCGGACCATATGAACACCAATACCTATTACATATCGTTCAATAAATTAAAGTTATAGATGAATGTTTTTCTTAATCAACTTGAATGATAAGTTAACAAAATATCTAAGCATGTTTCACACAATCAATTATGAGTAATTATAGAGACTCACATAGCATACTCCAAATACGTGTCAAAATGAATTCTTTTGATCTCCTCAAGTTTTCGAGTTCGTCGAGTATGAACAACAAATTGAGTAGGAGCGCTTTCTCTCGCTTGCTCTCCTCTTATAAAATCCTGAAGTCTACAATACGGAATAATTGCGACTTGGTCCCCCCAAATTTCTGTCCATGTCAAATCTTCGACAGAAAACTCTACTATATCTTCCGGATCTTCAACCTCCAACCCATTTATCTCCTCCCACTTTCCCATTTTAACACCTCTACACAATCACGTACAAAAATAAAATCTTGATAAACTATTCTAATACAACATTGAAAATAATTACTTAAAAAGTAGATAAACAAATAATGTATATTTACTAATTGGTGAGTGTTTATAAGGTCTCCATAATTATATAAAAGTAACAAGTACATTTATTACATATTATTATTTCCTAATAAAAGTAATAAATGTTCAATGTATTGGGAATTGACCTGAAAAGGAAGGATGGGAGAAAAGAGCACAATCAAAGTGGGAGATAGTAAATGTTCACTTAATGCGAACATTTTTAATAAATGAAATTGTGCATACTCTTAAACACTAAATATGACTAAGGTTGTAGTCCCTCTATAATAGCGTTGTTTGAATCGCAATAATTTACATTACAAAGTATTTTCTTAGTGTTAAATATCTCCTTCCCACCTAAACATCCGTGCCAACCTGCAACCTATATAAGCTTAGTCTCAAGTGACATTGTCCCTAGATATTAAATATACTATGATTAAATAGCATATGTTCTACATATTTCATGAAATGTGACATGATTTGAAAGTCCTAGATTTTGTTGACATGGAGCTTTTGATATCATTGTAATACCCTTTATGGGAAAACCATCACTCTATAAGTGGAAAGATTAAATACTAGTGATAAAGCAAGGGTCAAAATCTAGCAAAAGGAAGTCATCCTTCTTGACCAATGGAGGTTTGTTTGCTCTAGAAAATAGTTATAAGTTCAATGCACCCTAGCATATTATCATGTTTTGAATGCATCAAATATATGCCTTGCACATCGTATTCATCAAGGGGTAAGAATTAGTGAAACAAACTCTTTTGCAAAGGTACTACATGTTAGCCACTCCCTTGGCTCTCCCAGGTGATTATAATCTGAAAAGTGATTATGAAGTCGCTTTGAAACATAAAAAGTGATTATAATCTAAATTTTATCACATTTCTAATTTATTATCTATATTAAAAACTATTACAAAATTATACTAATAAATTTCCTTAATTATATATATATATATATTATTTAATTAATTAATTAATATAAATTCAATTTAATTTTGGAATATCAAAATCAAAATAAAGAAAAAAACCAAAAATGAAAGTGAGCATAATCTATAATTTATTATCCATATTAAATACTATTACAAACTAATACTAATAATTTTTTAAAATTTTATTCTCTCTCTATGTATATATATATATATTATTTCCTAATTATACTAATAAATTTCCTTAATTTTATTACCTATATATATATATATATATATATATTATTTAATTAATTAATTAACATAAATTCAATTTAATTTTGGAATATCAAAATCAAAATAAAGAAAAAAAACAAAAGTGAAAGTGAGCATAATCTATAATTTATTATCCATATTAAAAACTATTACAAACTAATACTAATCATTTTTTAAAATTTTATTATCTCTCTATGTAGATATATATTATTTCCTAATTATACTAATAAATTTCCTTAATTTTGTTACCTCTCCCTCCCTCCCTCTCTCTCTCTCTCTCTCTCTCTCTCTCTCTCTATGTTATTTAATTAATTAATTAATATAAATTCAATTTAATTTTGGAATATCAAAATCAAAATAAAGAAGAAAACCAAAAGTGAAAGTGAGCATAATCTATAATTTATTATCCATATTAAAAACTATTACAAACTAATACTAATAATTTTTTAAAATTTTATTATCTCTCCATGTATATATATATTATTTAATTAGTTAATTAATATAAATCTAATTTAATTTTGGAACATCAAAATCAAAATAAAAGAAAAAAAACAAAAGTGAGTATAATCTATATTTTATCACATTTATAATTTATTATCCCTATTAAAAACTATTACAAAATAATACTAATTTATAAGCCAAACTATTTTTGCAAGTGGGTTGTCTATTTTGTGGAGGAGACTTCAGCGACCTCATCTACATGCAAGAGAACCACCAACACTCTATATCAAAGTCATCCTCATTCCAAATAAGCAAAGTGTCTTTCCAAGGCATCTAACAACATATTCGTACGGCTTGGATTGGTACAATTTAATATCTTTGTCAATCTAAGTCTAAATTAGTCTAAATTATTATATGAGTTTCTATTGTTTTGTCGTAGTTGTTATGTTTGATAATGCCATCAAATCACCAGTTGAAAGACAATACTAAACTTCATAAACTTCGAATCTATAATAAAAATTCATTTTATTTTAAAAATAACAAAAAGTAATTCTTATTTTTATTTATATGACAAAAACATGATAGCATAAACAAGGATATTATTCTTATCCTAAACATATTGTAAATATTATAATAAATATGACATTCAAACATATGATCTCTTACTTTTATTTGTATGGCAAAAACATATTATTTTAAGCAAACAATATTATTTCTTTTCTAAACTTTTTATAAACCAAGGATATTATTCTAAACTTTTTGTAAACGAAGGATACTATTCTTTCCCTATGCACATCCTAAACCTAATAATTTAAGTGTCAATCAATCATATAGTTTCTCGCCTTTTTGTATATGGCAAAAACATGTTATTTTCAATTTTAACAATTGATACAATTCTCTTCATATACACATTGCAAATCAGTAAATTATATAACGATCGTCCGTATAATTTTCACTTTCATTTAAATAGCAAAAACATGAAACTATAAGCAAATGATATTAATCATTATCTGGTCGTTATCGTATTCTGAAAAGAGCATAGGATTTAAACCGTAGTGTTCAAGCTAGCTCCTGATAATGTAATCCTGTACTAATTGTTAATTAAATTAGAAGTGATTTCTTTGACCGACACTTATCAAACAGTTTGATTTCTTTGACCAACACCTATCAAACAACAAGTGCAATGGTTTCATGACCTGGGTTTAACTATCGTAAAAGTTGTGGCATTCAATAAAATTGCAACAGCAGAGAAATGTATTATTAAAAAAATTAGCAAAGCAAAGACAACGGCTGGATCGACTCGTTACTGCTTCGCCTAACAATCGGTGAGGGAACACCTGTCACGGTTTTAATTCTCGGTTGCTCCAGGTGATCGCCACCAGCACTATTAGCTATGGCAGGGTTAAGTTGGGCATGATGCATGGCGGACAAGTATACAAGGAGATATAAACATCAAAATAAAAGAAATTAACGCAGAGTGTGAAAATGTCAAGTAAACACAGTGTAATAACAGTATGGAGAATATAATGACAAACTCAGTCTCCAGCGATTCTTCACAAGAAGAACGCCTTTAAATTGGCCATTACGGCCTGGTTAAACTGAGCAATGCATGACTATTACTTATATCAATATGAAAACGATTTTATTTTCAGATCCAAAGACTCAATGTTTCTCGGCTTTGCTACTTTGCTACCAGGATCGATTGGACTGCTTGGCTTGGATACTCAGTTTAGCTACCAGGATCGGCTGGAAACAGTTAGTGCATATAGAAGCTAAAAGCATGTTTAAGTGATTTTGCATCCTATGCATCTTCCACTTTTCCTTTCTTGCAAAAGAGTATAAACTTTCTTCTAGATCTCTAAGTTTTCTTTCTCCTATTTTCCTTGTTAAATAATGAGAGCTGAACAGTACTGTTTTCATTGTTGGATGATGAGAACTAAAGAGTGCTAAATGATTGAGAACTTTACCTAAAGTGACAGATTATACATTGACATTTTTATTTTGTTCTTCTGTATAAGTGAAATTGAATTAATATCATATTGATAAAATCTCAAGCAAGTATCTTGCCAGAATTTGAAACTTGATAGAGTTTTTTTTGTACGTGTATTTTTTGTTGCATTGATAATTATGAAGTTTGATGTTTACAAGGCATGGTTCCAATGGTTATTGCAAGCACATCGACTATGCTGTACAAATGGAAGGAGAGAATTGAACCGGGTGAGATTGAGATAGAAGTTTGTAAAGAGTTCCAGAATCTAACAGAAGATATATTGGCACATACTGTGTTTGGGAGCAGCTATTCTGAAGGAAAACGTGTCTTTGCCATGCAATCTGAGCAGGCACGGTTAATAACTGAGGTCCCCCGAAGTTTACTGAGTGCTCTGATAAGCAGTCAAGCAAGGATTTTGGCTTTCAATGGCTTTTGATTCCGAGAGAATTATTTCACATTTCGTGTAATTTCGGACACATGCCTCCCACTCTTCGGCAACATGCGTGCATCCTCCATTATCAAACCAGACTTGGAATTTCGTGGTGCTGCTTTTGGGGAACGTCTCGATTCTCACGATTGACCTCGGATCGTCGACGTCGAGCCACTGAAACCCGTCTTCAGATTGAACAAGGTGAGGCTGCTTGAGCGCAATTTTGATTCCCTTTGGGTAAGCATTTTTAGCATAAGATTGATTGGTGCACAGGAAATTTGGAGCAAATTTGATGTTTACAGGGCATGGTTCTGATGGTTATTGCAAGCACATCGACTATGCTGTACAAATGGAAGGAGAGAATTGAATCGGGTGAGATTGAGATAGAAGTCTGCAAAGAGTTCTAGAATCTAACAGAAGATATATTGGCACATATTGTGTTTGGGAGCAGCTATTCTGAAGGAAAACGTGTCTTTGCCATGCAATCTGAGCAAGCACGGTTAATAACTGAGGTCCCCCGGAGTTTACTGAGTGCTCTGATAAGCAGGCAAGCAATGGTTTTGGCTTTCAGTGGGATCTTACAGTCAGAAAAGATTAAATGAAACATACTCATATATACCGATGAATGTAAATGGTTTAATCTTGATTTAATAGAGATGCTAGTAGTGTCACAGAGAGTGCTGGTTGCAGAGGATAATAGTTAACAAGATTGAAATTGATGTCAAGGTGAATACTCATAACTGGTAAAACAAAATGCTGAGAATCGTAACTTACCCGCTCCTTTTGATAAATGCTCCTGACTGTGAACGGCGCCGGTGGCTTGTTTTCGCTGCAGGTTCTATGGTTGCTCCTAACTGTGAATGGCGCTGGTGGTTGGTAGCTTGTTTCGATCCGATGCAATTGGTAGATATCAGTCATTACGTTGAATTGAATTCGCGATACAACAAGCCCATGTGATGGATATACGATAGACAAATTTCCTTGAGCCTTACGCGGTCCAATCAGAGGTACCAACTGTAACATCTCCATAATAAAACTAGTTAGTATTTCTGTGAAAAATTAAAATTTCTTCCCTTACCGATCTTCACAATACCATATGTAACGGACCCTAAAGTTGGGTGAGAAATTCGGGAAAATTTTCACGCTAATTTATTACTTCATATTAAGAATCTCCATGTGACATACCCAAGTAACCTGAGTTAGTAACTTGGTAAAATTTGAGGAGAAATTAAAACTTTAGCTTTCTAAGTCAAGATAATGTTGTCTTCACCCTAAGAATATTAACAAGGCATTCTTACCCATTGATGGTGACATAAAAGTGTCTAACAATAAATACAACCATATGGCTATCATATGATCAATAGACATAATAATGAACTTACCAAAGACATACATTATAACCTTGTCATAAATAATCATACTATCAAAACAACATAGCAAAGGAGAATATAAACTTATATACACCCTTTCCATCACAACTATCAATGAATACCAACAGAAAGTAGTAATCCATTGAACCACTCTCATTGAACCACTCTCTCATCCTCCAAGTGATCTTGGGGAAGGGAACAAATTAGATTCCTGTAAAACTTCCATGCAATTGTGTTATTTTTCTAACCATTTAAACAACACTAATTGTTTCCCTACCTATAAAGAGAATTATTTCGACACATTACCATTCAACTACCAAAATGTAATGTCATATTCCCCAACAATGAAATCAGTAAAGTAATGAATTTAAAATGCAACAATTCATTTCCATCAACTAATAATTCACCTAGCAAATTTTGTACTATTAATTAGAACCAATTATGTATAAATGTAAACATCACACTTTGCAACATGTTTATCCGTAGTATCGTATGGGTCGCACCCTCCATTTTAACACCTTATCTTGTAATCAAATGTTACTATCAATATCTTGGAGGCTTTCATATAATTCTTAACTATTTGACATGCACTTATGGGATCATCACATGAGCATTTTGAGATCCAATCAACATAATTTAACAAAGAATCACTTGACACAACATATATTATAAGTTCACCATATGAATAACATGACATTCATTTTAACAAAGGACGCTTGACAAGACGTATAAAACCACAAAGTCATCATGCATAAGACATAAACCCAGTATACGTGGTTCACCCCCCCAACTTGGGGCTACATCCACCAAAGAGTGTCATTTATGTATTATTTACACAAAATAAAGATATACATTCTTCCACACAATGGTGGTAGTAAAAATCTCTCTCCTAGAGAACACCTTTGAGAGTAGTTTTCAAAAATAAAACTTACAGACAAAGGACTTGTAACTTTGGAATCGACGACTTTGGCTGTCTCTTCCCTGGCCAACCAACACTTGTAACAAAAGAACATTTCAACAGAGATACTAAAACTTACTCACTCAGAAGGTTATGACCTTAACCACAAACTCTGTCAAGCAAATTTAAACGCAGAGGTTGCTAAGTGAGACTCTATCCACGGACCATATGCGGAGATATCTAGTAAGTAATATACTAGCGTGAGTCTTGATCCTCAGTGATAATTACTTCCGTCAACAACAATGAATACATAAACATATGTTTATAGAAAACGTTGTCATCTAAAGAGCGAGAACCGGGAAATAATGGCGTTTCAACAGAGATTCATAAACACGATTTAATATAATCTCCGAGATCCCCGCGACTCGGTGCAATACAAGTCAGAGTTATATAACATAATACAATGCTATAAATCCAGAGATCGCATAGATCCTGACAGATTTATTAATATACACCTATATAACATACTACAATGCTATAAATCCAGAGATCGCATAGATCCTGACAGATTAATATACACCTATATAACATAATGCAATGCTATCAATCCAGAGATCGCATAGATCCTGACAGATTTACTAATATACACCCGATATAACATAATATAATGCTATCAATCCAGAGATCGCATAGATCCTGACAGATTTATTAATATACACCTATATAACATAATATAATGCTATCAATCCAGAGATCGCATAGATCCTGACAGATTTATTAATATACACCCGATATAACATAATATAATGCTATCAATCCAGAGATCGCATAGATCCTGACAGATTTATTAATATACACCTATATAACATAATACAATGCTATCAATCCAGAGCACATAGATCCTGACAGATTTATTAATATACATCAGATATAACATAATATAATGCTATCAATCCAGAGATCGCATAGATCCTGACAGATTTATTAATTATACACCCGATCCCTATCAAATAAGGTAAATACAAAGATAGGCAATTCCTTAAGCTCAAGCTTTTGTCAAGAAGACCAGAGTTCACATAGACACTGACAGATTATTAATATATATGCAGGTCGCTAAACAGATAAGAGATTGCTCTCATAAAAATAAGAAAGGTGTGTGTAGATCCCATTCAATAAGAACCAATGTTATGACACCATCACTCTGACAAGAAAATAATATACATAACTAGCAACTAAATTAGGAGGTTTGGGATCGAGCTTCTGGAGCCGTCCCTTCCCTTTCCAATGCCGTAGCAGAGGAAAACCTTGACTAATCTTCAGAGCGATTCTGTAGAGCTTACACTCTCAGAAAAATCAATATAATTATAAACTCATTCCATGGAGGGTATAAGGGTTGTGACCAGATCTCACACCCTCGATGTTATTTAGTAAAATGTAGAGATCCAAGAAAAGAGCAGAGGATTACTACTGTAAAGATCATGGGAATGATCTCAAGATTTTAGCTACAGGTATTGGTCATCCAGAGTTACGAAAATAGAACAACAAAAACACAGATCGCATAGATCGATCAAACCCTAGTATGGCAATACACCAGATATCTCAACCAACCCATACCGAATTCAAAAGAATGAATACCTCATTGTTCGACTATACAGTTCTCCTAAAACATTTAACTCTGTCAACCTAGAGATATCTATTCCCCGGTGATCTTTAAAAGAAAATGATATATATAAAAAAAAACTATCAAACGGATGTAGAGTTTGGCATGTCTTACCATATCCGATACGAGAGGCATGGAATCGCAGGTCTTACAATAACCATGCACTGAGCAGTTTTATGGAGATCGAATGCAGTATGAGATAACAGTATTACCATCGTTTCCTCCCAAGCGAGCAGCTACTGTCAACTCTTCCCCAATCGTAGTCCACCTACCACCACTACCCTGAGTTCCTTCCATCGCAGTTTTTCCCCCCCTTTTCCTCAGCCGAGCGCCCTCTATAAGTATAAATTTCATTAACATCACGGGTCTCCTCCCTTTCCTCGTTGGGTCCGCCTTAATGTAGTACCTCTCCTTTTCTCCGCCATCTGGAGGTATGGTTCACACCAAGTGTCAACAACCAACCACGTCTTCTTTCATGATGGCAGAGTTAACACATGCCTTCCACTCTTCCATCGTGGCAGGGGATGCGCCTTTTTCCTTTCATCCGCATGAGAACCACCATATATATATATATGTACAATACATTATATATATGGTTATATATATTATATATATATATTGAATCAACAATATACATAACTAAAGATGCGCACTTTGGCTATTTTGCAGAGATCGTCTATAAGATCTCAAAGATCTATGTAATCCAAATGGTAAATCCATATTCAATTTTTTAAAGGTTTTTTTTTGTTTACTCTCCATCTAAGTTGAAACTAGGATGTATCATTCTCCGTGATCTCTTAGGCTTTATTCACTAAAATCTTCGTTTAGTGGCTTAATCCTATTAGGATTATAATAATACTTAATCAAATTAATTAGTCCATATGGATGGTACTTAATCCTTAGGAACTAGAATAATAGTTGTGTAACTAAATAATCACTATCGCCAATCGTCTACTTAGGACGATACTATGAATAACTTAAGTTTATCATGCAAGTGCTTGAGATACTAAGATGACATTCGTCATCTATTCACGCTTTTAGTTACCACACCTACTTCCTTAGTGGCTTTGCTTGCCCGTCACTAAGGTGCGTCCGTCCACAATAAATCACAACAATACTCTTCAAGGTCCACTGGTGGGGCCTTGGCCTTGAGCTCCTCACCAGGGCCATAATTATAATTACAATATACATTTATGAATTTTGCTAGGGCTAAAAATAGAGGATGCTACACCAGCCTTGCACTGATCCATGCTCATGATGTAGGCATGGGGCTCTTGATGGATGGCGATGGTGGCATGGAGATATTGCATCATTCAAGATGGATGCGTGGATGGGTGGATGCATGCCTCGGTCCCGCTCCATTTTCCGGCAACTGACTACTACCTCTTCTACCGGAGTTTGAATACATGCCCTGACATGCCGTTACCAAGACCCCGCAGCAAGAGCATTAAACACTCTGCTGCAGGGTCGATATTGCTTGCCTTCTCTCGACCGAGTGCACCCGGGGCCCACCGAGGTGCCGTCAAGAGCCCTCACGGCGTGAGCAAACGTCGTCCCCTTTCGTCCCCACTCCCGCCGGCCATCTACCTTCCCCCCTCCGGCGACGGCACCCTCCGACCCTCCTCCGATCCCCGCGGGTCCCCACGCCGCCAGGACCTAACAGAATCCTCCAGCGAATCATGTCTAGGGATTTCCCGCAGTTAATGCATGGGAATTCCGAACGTAGAGCGAGTGAGAACCCTCCTCTTGCCGCAACCTCTTCCATTCATCGATCCCCTGCCATTCCCTGCCTCCCCTGCCCTCGAACCAGTGCTCGAACCAATCTCTTCAGGCTCAAACAAAACTCTGTCGAAGCAACCAAAGGCCTCCAACCCACTTCTTCCAGTTGTTGGCTTTGAACCAGCCTCTTCAAGCTCGAACTCAACTCTGTCGAAGCAGCTTGGTAAGTGTTTTCTCACGTACTTGGAAGTGTTTTATTTGGTTCTTTGGTAAGCCTCTCAGGCCCGTCATCCCCCAACTTTTGCAACCAATTAATGCTACTCAATTGTGGCAATTTGAAGATTATATTGTCATATAGAGTCACAGCGAACATTCTTTCGTTTTTCACAGGAAGCAACCTTTCGTGATCTTAGTTCGAGCAAGTTACTTTTGTTTGGAAACTCATCATAAATATTCCATAAGCAACCTAATTTCTGAACCTTCATGGACCTTTAATCCCTGGTTTTCATGTCTAACCTACGAACAATTTCCAGTATAACTTTGCTAGAATGGTTAATGGTCTCTGATGGATTACATATATCCGAGCATGCAATATATATTTATATTCTGGACCAAAGGACCTGAGTCAATCAAAATATCTTAGACAAAATATTAGATTTCAATTCAGCAAACCATAAAGTTATTTAATTTATTTTACACAAGGGTTTCTCATTAGTTCAAGACCCATTTTCTGTCAAGCTTTTATATACAATTCTCTTATTATTCCCAACCTGAAATTTCTTTGTAACTTACTCCATGCTCCCCATCTTCTTGCACTTGAGATATTCATAGATCCGTCAGCCAAGGACATCTTTAAAACCTTCTTGTTCCACCAGAGAGCTAGGAGCCGAAAATTTTGGAATATAGGTTTAGCATTATGAATTTTTCACCACCAAATGGATCTATATCGAAGAGAAGCATCATCTTAGATTATCAGTTTCAGGTCTGAAGCGATTATTAACTTGTTGTTAGGATTTCTTCAGGGACTGGTGTCTAAGTTACCTGGTCCATGTTCATGTTCAAATTCGACAACATTGAAATTCAGAAGAAAAAAAAAACACCAGTGCAAGAAAAACATGATAACATTCATCATTGAGTTCAACATAGAGAATTAAGTATACGCAATTAAATTTCAGATCCGTGGCAATTGAATTCAGAATTAAGAGCAGAATAAAAGTTTAACTACCACTTTATCTCAAAATTCTAATATAAGAGAATTGTATTTTAAATATAAGAGAATTATATTTTAAAAATCAGAATAAAATCCTCTTATATTAGAATTCTGCATATGAATCACACTCATGGCAATTAAATTCACTGAAATTGGCAAATTTAATCACCGGTGCTTGAGAGTCGACAAGTTTCGAATTCCTTCCAAAAAATTTGCCAAATGCAGTGACTAAGGACTGGAATAGATCCCTTCACTTCTAAAATACTCGCCTCTGTTAGATACCAATCAGCAATTGTCAAAATCTTATACAAAATACAAAATAAGGAATACCAAAATCAGATCACCCAAGAAGGAATACTTGTTGTCCCCTTTCTGTGTCTTTTCAGGATCTCTCATCTTTGGAATATATATTTATATATATTTAATATATATTCTGGACCAAAGGACCTGAGTCAGTCAAAATATATATATATATATATATATATATATATATATATATTCTGGACCAGAGGACCTGAGTCAATCAAAATATCTTAGACAAAATATTAGATTTCAATTCAGAGACGTTGAAATTCAATAAATAAACACTAAATATAAATATATATTGAGCAGTAATATACCTGCTGCGACACAATATATAGAGAGAGCATAAATGAAAGAAGAAATGTGATGTAGTGTGTAAATAGAAAACTGATCACGAGTATAAGGCTGAAGCAGGCACTAATTAGTATTTTCCTCTTTCCTCCACCGGCAGTACTAATTAGTATTTTCGGCCTCTTTCCTCCACCACCAGTTAGCAGTTGAGGAGAGGAGGATCTCCTTATTTGCAAGGCGTAAGCAAGCACTTAACATTTCCTCCTCCAAGATTAGCTCTCTTGAAATATAAAGCCTGTTTTAGAGCATCGTAGGGAGAGCCTTGTAATACAGAGTTCATATGCAGAAAGACACTAAAAGCATTCCATTGTAGCGAAAGCTAATGCTGTTATAGGAATTAAGGAGATGTCGTTGCTTCTCTTAACAGCACCATATCTCTCAGCCACAGCAACTTAGTTCTCTCAGCTGAATTATTTCAAGACCATCTTTTGCCAAATTACCTAATTTTGTCTGAAAATAATAAGGCCAAAAAGACGGTCAATCATGTTTGGATAAAAACAAATTAAATAGCTTCTATCAGAGTTGCCTAAATAGGTTTCCAGAAACCCTTCTGTTGAAAAAAAGTTTTCCAGAAACCTTGGGCTACTTTCGTAGTTAACAAAGTTAGTTGATTTTATTCCAATTTAATTGGGTCATCCAATCCAGAATTTGAAAGACTTGCAATCTTAAATAACTTAGTTTATCAAGCGGTGTGAAATTAGTAAACACCAAACAGCATATAGTCTGGTTCACAATTCAATATACACAATTCATGAGCGAGATAAAGTTACGTTTTCTTAGTTAAACCTATATTTATTCAGCATAAAAGTAGGATCCAAAAAAATTTACATATAAAAAACATTACATTTCAATTATGCTAAAGTTTATGGCTATGAAAATAAGATCCAAAAAAATTTACAATGACCATGTCAAAAGATAAGGGGCCACGTAGGCATCCGGAGCTCCAGGCTGGTGTTCTTCTCATGGAGAACCAAGCACCCAAAGCCCCCACACTATCCCTGCACTACGTGTCGAATAGGAATACTGTGCAAGCATCTTATAAACACCAAAAGGTTATTTTTCCTTTTGAATGTGGGATAAATCCCATTGGGATACGCCATCTCCACCGTCGATCATACGATCGGACGGTCCACGCACCTCCGCCTGCAAATCTTCTCAAACACTCTTTTCTTGATATTTTTATCGCTGCAGAGACGAATCTTTGGGCTTGATCAGGTATTTAAACAATCACTCAACCATTCTCCTTCCTTTAAAAGTTTCTCAAGCACTCTGAACCGTTCACAACAATGTGTTTCCCATGAAATAATAAGTGACAAACCTCTGGTGCAAAGAGTGTTGCACAATTTTCTGAAACTGGTTTGACCCTTTTTCAGGAATAGAAGGTCGATCACTTGGAAAGAACACTGGGTTTTGTAGTTTGGTTTAGGACGACTTGGCTTCATACATCTTATCCATAATTTCATACAGAGATATGATGCCATCAAGACTTTCTAGAGGTCGCCAGAAACTCCTGAGATGTTGCATAACCTGGTCAATTAGACACTATGGATGCATCTTGTGGGATTGAATTCTCTCCAAGGTATCAGGAACCATGTAATTGCCACATATGATTAACAAAACAAACTAGCTCTCAATTGACATCACCTCTATGCTTCAAAGCCCCTGAACCAACCAACCCTGCTCTGTCTTTTCTGTCCTCATTAATCCACTTGCTCTGCTTCTTTTCTTTTTATCTTGTTTTCCCTTACCTTGTATTTGTTGCTCTTGTTGTCACTCCATTAAACCCAATTTTGTTTCCTCTGGATACTTATATTTTCTAAGAACAAAACGTATATTTAATAGTTCGAAACAAAATTAAAATGTACATGTCTATCTACCATACCGGCACTTCTGAGACAAAAGGTGCCTCTTTCTTCAGGCTTCAGCCACAAAAAGTCTTTCCAACAGACTTCTTAACTTTACACAGGAAAATTTCTGTTCACATGATCTCAGATATTTAAAACAAAAACAGCTAAGAGCTAATTAACAGGGCTTCTCTTGAGAGCTTATCTGCTCTCGTTCAATTCTCTATAGAGAAGCTGAAAAGATACCTTAGAAAACCTGTATTTTGACTCTATTACTTCCCCATATTTTGCTTAAGCATTAGACTTTCCAGTTTAATCTTCCCATTCAATAAAAATCTATTGTGATTTTGGAATCACCCATTACTTGTAAACTGTTCACTCTTACCAAGCAACCACAAACCGTTCGATTATGCTCTATTATTCGTATTTATTTTGGCCACATCCTGCTTAAAAAGTAATAAAATGATTTTGTTTATTGTGATTTTGGAATCACCCATTACTTGTAAACTCTTCACTCTTACCATTTCCAGTTGTAACAGCAACCACAGACCGTTCGATTCTGCTCTGTTATTCGTATTTATTTTGGTCACATCCTGCTTAAAAAGTAATAAAATGATTTTGTTTTTGTTAGTAATGACATGCCATCGTATTTATTTTGGTCACATCCTGCTTAAAAAGTAATAAAATGATTTTGTTTTTGTTAGTAATGACATGCCACCTGCTGCTCCACATATTTTAGGTGTACTTAGACTTGCCCTGTCAAAATAGATTTATGATTTTGTAACATCAATTTTTGGGTTAGCATTTGAGTGGGCCTAATGGTTGAGAACATGTGTTATCATTGTGGAGGTTACAGATTCAAAACCAGCAGGGGATAGGGTTGCTCATTGGCCTGTTGTGACAAGGCTCATTGGCCTTTTTTGTTGCAATTATCCTAGCTCTGTTGATTTTTTCATACAAAGCTAACGTACTTTGATTTTGTGTATCAAAAAAGAATAAGCATTATTTTTTGTCTTCTTATCTCAAGTTTTCGCTCATTTTTTGTAGGCTTCAATACAAAATGAGCAGAAAGAACAAATGGGAGACTTTAATTGGCTTAGAGTTGCAAGATCCCAAAGACATAACCATCTTTTTTGGTAAAGATCTTGTTTGGTCCAGAGTACATCGAAAGAATTGAATTCATCGAGTTGCCAAAATCCCGTTACATCGAGTCCCCCACTTTATTGAAGGGGAGGAAAATGATCCTGATGCTCCTTGTACTTTCTATCGTAGCCAAAACAAATCCCCCAAAAAGAGGAATACTGCATCCTTGAAATATGAAGTGTAAGTATTTCCAAATTTAATTATTTGGAGGTTAGCAATCATACTACATTTATCACTTGTCATATGTATTAACATTTGACAATATTTTATGCAGATATAATTGTTCATATGGCCCAATTGATAAAAGGAGAGACAAACCGGTTAAATGAAAGGTCAATTCATTTATGAAAAAAAGGGGCTGCCAATGCCATTTCATTGTTAAGGTCATGGTGAAAGATCCCGAGGTAGCACTACTAACTTATAACATGTACGAGCATGAAGACACGAGAGGATGGCCTTGTCATGGAAAGCATGATGCTTCAGGTGAGCCTAGATCCATGCATAAGTCAAGGTTGTCAAGGGACATTGTTTCTTATGTAGAAAGTTGCTTTTCTTGGGATGTGTCAATTGATTCGGTGAGTAAAATGCACATCAAGAAACATGTTGACATGGATGCGGCAGATCGGGATAGAGATTTCTTTGAAAAAGTATTCGGATGATCCACGGTGGTCATTTTCGTAGTCGACGTTTCGAATCCCAAGCTGGATTCATCATCGGGACAAAATATGTTGTAAGAAGTTGCTCATCAGCATATAAATAGTTAGGGATGCCTTCTCATCTTTTCGTCTCTTCATCTTCTAAATCTTCATCTTTTCACCTTCAACCACGATGTTCTAAAAATTATCCTTTTCATTTACAACCCGCAAGGTGGAAAATGTATGTGGACGATACCAATGTGAGATGGCCCCATGGGATTAACAAGCTGAACAAATTTCATGAGCATCTTAACTGTGACGAACCCAAATTTTGTAGAATTTAAAAAAAAACTTTTCTAAGTGTCTAAAATACCAATAAAATCTATGCGAAAATACAAATAACTTCATTATGTCTTAATATGCATCTTTAGAAAACATGTATATCTTTTAGTGGACAATTTGATCAATTATTTCCATGGTCCTGATATAAATAGAAATTAACACATTCATCATTGTTTAAATACAAAGATTTCTAACTTGATTTTACTCATCACGTGGGTTTCTAATGACTCATCTGAGACACATCCAAGGAATGCATTATTACATTTAATTAATCAACATATCAAAATATGAATACATAACTCACAAGGTACACATAAAACATTCGATTTCAACACAAGTACACACATATGCAAAATCAAGTCATACACAGGAGACGAGAAGTAACGTGGTTCACCCATACACGGGCTAGTCCACAAAAGGTGTGTGCATCTTTTATTAATAGGCGAAAATTAATAGGATTACAACGAGCAACAAGGTTGCTGCATCAAGATTCCTTCTCCTTCCGACAAGCCTCTATCACTTAGAGCTTTTCATGAGTCAACCATATGTTTATAATACCTTTAAATTGAATCCTAATTATTTTCAAGAAGCAATTAGCCCTAACAAGATAAAAGACTAGAAGAGGCCCTTAACTAAGGAAAACCTTCCACTTTAACAAAGGGTTGTGTCATATTATTGTTCAAAATCAAGATTTCATCTTGATTCAACGCTGTTGCTTTAAGACCTTTACGTCTTAAAGTTTATTTAGTATTAGTAACCATTATCACAACCTTTTCACTAAACACCCTTTTCATCCTTATAACAAGTTTTCAAGATCAATAGACTATACTATTTCCTTGACATAGGATAAAGCGTTTTACCTTAACATAGGCCTCATTTTCTTTCCTATTGATTTAATAAAGTAATTTTCCTTTTTCTTTGTGTAAGGTGTTCCCTTTTGAAAAGGGATGAGTCTAAATGCCATCTTCCTTATAAATAAGTTCCTACCAAATAATTCATGGTTATAACTTATGGTTAAAACATTATATTTTCCTCCGGCCATATTAGGTAGGTACTTATAGATAGATAGATAGATAGATAGCCTACCAAATGCCATAAAATAATCGTAACAAAAATTGACTTGGTTCATTTGACAATATAAATAACGTCTTTTCCTATGGAGTAGTGGTAAAAGAAATAATCACTCTGTCATAAAATCACACATAATTATTAAGTGCTTAAGACGAATAGAACGAGGATATAATGGATGATCCAAGATCGGTCTTCATGAAATCACAAAAGCCGAGATATCTTGTTTTAGGTAAATATGAATAGCTCAAGAAAAGAAATAAAATAAGACAGAGTTTCACTCAGCACGCAAAGGGTAATAACTCAGAGGTTGTCAACCCTAAGTTCTCACTCTTACCGAAATGTGATGTGATTAAGGCTTAGCCCGGTCATATTAACTTGTAAGTAAATTATCAATGAGTTAAATAAGTCTAAAAATACCATCGAACCAAGTAGAGATTGCTTCCAACGAGCAGGGGCTAAACAGTCAAGAGACCATTCAGTATTACCTGAGGGCCGAGTTAAGATTTTCGGAACCGTAGTCGGATAAAAAAAAACAGCAGGAAGAGAGATCAGTAAACAAAAGTTCAAGCTTATCAAATAAGACAAGGATCGGACCTCCAAGCTGGCCGCCCCTTCCCAAGGTTGTGTAAAGAAGAAAAGAAGTTTGCATAGCAGTGTATTTAGCACTTCTCTGATCCTAAAACGCACAGGTAACTTCCAAAATTTGGACAACCACATTAAGCTACTCATATGGTAATGCACAGGGATCTTGAGATGCAACTGAGCTAAACGATAATACTTTAATCAATCTTTTAACCCATTTGTAATTACCACCTAGTTCAGCCAGGGTTTTCGACTGGTTACGAAATTCTCCTTTTCAAAGATCTATGGCATCTCCTGCTAATGTAGCAGAATGGAAAATACTTTCAAAGGAAAAATCTCGACTCGGCAACATAACGAAAACTAAAGGAAAGAATTCAACATAATATGTTTTTCAGTAGCACATTAACATGCAGTTGGGTTTTCCTTCAAACGCAGGCAGCCCTACTAGTCAATACGCAGGGAATCTCTTTACCCTAAAACAATAGCTATGGAAATATAATCTATATTCAATTACAAGGCTCGTTTACGCAAATCGCAGACAGCCCATAGATCCGTGAATACAGAAGTATAAAATGATCTTAAACTAAAACTTTAATAGAGATTGATAACTTCTAATCCATACAAAAAACTAAATAACTGATCTGCGCTACTATGGAGTTCCCGAAATTTATCACACTATTAAACTGGGACTACGCTAGAATTAGAGATCAATCCAACAAGCAGCATATTAAGCTATACTAAATGTTGTGGAAGTATTACTACTTGTCGATCTATCAAAATGCAGGTGGATTCTGTCGTCTAAAACATAATCGCAGAATATGAAACTAATTGCATTTGGGCAGAGATTACTTGTTGCATATCAGCATAGATGCACCCCGTTGCATTTGAGATTTTCTTTCGTTTCTTCCACCACGTCCCCATGCTACAATATTCAAAGCGCTTGCCTTCCAAAACTTCCCCCCCCCCCCTGCTATCTATGTAACTTATATATATATATATCTCGTTTCCAAAAGGCAAGTTTACGCCCCTTTTATTTTTTTTTTAAACAACCTCCTTCCATCAGCGATCAGTGCTAAGATGTAGGAATCGACCCCGAAATTAACTTATCATACTGCAAAGATCTCGGCATCACTTTCCTTTCGAGGAGTCCGTCCACCTTCTCACATTAAATTTTAACGACAACACTCTCTCTTGGAGAGTCCGTCCACTCCCCACCATTTAATATGACAACGAAAAACTTCAACAGATCTCTTCCGCGAGTCTAGCCACCTTCCCGTATTAAATGTTTAGAAGACAACAATCTCTTTTTTGTTAAGTGGTAGTTACACTTCTCACGTCTTTTATTCCTCCAATACCTTTGGAAATCACAGTTAAACCTTGTTGAGCTATAATACTTAATTAATATATGTAAATGTAAATATATATTAAGGTATAGGGTAAATACTCATTCGACTACCCAAAACGAAACCTTACGCATAAACACCAAGATGCTTCACTATACCATAAGTTTGATAATTGAAAGCCACTCCTTGTTATGCGTCCTCTATGCTCTATTCAATAGAGTACCTAAATAAATTCTTAATAATAAAATATCTTACCTCCATATGCACTTTTAAACATATCTTATATATTCATAATATGTTTTTACTTTTTCCAAATTTCCTTTAAGGTATATAATAGTTTATAGATTTGTATGAAAGTAAAATGGCATAAATACTATGATACCATTCTTTTTATTTCAAGGTGATTATTCCACATAATACCTTTAAAATAACTTCCTTGGCTTGAATCTATCTTTATAGATGACACGATGGCATTTCATCCCTAGTTAAGATGTTCATATGAACTCGGATTAATCTTACTAGGGTCGTCATAATTTATAGGACATAATAACTTAGTTAGATACTTACGGTAAGCTCTACAAGGATGAAACTTTAACACTATCATAACTTAAGATGATAGTTACGATTATGGTCATCAAACCTATGGCTTCCTAGCCATCTTACCCATTTCATGTCTTCTAATGAATAATCGATGTTTTCCCTTTTCTTCTTTACGTTACCCATGCTCAAATCCTAAGTTTATAATTTTACGACTGATGAGTTAAACCTCATGAATCTTAAACCTTACTGATGGGCCTTAAGCTCCTCACCAATGTCACTTACACAATTACAATTACATTTATAAAAAAAATAATAAAAATAAAGATCAAAATAGGTCATAAAGGAGGGATATCACATTAACCAACTCTCGGAGGACATTAAGTTCACTATGGATATTGAAGAAGATGGGAGCATCCCCTTCCTCGACGTGCTAATAAAGAAAAATAAAGATGAAACCCTAAGCCATGGTGTCTACAGAAAGAAAACCCACTCAGAAAATTACCTTCACGCTCACTCACACCACCACCCCTCTCAGAAAATTGGGGTAATAAATACCTTAGCCATGAGAGCTTTCCGCATATCTGACAAGGAGCATCTCGAAAAAGAGAAAGACCACTTAACCACTGTCTTCAGTAACCTGGGATACAAGAACAAGGACATCCATAAGGCAATGAAAAAAGCAAAAAACTGGACTCAACACACAAAGGAGAGGAAGACTCGCAAGGCCTTCCTCCCTTACATCCAAGGAGTAACCGAAAAAATTGCAAGGGTTTTAAAGAAAAAGAAGTTTGGACTGCCTTCAAACCTATGGAAACCATTAGACAGAAAATGAGGTCGGTGAAAGACAAGGTTGATTGGCACCAGTATAAGGGGGTGTATAAGGTAAACTGTTCATGTGGAAGGAGCTATATAGGAGAGACAGGTCGATATTTTCAAACTAGATTGAAAGAGCATGGAGCGGACATAAGAAGAGAGAGGGCAAACACTTCCGCACTCGCAGAGCATTCCCTCAAAACAAAACACCAGGTCTGCCTAGAAAACACGGAGTTGCTCGCTGTGGAGGACCACTACTACAAACGAAGGGTGAGAGAGGCCTTGGAAATCATAAAGCACCCGAACAACCTAAATAGAGACGGGGGACTTGAAATAAGCGAGAGATGGCTACCTCTGGTAAACAAGGAAGGTAATGGATAAAACCAGGTATGTTTCTATAACTATCACTTTCTGTGGTTAGTATCACTAGCCTCCGACTCGTCTTATCCATTTCATCTGTGAGTTTTCTTATTGGTATGAGGACTATCATTAATTTTTCATTAATTATTCATTGGTTATATAAGGACCATTAATAATTATTAATTATTAATAATTGATTATTAATGTGACTGGTTGATTTTGAGACCTTTAGAGAAATAAATACTATATAGTTTTATTTTCTTATTGTGAAGGTCATTTAATTATACTTTTTAATGATTTTATTATTAATAATCCATTATTAATTAACTATCAATGAGATTTTTATTTTTAATTTGAACCTTTATTATTATATAGTTGTATTATTTCATTAGTAAAGGTTTTTAATAATCATTATTTAAATAATTATTATTAATTTGTTTGATTATCTTTCAATTAAGTTGAACATGTATGAATGAATAATTTTTGAATGAATTTTAGAACTTCGATGTTGAAGATGAAAAGGAGAATTTTTAGAACATCGTGGTTGAAGGTGAAAAGATAAAGATTTAGAAGATGAAGAGAAGAAAAGATGAGAAGGGATCCCTAACTATTTATATGCTGATGAGCAACTTCTTACAACATATTCTGTCCTGATGATGAATCCATCTTGGGATTCGAAATGTCGACTACGAAAATGACCACCGTGGATCATCCGAATACCTTTTCAAACATTGCAAACCACGGAAACCTAAAATCCTTATAGAGATTTCTTCTTGAAAAGGAAAGATGTCGTAAACATATACAATCGGTTGGGCAAAGGAAAGTATCAGTTGCACCAAAAAGACACAATGAGTGTGAATCTTTGGTAACAAAAACATAAAGATGATATTTTTTTCTATCAAAAACCCAATGGTAAAGATGTCCCGTTTATAATAGGAATCCAAACAAAATGGATGCTAGAGACAATGGTGAAGCTATCTCACAATAGCTTAATAGCAATGGATTCTACATTCAGTACCAATAAATACGAGGTAAGCGTGATGTCCATGCTTGATTTAGCATGATCATTTTAGTTGTAGCCATTCAATGATATTGATGACTTAAGTTTGACTGCAATATGTTCTATGGATATGGCAGTATCAACTATATACAATTATCGCATTCGATGAGCAGCAAAGTGGGGTACCAATTGCGTGGGTTGTATCCAAAAGGAATACAACACGACATTTTAGCATGGTTGGATCAACTCATGCAAAGGTGTTACCAAGCTCATCCAGATTGGAAAGTAAATGCCTTCATGGTAGACAACGCGTTGGCTGAAATAGCAGCCCTGAGGTAATTCCAATCTTGTTATTTTGCAATGTAACTTGTACTTATTTATTGAATGCCACATTTAAAAAAATTATATGTGGCAGGAGGATCACATGTTGCAAAGTTCTTTTATGTGTTTGGTATGTACAAAGGGCATGGTCAAAAAACGTGAACTGGTTGGCCACAACGGATGAAAAAGCGAGTGAAATGTTGAAAGACTTAGGCCATATCATGAAACATTGCTCCAATGACGATGTCACTGATGCAATTGATGCCTTTTTAAACAAATATGCTGATGAGGAAAAGTTCTTGAACTATTTCTGCAAGAATTGGGTTTCAGGTGACAAACTTTGTGAGTGTACATACTCTTCCTTATATCTTTTTTTTTGTATATCATAAAGATGAGATATATGCACTAATTTAGTTTTTTACTTGTAGGGATGTGGGTAAAAGGTTGCCGAGATTTTCCGTAAGCAAATCAAGAGACCAATAATGTAGTGGACTCTTACCACTACTTTTTGAAGACAAAGTTTCTTTCTAATAGAAGGAAGAAGTGTTCCTGTAGAATGGACTGGTTTTCATATACACTCCTCATAAATGTTGGAACCATTTTATCGATTCAAAAAAATTTTGAAAAAAAAAAGCTATTTGAACAGATATAAGAAAGAGAATCAACTTGAATCATCAACTGACAGAGCCAAAATGATTCCAGATAGTGACTGCTGCCCTCATGAGAGCATATCTCATGCATATTGGGTGAGGAGTCAAACCACTCCTCGCAAGCGGTACCTTGTACTTCGTATCGCCCAACTTTTATGACGTTTACTTGCCCATGGTCTATCCGTGGAAATATTTGTAAGCGCGCTATAAAGGTTGATTGGTTGTATTGCTCATTGGATAATGATGCGACACCTTCTTCATGCAATGCTCCTCCTGAGATAAGTATTGATGGACCAAGCCATGATGTGGATGCTGAAAACACTATTATGGCTACTAACAGAGATGTTAATGATGTTGATGCACTACAATTAGTTAAACAGGAGTTATTCGGTTATTATTAGCTGCTTCAAAACAGTCCTCCTGTCACTTTGGAAAAAACTGAAGAAATGATTGGTCTTACTAAAGGAATGTTGAATGAGGCCAACAATCGTTCTCTTTTGGATTATGACTTCACCCTTGGATTGGGTGCATATGATTCCTCTTTGAAGAGAAAGAAGAGTTTTCTTAGCCCTAAAAAGAAAAACAAAGGAAGAAAACAAAATAGCGGCTTGGATATCGATCTAAATGTGCATGCCTCAAAATATGAACCATATCAGTTTCAGTACCTCAAGAAGCGGGGGCGTACTCAATCCAAAAAAGTATCCTCTATTGACCTAGGTGAGTTTCATAGAATAGGACAGTGCATGTGCCTAAAATAGTGTATTTAGATGGCCTCTTTTTTTTTAAATTACGGTGTATGCATGTTTACAAAGGCCACTTCTATGTATCATTCAATCGAAGGACTTGCCCAGCTGCAACATCATGACAGCGGGATTACTACACCATCAAACTAATTTTCAAGGAAATCTAATTGTCACAGGGTATGTTTTCAACCTTGTTACAGGTGTAGTTTCATGGCTGAGTAAGAAACAACACATACAAACTATGAAATTCCAGTATTTGTATTGATTAAATTGTTGTTGGGCATTTTTCTGCAGGTATCCTCGCTATAGGCAACATTAAAGATCCGAAACAGACATTTTCAACTTGAGGATGTGATCGTCACCAGGCCTCAAAATCCAGAGACTTATTTTGAATTTATAGTGATTGTTCTCTACACTTTGTAGTGTAACACATATGTATCTCTCTATGTTTTACTGCTTATAAAAGCAACAATTTTGAGACATTGGTCATTGAACTGACCTGACCTATTGTATAAAAGATACACAGATTTCAAATACTACACAACAGAGGCATGTACAGAGTATGAATTGTTTTAGTACTGATTAATAATATAATTTGGTATTTGTCCTATTTGTTTACTAAGACAAACGTCTGCCCAATTTTTTGAGAAACAACATTTTTTACAACAGATTCAACATTCAGAAAATTTTCATGAAGTTGGGCTGATTATTTGCATATACACAGTCCCAACAATCCCCAAATGACAAATGCCACCAAAATGTGCAAAACTTATGGACTCAATACTGCCCCTTAAAACACAAAGAGCCTTTTTCCATTATGCCAAGAGTTTTCAGTGCTGCCTGCATCACAAGCTAGGGCTCACCCATCCCATGAACATGCAAGTCTGGGTTTATGGCAAATGATAAACATGCCTTGTTACAAGCATCTACAACAATTCAAGGGTCATTGTGATAGTTATAACAACACATTCTATGCATTTGTGAGAAACAATTTTAATAACGTTGGGAGGCAGCAAAGTATGCTTCCTCTTGCAACCAACATAAGATGGGTTTCCCACTAGTCAAAACCCAAGTTTGAAGATTCAAGGGAACTCCCAACCAACATAAGATGGGTTTTCCTACTAGTCAAAACTCCAATATTTCTTTGAAACCATGATTCACAGTTATAATATTCCAGATATACTCTTATCTCAAATCTCGAAAGACAAGAACCTCTGGCCTTGTGTATTGCCATGATAACTGCAATCCTATGTATATAACAATGAAGGAATGATTTGGTTGGTGTTGGTGGCAAGAATATGACTCAATCAAACCGCTACAAGTCAAAAAACCCATCTCACACAGTAGCAATCCATCTTAAAAACCCATCTCCAATTATTTCAATAACCACAACTTGAAATTCAAGTGGCAGCATAATGCAGTGACTTCTCTCACCCAATAACAAAACACTAAGAGGGATAGTTCCTTGTTCTAACAGCTCTAATATGCCCTTTTATATTAACTTGGAATCTTTTATTGCTTTGTTTTCCACCGGTATCATTTCAACTGCTATGAGCAAAATGCGATAGGGTGTCATGTTTTAAAGTTCCATTGTGTTTAGTATGAAACATTTCTTGCGTTTTCAATTTTGTGCTAGCTTTCTTTTGATGAATTTACCCCCTGTGGTTCACAGCCATGGAGTAGGATAGCAGTGGCTAATATATAAATTCTACATTTTCTCGACCATTTGTCAAATTCTATTAATTTACATTTGTTTTTATTCTGAAATATGCCTTCCATCATCTGCTACTGCACCTATCTTACAATGGCTGTAATTTGAAAAGGGGAACTTGTTGGTGTTCTTACATATTAAATTATCAAGTGATTATGGAAGCCTTCATCATCCTATTATGAAACTCCATGAACGCAGCCAATTTCAAATGTGACGGGAAAGCCGACAAAAGGATAATGGCACAATGAAGAGCTAGACAAGATCTTTTCTTTGGGTTTTGATTTTGTTGTAATGTGTTTATCATATTAGGGAATTATGCAGTTTATATGTGGAAGCAATCAATCCATTTTTTGTGGATCAATTCGTATTGGAAGTGGATCAATTCTTCTCTTTAATGTGTTTGGATCGTTTTAATTAACCGATCTACATATGTAATAACAAATGAAGAACATCTAGTAAATTTTATACCAGTAGCAGAATGCTAGGGTTAATTGATGACACAGTATTATGAGAATCGAGCTTCTAAACAAGTTTTATCTTCATTTTTAATCAAATTCCAGATTTCTAGGTCGATGTATCAGGCATATAATCAACACAATTAGAAGCTTGATCTTATCATTCCCAGATTTTCAAGAATTTAGTCAGTCAAAGGGTCATCCCCAGCATTTCAAGGTATCAGTCAAAGGGTCATCTCCAGCAAAATGTAGGTGACAGAGCATCTATAATTCCAAAAGTTTAGACAAAAAGTGAATTTGTTCCAGATTTATGGGATCATTTTCAGATCTATTGCAAGGTTGATAGGATTTGGTTCCTAAAGGCTAATAACAACTCTTATCATGTAATGGTTATAAATTTCATAATTTGTGATGTAATGGGGGAGGAGGTTCCAGCCTGAGAGGCTGTGTGTTGTATTGTAAGGGTTAAGTATCAATCTGAGTTTCCTTTAGCCTATTAGTATATTTTGGAATGTATGGAGGATCGCATGTTTGTTGTTACTCAATTCATATTTTCAATACTTCTGGCCAGTAAGACAATGGCTTTGTCATAGAGGAGATGCATGGTTCTTAAGCTTGCTAAAATTATTTGTGAAACACCCTGCTACCTGTAGACATTGTTCTACTTTATATAGATTATGAAGCACACCCTTCTACCTATAGACATTGTTCTACTTTACTAAGATTGACAACTTTTATGATCCTGAAGTGCTATGATGTTGACATGCACCATCCACTATTTGTTTCTTTCAAAACCATTAATAGTGAAATGCATTATGGGTTAATAATTCGATCTTGTTGATCCTCGACTTCTCTCCTCACATAGATTCAATTCACTTGCCATCAAATTGTATCCAATTAAACTTAAACTAAGGAACAGACAAGACTGAGTATTTTGAAATTTGCTAAAGATATCACATGTTCATATGGATTTTGTGTTCTATGTTGTGTATAGTAGTCGACGCCATGCCACTTTGCTTCAAAATATTGATACTGTCAATCTTAGTACTAACACTTACAAAATGTAACCTGACTGTGCTTCAAAATCTTGATACTATCAATATCTATACTAATACTTACAAAATGTAACCTTGAATCTGAGCCTTATGCAGGAGAATTGAAGTTGTTGAAGACCATACCCAAAATCTTGAAGGTTGCTACTTAAAGAGAAATTTGATGTGAGCGATTGGACTCTTGAGATTTTGCATGAAGTACATCTGAAGCTATAGTAGAATTATGTATTGCTTGGACATTGAGAATTTAATGCTTGTTGTCTTATAGATCAGTTCAAATCATGAAAAAGAAAAAAATACCAAAAATGCATCTACAAGTCTTCCAATACCCACTATGTAGTTCTTGTACTAGAAAAAGAGCTGGACAAATACTGCAACTAGTGAATGATGAAGCCAATAGGACAAATGTTTATGCTTGACATTGAATGTTGATGCTTATTGAACAATATGGATGAAAATTTGATCATTTATCCATGCTTCCAATATCTACAATTTTTGGAAATTCTGGAAATTTTAAGAATTCTAGAAAATATAAACTTATTCATGGTAAAAATGTTGGATGCAAATTGAAATCGAAGGACTGTAGGTTGATGCTAGAGACTAAATTTGCTACAGAGATAAATCTGCTAAATGATCTTATTTGTTGAATTCGATCTAAATTCTGAAAGTTGCAACTGAAGATGCCAGATGGAGTGGAATGATTTGTTGTTGACTATGTATATGATGAACCTATAAAAGATTGACCTAACTTCTTATTGTTGGTACTTATTATCAGTAGATTTATTTCAGCTCAAAGGATGTTTGAAGGAGAGGTATTGGAGGCCAAATTGGGGTAGATCCTTAAAATTTTGTTTTTCTTGCAAAGTTCTTAGGGTTATGACAACATACTTGATTCCTACAAAAATCTAGCAAGAAAAGAGGGTCAAGGATCATGAAATGAAGAGCTTGAATTTTATTTCCTGTTGGCTGCAAGCAAAGACAATCCCTATTTTATTGCTAGAAAATTTGTGACTAGTGCCTAGGGTTGAAGTTGGGAAAATGGGGTCAATCAAGGCTATTTGGAAAAAAAAAACAAATTTCAAAGTATATTAGCATGTCACAAATCATCGATGAGGTAATCCAACCCCCTCAATACCAACATGAAACTATGTTGTCAAATAGATGTTTTCACCATTTCTATTGGATCTCCGACCAGTAAGGTTAAATTATTTCCATGTATACATACACAACGAAACATTTGAAAATAAACATCAAGAGAATCATTTTCTTGTGTAACTTGAAGACAAGATTGAAGACTTCCTAAATAAAATGGAACTTTCCATTGAAGAAAATAAGAGAATACTTTCAGGAAATGTGGTGACAAAAAATAGTCAAAAATAACTCCATAAATATATACTCAATATTTTTTGTGCCACAAAGTTTAAACAAAAGACGTCGATGGCACCACCATTCTACATAAGGCATTCTTGAACTTGTCACCTAGACATGACACCCCATCCATTACATGGTGGCCCAATCACACGCACTATAGTATTGGGTTCTTCTTTATAGAAAGTCCCACACCATGAGGGACACCAAAACAATTATAAGAAAAAAACACACATAACAAAGTTGTGTAACAACGTCCATCTACAATTTTTGAAGGAAGATATGTTGACGCCATTTCAGTTTTCACACCTTCGCCTAGACTTGAGATTTTCCCACACCATAGACCACTGGACATTCTCTTAATATCTGAATGGTGAGATATCGTAAAGAAATGAAATTGATCAACAATGGCTCTTGCTTCTCTATGAAGTGGTTTTAGATTGGATTTTCTAACTCGATACACTTCCTTCATCTGGTTACAAAGAAGTTTCAAGTTGGTGAAGACACAAACGTTGTTAGCCCCATAGCTTTTGGCTGTTTTCAACCCTTCAATAAGGGCAACATAGTATGCTTCATTGTTAGTTGTCACCCCACATATTTCTCTCCTTTTTTGGACAATCTTATTCGAAGCATTATCCTTCAAGACATATTCAATGTTTCCTTGTCCTAGGTTGAGGTAATAGGACACTTGAATAAAAAGCATCCATGTCTATGCCATCTTGTTTGTTCGAATGAGCTACAGAAACAAAAACAAAACAATTAATTTTTTTTTATGAGAGATGTCAATGGCACAATAAAACAACATGCTTTTAAAAAATAACAATTGAGATGAAAGTAACGATAATCATTGTTAATCATTCTTGACAACAAAGCACCACTTTATGTCGATAAACACTATCATACTTTCCCAAATTTTCATGTATAACAAAAGCTGTGTGCAAGTGCGTGGAGTTCAAGCTAGGAGTCATTGTGGAGTTCTTAGGTTTTCAAAGATATTAAAATTTCAATAGATCAATGAATGAGTGGGAGGAAAGTTCTGATAATTTTTATGCTGATTCTGACTTTCGTTACTATGGGTAGTACTGTAAAATACTGGGACACCAAGAGACAACAATGGTTGAAAGTTTGTTCAAAGTCAAACAAGTTTGGTTATTGACCTCTATTGAGCATAATTTAAAATTGGCATAGGTTTTGAAATATTTAATTAACTACACAAATGAATCAAATAGAACAAATTTGGAAGTATTATTCACTATAGTTGGAAAATAAATCAAGTTACAAACACTATATAACTAGAATAGACAGTGAAATGTAGAAGAATAATAGTGAGCTTAGAATCCAAAACCACATCTCAACATGCTCACCCATTTGGATGGTTGCTGATAGGAAGTTACAGTGATGTCACACAGTTAACAGAGTACGATCCACAGAATATACAAGGCCAGCTTTTAGTTTGAATCGAGGACACTACAGAGCATCTGATGCAAACCTTCTGCATGTTGGGTAATTTCTTTTTATGCGTTTCTTAAAACTCGCTACCAAATCCCTCGATTTCGAAAATTCAAAATATTGCACTACTCTGTATCAAAAATGCGTACCAGCCAATAGCATCTTTGAGCTTACACAAATCACTAAGACCATTCTCAGAACTAGAAAGGAACACCTATGACTAGTTGCATCTTCAAGGAAACAAAGAATGCATCCATGGCTGTTCACTAACAGGGGCTAGAGCATCTGGAATCATAGTGCAAAAGTCAATAATGTCACTTAACATTAATTATTTGGTTCTCTTGATATGAATAATGACAATGATGAGCCAAATTTATATTTACAGCAACATCATCAAAGTCATTGAAATATTAGCAAATGAAAAATAGCATAAAAAAAATACTACAACCACTAATCCCCAGCAAGTTGGGCTAAAAAATAATGGCAAAACTTAAAGAGAACCTTGAAGTAGGTTTGGCTCTGTAAAATACTTAAATATGCACACTGGTCATGACCTCTCGGATCCCTAATTATACTTAAGCCGACTCTAGTTGTACTACATTAATTATACTTTTTTGTCCTGCATAATAACAATTTGTAATGTGCCATGTTTTGTACTCGTAAGATGCTTTAGTTTTAGTTTTGAGGAATGAAAGGGCTTGAATTCTTTTTCTGCAGCTAAGAGCTTGGGGTTTCCATACTTGAGCCCATATCTGCAGTCTGTGGGTTCAAACTTCAACCATGGAGCAAACTTTGCCATTGTTGGATCCACCATTTGTCAACAAAACAGTTCATTGTTTCAGTCTGGTTTCAGCCCATTTTCCTTGGACGTGCAGTCATGGCAGTTCAATCAATTCAAGGCCGAGGCCCTTGATGCCTATAATGAAGGTGGGATTTGCATTATCAGAAAAAAGCAACTTAAAAATATATAGGCTGGTATAAAACAGACTTCGTGATATTGCAGATTGTGAATCTTAGATAATGGCTATGAATTTATCTTGAAGCTTTCCTTAACAGTCAATGAATAGACCTTTCCCTTCAACACCAATAATATCCTTCTAGCTTGACATGGCCTCCATCTATTGATCAATTGAGTATATTCCTTTCAGTAGGACATTGCTTCTCTCTTGCATAGTAAGCTCAGCTTTCTTTTCTTTTCTGTTTTGTGAAAGCTTTTTTTCTTTTCTTTTCTGTTTTGTGAAATTAGAATTTATTTATCGCTTGCCACCACTATGTGCAATTACAATAGTACCTGACAGCTGAAAACATAAATGATAGTAAGCTCCAAGTATAAAGTGGGTTTTAGTCTTGAAGATCTTGGAACATTGGATCACATGGCACCAAGCATCTGGAATTTCAGAAAAATTCTCTAAATCTGCAATTCCTTCTCATTGTTTAATCTGCTAGTGCTGCAGAAGAAAATTTCTGAATGAAGAAAGAATGTTAATGAATTCCATTCTCATGAGTTCGAGTATATTTTTATGGTTTTACATTTGGAATGGTTACTGCAATTATTATTTCAACAATTGAAAACTCGAATTTAAGAATGCCTCAAGATACGTCTTTTCAAGCTATCAAATACTTTTTGTAATGGTAATGATAAACTTAATATATTTGCCACCGATCAAATTGAGTATGTAACTGAAGTTCTCTATTAGGAAATTGGTGTCCCATGTATCCAATATTTAATTTGGCCACTTAGTATCATGCTTAGAGTTTGAATAACGTCGTTCATCTTTAATGCCAGCCAGAGTCAAGAAAATGAATTTCATAGGAACGAGCCACACAAAGAATTTTCCTGTAAGCAGCGTTTCAAAAAAGGGTTATTTCTTGAACTCAGTTTTTTCGAGTTTGAATTGGAAAAGTATTTCTGGAGAAAACTGAATCCCAATTACAGAGAACAGAGATCGGCTGAATGTCAAGTCAATTGATCTAGTTGGATTACCTATCTTCTAATCAATACGGATGCAAGATAGTTCAGGAGAAGAATGACAAGGATAATAAAATTTTGTGAAACCGGTCTCAGAATATGAGTCCATTTCCAGGAAATTGGACTTTGTAGAATGGCAGACAAATGTATTGTAGATTAATCAATTTTGAAATTACAAAATAATTGTTGCAGTGAAATCTCAGAAGCTAGTTAAACTACCAATGCAAAACTGCATAACTAATTGCTGCTTTACCAGTATTTATTCATATTGCAGTGAATATACAAATTAACCAAGTAATGTACTTTATCCAAACTTGGTGATAGGATGCTTCCTGTATAGTGCATTTTGTGACTATGTCTCCATATGGGAAGTGTTTCAATGATTCGATCTAGCACTCCCGTGAATTAGTTTATTCCAATTCCTACTCCTATGACTCAACTTGATTCCTACTCCCTTTTCTTCCAATTTGCGTCATTGATGAATTTATGATTGAACATTTTATTGGGCTTACGGGCTGTATATGTGGAGTCCGTCCTTGCCAAATGTGCCGGCTTCCAGTGCAACGAGACAGACTTCTCTGGGCAGGTTGATGAGTTCAAAAGCAAGCTTTACATGATCCGATGACCAACACGGACTGGTAATATCGAAGGCTTCAATGGCCTTAACAACCATTCATGAGACTCCTTGATGCAACATTGTAGAAGAATAGCTCCACTTTAAGCAGCTTGATGTGATTTTGGCTTAAAAGGGCCGAAGCTGTTCAGTTTGGATTTTCAAGCGCACATTAGTATGCTGAACCCTTGGCAGATTTCTATTCTCCTGCCTTAGAAACTACTCTACTCTCTGCAAGCAACTATAATAGTTTAAATAGATCATATAAGCTGAAAATGGGTAGAGAATAAGGGCCTTATTACTGTATTGTTAATTTCCAAGAAATTGTCATAGGAGCTATCTTTGTAGCCCAATTTGGAAAAGGAGGGTCTAGATTTTTAACCATTTCTTATGACCATAATTGCCACTTTCCTTAGTGATTTCTTCATTTTTGTGATGGTACTCTCCATTCTTAAATATGCTAATAATTTATAGGAGATTTGCAACCTCTTTAGCACTTTATTGAACTAGATCGAAACCTTTCCTTTCATCTAGCTCTCTAAAATCCTCAATCTTGTTGATTTTGAGCTAAGAGACTTGGTTCTTCAAATGAACACCAGCCTGCATTCCAAGTGACAGAGGGATTCTCTGAATCAAATAATGCTTAACTTCAATAGGGGACCATTGATTGATTAGTAGGCACCTGTCTGCAATCCTAGCGATAGCGGGATTCTCTGAATCAAATGTTGCTTAGCTTTATTAGAGGGCCATTGATTGCTTAAGCACCTGTCTGAACTATTTAAACCGTTGAACCTAACTTATCAATTTTGTATGCCTTATACAATGTTCACTGTTCCCTCAATGGGAGGGTCTGAAATCATGTCCCTCTTAATGTGATGATGTTTTGTTTTCGAGCTACTTAGACTTGGGGAACAAACATAACCCCATGTTCTTGCTTGGGAGGTCCACACCAGCTTCAGTATGTAGTAAGTTTTGTTCAAGGGTATGCTCCAGGTTGCCTCTTATAAGGGCAGACAAACAGTGAAATCATATGAGTTCATCCTGGCATGCCATGCCAGTGATAGTTTGCCCTATTTTTTCGATGGATAATTTGAGATATATTCATATTTAAGTTGTTGAGTTTATGTGATACCCCTTTCTGATAGGTATAAGTTTTGAAGCTCGAAACAATTTCAAGCATAACCAACCGGCCACAGTTGAGCAGCATTAACTGGTTGCAAAAGTTGGGGGATGACGGGCCTGAGAGGCTTACCAATGAACCAAAGAAAACACTTCCAAGTACGTGAGAAAACACTTACCAAACTGCTTCGACAAAGTTGAGTTCGAGCTTGAAGAGGCTAGTTCAAAGCCAACAACTGGAAGAAGTGGGTTGGAGGCCTTTGGTTGCTTCGACAGAGTTTCATTCGAGCTTGAAGAGGTTGGTTCGAGCACTGGTTTGAGCGCAGGATAGGCAGGGGATCGATGAATGGAAGAGTTGGCGGCAGGAGGAGGGTTCTCCCTCGCTCTACGTTCGAAATTGCCATGCATTAACTACAGGAAATCCCTAGACGTGATTCGCTGGAGGATTCTATTAGGTCCTGGCGGCGTGGGGACCCGCAGGGATCGAAGGAGGGCCGGACGGGGGAGGCGAACGGCCGATGGGAGTGGGGACGAAAGGGGACGACGTTTGCTCACGCAGTGAGGGCTCTCGACAGCACCCGGGTGGGCCACGGTCGAGAAAATAGCCAATTGGTAATGGATGTAAAGATAACTAGTCGGTAATAAATGAATAACCAATCGTTTATGAAATGTAACAAGAAAAATTTATATAAATCATCAACTCCTATAAAAAAAAAATAAAAGATAATTATTTTTTTAATAAAAATCAAATAAAAAAATATACCATCCATTACTTACAATTATGACTTGCATCATATCTTTGGTCTTTGTAAACCTTCACCATAAAATCGTAGTCACTACAATATGGAAATTTGTATCATTTTTCTAATGTTTTACTTCATTTTAAAGACATATTTTCATTTTGAAGTCATGAAATAGCTTTAGGTTTGTCACATTTTGATATATGGAGTCTAATTTTATGTATGGAGTCAATGTTTTCAGCTTAAAAGACTAAATCTAAATTGTTCTCTTGGTGAAAGGCCCGATTAAACCATATATATATCTATTACTATAATATAATATAAATTCTAAATTTACAAACAAAAAACAAATCAAAACCCAACAAAATAAAACAACTAATTTGTGCCTATCGTTTCTAAAACATGAAATATCAATGCATTATTCTGTGAAAACTTATCACTATGTGGAACAACTTAAAAACCATTCATTAAGTTAAAAAAAAATTAAAAGTCCCACGCTGATTCCTAATAGCTTAAGAAAAAAAAATTACTCAACAAGCCAAGATTTGGTAACAGTCACCACACGGGGTTTCCAAATATGGTTGTCTGCATTAGTGTAGAATGTTAATAAAAACTGAGATACACTTCCAAGTACGTGAGAAAACACTTACCAATTTCAAGCATAACCAACCGACCACAGTTGAGCAGCATTAACTGGTTGCAAAAGTTGGGGAATGACGCGCCTGAGAGGCTTACCAATGAACCAAAGAATCAAAGAAAACACTTCCAAGTACGTGAGAAAACACTTACCAAGCTGCTTCGACAAAGTTGAGTTCAAGCTTGAAGAGGCTGGTTCAAATCCAACAACTGGAAGAAGTGGGTTGGAGGCCTTTGGTTGCTTCGACAGAGTTTCATTCGAGCTTGAAGAGACTGGTTCAAGCACTGGTTTGAGCACAGGGTAGGCAGGGGATCGATGAATGGAAGAGTTGGCGACAGGAGGAGGGTTCTCCCTCACTCTAATTTCGAAATTGCCATGCATTAACAGCAGGAAATCCCTAGACATGATTCGTTGGAGGATTCTATTAGGTCCTGGCGGCGTGGGGACCCGCGGGAATCGAAGGAGGGCCGGAGGGGGGAGGCGAACGGCCGACGGGAGTGGGGATGAAAGGGGACGGCGTTTGCTCACGCCGTGAGGGCTCTCAACGGCACCCCAGTGGACCCCGATCGAGAGAATAGACAATTGGTAATGGATGTATGGATAACTAGTAGGTAATAAATGAATAACCAATCGTTTATGAAATGTAACTAGAAAAATTTATATAAATCATCAACTCCTATAAAAAAAAAGATAATTATTTTTTTAATAAAAACCAAATAAAAAAATATACCATCCATTACTTACAATTATGACTTGCATCATATATTTGATCTTTGTAAACCTTCACGGTAAAATCGTAGTCACTACAATATGGAAATATGTATCATTTTTCTAATGTTTTACTTCATTTTAAAGTCATATTTTCATTTTGAAGTCATGAAATAGCTTTAGGTTTTTCACGTTTTGATATATGGAGTCTAATTTTATGTATGGAGTCAATGTTTTCAGCTTAAAAGACTAACTCTAAATTGTTCTCTTGGTGAAAGGCCCGATTAAACCATATATATATCTATTACTATACTATAATATAAATTCTAAATTTACAAACAAAAAACAAATCAAAACCCAACAAAATAAAACAACTAATTTGTGCCTCTCGTTTCTAAAACATGAAATATCAATGCATTATTCTGTGAAAACTTATCACTATGTGGAACAACTTAAAAACCATTCATTAAGTTAAAAAAAAAGAAAAAGTCCCACGCTGATCCCTAATAGCTTAAGAAAAAAAAATTGCTCAACAAGCCAAGATTTGGTAACAGTCACTACACGGGGTTTCCAAATATGGTTGTCTGCATTAGTGTAGGATGTTAATAAAAACTGAGATATACAACGGGCTATTTAAGGGTACAATCATGGTACCTTGACCATATGGCATCCCTATATATGACTATCTTGCAGTTTTGAAAGGTTGCATATTCTCTTTTGAAAGGACAGCTACCATGCAATTTTATAAGAGCAAAGATAAAAATGATGGTGCTTAAATTTATTTGTAAAACCAAAGTTTACACAGCGACTGATTCATATATATACGAGCATAACAAACTTGCAGAATTAATGCCTAGCTCTGCTTAAGTTTCATAAAACTGTGTTGCTCTAACAAGAGTGTTGGCATAGCTTTAGAAGGGAAACTACTTATTGACTGAAATACAATTTCAGAACTATCAAATACTGCAAAATTTAAAACTACCCCAGACATTCATTGACTTCTTTCTAAATATCAAGAAGATAAGTGTAAAGATTGACAGGCAGAGGAACTTACATGTTCTTCTTTCCAATTCTACCCATTCCATTGATACAGCTCTGTACAGCACAATTTTCTAACATCTTCGCCTCGACCAACTGTACAGATAATAAATGTCTTAGAAATTTAAAAAATGAAAAAAGAAGCCAAGACAATACCAATTTCTTCTGTCATTAAAACATTAGGCATTTTACCTGGAAGCCAGAAGTCCCCGCTACAAACTGCCATGGAGACATTGATTTCAGAAATGAATTACTGAAAACTTTCAAATGTTCTTTATACTAGTACTTCATAACATAAAATAGGAGTCCAACTAAGAGACCGTGGTAGAGAGAGGGGTATCAGATTTAGGGTTGTGGATTGGAGATCTGATACTAGAAAAACGATGCTCCATATGTATACAGTAGGAGTGTAATAGAGACCGAGTGGTACAGAGGGGATTAGGTTTAGGGTTTCATCGCAGTCTTTATCAATCACACGGACACCAAACAGTATGCGTGCCGTCCACATTCCTTATAGTTTCATGAGCTCGTGACGCCGGCCTCGATCATCTCCACTGGAGAATTCGACGGGTTCTTTGAATATAGTTGAACGATATGTTCTCTGCAGGTCGTTCGTTGATACGATAGCATATAGTTGACTATAATATTGAAAATTAAATATGGTTTATCAATTTTTGTTATACCTATAAAAAATATTATTTGCCACGCTTGTAACTTATTCGGCTCGTCCTGCTCCGCCGTTCGCTTTGGTACAGTACAAAAAATCTCGCAAGTGTCTAGCGGAAATCTGGAGACTGCTGGAAAGGACACAGAGAATCCATACCGTTCGCTTTGGTACAGTACAAAAAATCTCGCAAGTGTTTAGTGGAAATCTGGAGACTGCGGGAAAGGACACAGAGAATCCATATCATAGTAGTCCTGAGAATCCATATCATAGTCCTGAGCTTCCAGGTGGAGGGGACACAACTCGCCAAAGTTCAGCTAATCAAGTGAATTCCATGCATCATTGCTCTCCTTTGTTCATTGGAAAAAGAAACATATCACTTCACTTGATCCCCAGGCGCGATTTCCTCGCTGACAATGACAAAGACCGTGTTTACAAATCTGTCCTGAGAATCCAATATATCGTAGTCCTGAGTTTCCAGTTCGAGGGGACACAACTCGCTAAATTCAGGTCATCAACTTAATTCCATGCATCATTGCTCTCTTGTGTTCTTTGGAAAAGAAAACAAACATATCCCTTCAGTTGATCTCCAAGGCGATTTCATGGCTGACAAAGACGGTTCTTACAAGTTACTGAACACAAGTGGTGAGCGTAGACTTTACTTTGGTTTTTTTATGTAACTGCATTGGAATTCTGCATTAATGATATTCAGAATTCTGTATTTTTTAATTTGTAAAATCTAAATTTAATTATGTATTTTTTATTTTGTAAAATCTAAATTTAATTATAATCTATTCGAATTTTGAAAATAAAAATATCTAAACATTCAAAATTTTAAAATTTTACCACTATAACATAAATTTTGAAAAATTACAATTAAATTTTTTTAAAATGTTCCTAAAAAAATCAATTATTCCTACTCAAATCTAAAATCTTTAAACTAAACTATTTCTTTTCAAAAAGTAGCACGTGATTTATGGATGGAATGGTAAGAGGTTTGATTTAACCATGAACATAACGGCTTACATTTATAAATGGCGATTAATCAATCACCACAAGCAACACAACAAAATCTAAATATTTTTTATATACTAGTTAATCCATGTTAATGAATACAATTTAATTCATTTACATCATTATATTTAGAATCTGCTAGAAATAAGAAGGACCGTTTTTATGAGATAGCACTTTTTATGTCCTCGCAGGGGACTATATATGATTGGGTGGGTGCTATTAATCTGTCAGTACATTACATAAATATTTGTGGATGTCAAAGTTTTTATAAAGTTGTGATTTTGTGATTTATGATTGATTTTTTAAAAACGGATTTTTTTAAAATTCGATTGGCTGTATTGTAGGTGACGTTTGCCTTGGTTTCTAGTGCCTGGGCCTCGGCGGTGGGCAGACGTAATCCATATCTGCCAGCTTTGAATGCTGGCTTTATTGTTTCCCTGCTGCGGTTGATGGAGGGTTTGAATGCGCTCCTGCGGTCGATGGAGGATTTCAATGCGCTTGTTGTGGGGTTTGTGCAGAGCTATGGATGAGAGCTATATAGCTCATTGCATAGGCGTTTCTGCCTATTGTTTGTATTTCCGTCTCGTGCAAGGTGTTGGGTCCTGCCTGTTGCTTGTATCTTGTTCTGGTGCAAGCTGTCAGGTCCCTTGTATTTTGCTCTGGTGCAAGCTGCTGGGTTCGTGGTGTTTGTTGCAGCGGATTCTGTGTTTTGTTTCGTCCTCGGCGTTGGAGAGGTGCTGTTCGTCTGTCATTTGCAGCTCGCTCTGGAGCAAGGTGCTGGGTCCTTCCTGTTGCTTCTATTTTGCTCTGGTGCAAGCTGTTGGGTCCGAGGTGACGAGAGCTATATAGCTCATTGCATATGCATTTCTGCCTGTTGTTTGTATTTCCATCTCGTGCAAGGTGCTGGGTCCTGCCCGTTGCTTCTATCTTGCTCTGGTGCGAGCTGCTGGGTCCCTTGTATTTTGCTCTGGTGCAAGCTGCTGGGTCCATGGTTTTTGTTCCAGCGGGTTCTGCGTTTTGCTTCGTCCTCGGCGTTGGAGAGGTGTTGTTCATCTGTTATTTGCAACTCGTTTTAAATGTGTTTGGAGTGTTGTTTCTGTCTGTTGCTTGTATTTGCCTCTGGAGCAAGGTGCTGGGTCCTGCCTGTTGCTTATGTTTTGCTCTGGTGCGAGCTACTGGGTTCGAGGTGATGAGAGCTATATATCTCAATGCATATGCGTTTATGCCTGTTGTTTGTATTTCCGTCTTGTGCAAGCTGATGGGTCCTGCCTGTTGCTTCTATCTTGCTTTGGTGCGAGCAGCTGGGTCCCTTGTATTTTTCTCTGGTGCAAGCTGTTGGGTCCGTGGTTTTTGTTCCAGTGGGTTCTGGGTTTTGCTTCGGGTGTTGTTTCTGCCTGTTGCTTGTATTTCGCCCTGGAGCAAGCTGTTGGGTCCTGCCTGTTGCTTCTATTTTGCGCTAGTGCGAGCTGCTGGGTCCGAGGTTCCTCGGCGTTGGAGACGTGCTATTCATCTGGTGTTTCGAGTGTTGTTGCTGTGGTGGTTGGATTTCGCCTGTGGACGAGGTAGGCGTTCACTGTTTTTACTCCAATTTATAGGTTAAAAAACAATATTCTTTTGTTGTATTTGTTGGTGTCTTCAACGTTGTTTGCATCTGCTTCGATCGTTTGTGGGTGGTGCTTGTAGTTTTAGGGCATGTTACGTTTGTGGGCATGTTACGTTTGTGGGCATGTTTGGCTCTCAATTGAAATGGGTTAAGTTGAATTTGTTTTTTTTTTCACATAGATGATGTTAGTGCTTTTTCCCTGTAAGCCTGGATGCTTTTTTGTCATGCAGAATATGATATTTGTCATGTAGATATCTGCTGGAAATAAATTCGCCTGATGGTGTGAGCATACACTGGTTAGAGTGACTGTATGTGGCTTCCTGGTAGGGGCTAGCTTAAATGCATTTCTTGTGTTTAAACCCTGCGCATCAAATCGCAGATTGATTTCTTAGAGCCCTTGTGTTCTCTGAGAGCGTGGCAGGCTATGCTACTTAAAAGCATGGAAAAGCATTCAGGCATGAATGCAAAGGAATTTTTCAAATACTGTGCAAAACAGACAATTTCTAGCTTGTAAAACAATTACTAATGGAAATATTAATAATTTAACTAACCCTAACCTTGAACAGATTTTATGAATGCCGCATCATAGGAACCCTAGAGTTAGGGCATGTTACGTTTGTGTGCATGTTTGCCTCTCAATTGAAATGGGTTTAGTTGAGTTCGTTTTTTTCACATAGATGATGATAGTGCTTTTTCCCTGTAAGCCTGGATGTGCACTAGCTTAAATGCGTTTATTGTGTTTAAACCCTACGCATCAAATTGCAGATTGATTTCTCAGAGCCCTTGTGTTCTCTTAGAGCGTGTCGGCCTGTGCTACTTAAAAGCATGGGAAAGCATGCAGGCATGAATGCAACAGAATTTGTCAAATACTGTGCAAAACAGTCAGTTCCTAGCTTGTAAGACAATTATTAATGGAAATATTAATAATTTAACTAACGCTAACTCTGAACAGATTTTATGAACGCCACATCATAGGAAACCTAGAGTTAGGGCATGTTACGTTTGTGTGCATGTTTACCTCTCAATTGAAATGGGTTAAGTTGAATTTGTTTTTTTTTCACACAGATGATGTAGTGCTTTTCCCCTATAAGCCTGGATGCTTTTTTGCCATGCAGAACATGATATTTTTCATGTAGATATCTGCTAGAAATAAATCCATCTGATGGTGTGAGCATAGACTGGTTGAAAGTGGTTGTATGTGCCTTCCTAGTAGGCCCTAGCTTAAATGCCTGACTTGTGTTTAAACGCTGCGCATCAAATCGCAAATTTATTTCTCAGAGCTCTTGTGTTCTCTAAGAGCGTGACGGGCTGTACTAGTTAAAAGCATGGGAAAGCATGCAGGAATGAATGCAAAAGAATTTGTCACATACTATGCAAAATAGACAGCTCCTAGTTTGTAAGACAATTATTAATGCAAATATTAATAATCTAACTAACCCTAACCCTCGGCAGACTTTATGGACGCCACATCATAGGAACCTTAAAGCTTTGAATTTGAAAACCCTGAGACGAAAAAACCATTAAATTCATGTGAGCAAACTAAATGCCAAAGGGAAAAACAAAAATACAGCGAGATTCGAAACCTGGACTCTAACAATTATCACCTGGTGGAAAGCCCTGCAACACGAATTGGCTACCTTTCCATCATCGACCATGTAACTTATTGCTGAATAAATCAGAAGGGATTGTGAGGTTTATTTATGGCCGGGCTGTCATTATTTGTCAGAGCCCTTGTGTTCTTTGAGAGTGTGGCGGGCTGTGCTACTTAAAAGCATAGGAAAGAATGCAGGAATGAATGCAAAAGAATTTGTCAGATACTGTGCAAAACAGACAGCTCCTAGCTTGTAAAACAATTATTAATGGAAATATTAATAATTAAACTAACCCTAACCCTGCATAGATTTTATCAACGCCACATCATAGGAACCTTAAAGCCTCGAATTTGAAAACCCTGAGACGAAAAAACCATCTAACAAATATAATCTACTCATAAGAGTTAGCCAGGCATTAGAGGCTTCCCAAGCATAAATCAAATAACCAATATAAATTCATATGGGCAAACTAAATGCCAAAAGGCAAAAGAAAAATACAGGGAGATTCGAAACTTGGACTCTAAGAATTGTCACTTGGTGGAAAGCCCTGCAATGGGAATCGGCTGCTTTTTCATCATGGATCATGCAACTTATCACTGAATAAATCAGAAGGGATTGTGAGGTTTATTTATGGCGGGGCTGCCATTATTTTAGAAAGTCCGTGTGGCAGTTGACATATCATTTGGCTGGCCACCATGTCGCGCGTACCACTCCCTTGTATCTGAATTCAGGGCCCGCCAGATAAGTTCAAATACAAATTCATGCATTTATCTGTAGCTTTAGGCATAGTTCTGTTAGCTCAAAGTAAACTTGACTAAAACGACTTGGCTCTTAATATCTTATAGATTCTTAAATTAACTCACAAAGCACTATAATGAAGCTACAAGAGTAAGTTTTTATTTTTATTTTTTATTTCGACACAAAAACATCGAAATTTGCTAAACTTACCTCAATGCAAAGCTGCTCTTACTCTACTATATATTAATAGAAGCAGATATGACACTATTACAAAATTGGGTAAGTTACTCTTATCACTGAAACTAAGCAAGGCTTCCTCTTGCGTATCAATCTATAATTGGGCATGAAATCAAACATACTTGAAAAGATACTCTGGTCTACATCAACAAAATTTCATGTTGGCAAAAAAAACAAGCTCTCGACGCTAAGCTTGAATTGGACAAAAAAATAGACCAAGTCCACTGAACAATTTCATTGACTTTGTTTGCTACAATACAGTACTGCAAACAATATTCTGAGAGTTAAATTCACGTAAGAGTTCTGAGAAATAAATTAATGTTGCTCTAGTTTTGAGTCATTAAAATGAAAAACTGCAACAAATATAAATGTGAAAAATGGACAGAGAATTGAAGTTCAGACGACCTTCCAGTTGTCAAATATTATTACATTCTTCAAGGCTATCAAAGACAGACACCCTTCAAGCTTGTTGTTGATTGAATAAGAATCACATCAGAATGAAAACAAGCAGTTCCTTGAAGGGTGTTCTTCCTGTTGCCGAGTTACAAAATAGGTCAACTTCATAATAGAAAGTTAGAAACAGAGGAAGCATGCCAAAGATGGTCCAATGGGAAGAACATAGGTTTAGACCTTTGCCAATCCAGTGGTAGGGCTTTGGGGTGTTGTCTTGGGATCTAGAATCACTAGATGGTCATGGATCACTTCGACTATAGAGTCTACCCATGGGTTGCTATGTGCATATAGATATCATACTCGCTGGTGGATATGTGATGCGTCTGCACAGGGTAAAACGTAACAAAAAACTTGGTCAGTTGGTAAAGTGCGGGTGTTTCGTACCCCCACCAAGGTTCAAATCCCCCATAATCACCTTTTGCCCCTTGTGGGGTGTCTCACTGTCTCACCCAATTCCATTTGGCACCGGCTGCAAGTCCTGGACTATTCCATTTGGTGACAGCCTTTGCCCCTAGTGGGGTGTCTCACTGTCTGACGCAATTCCATTTGGGGACTGGTGCAATTCCTGGACTGTTCCATTTGGTGACAGCTTTTGTCCCTAGTGGCTTGTCTCACTGTCTCACCCAGTTCCATTTGGGGACAGTTGCAAGTCCTGGACCCTTCCATTTTGGGACAGGTACGAGTCCTGGACAAATTTAGCAGAATAGATACCCACTGACAACTTCTGAGACAAAGGGATCGGGGATCTTTCTAGAGTGTTGTAAGCCAGCTACATTCCACTATAATGCTCCCAGGATGGGAAGGGAATTTCTGCCTAGAAATCATCTTGTGAAGAAAAAATTATAAATTATAGAAAAATGTAAAAACACATTAGCGAATCTGCTTCACTGTTGACAAAACCTCTGCATAGGTATTTTGACAAGAGCCTTGTTAGCCTTAGGCTGCATCTCACAGACCTTATGGCGCTTGTGATAGTCTTTTGCATTGTTGAGATCTGCTTTACAATCATCAACTTGGCACATTGGATGATGATGAGACGAAGCCGGCATTGCGAGAGACCTCTTTCCATTCTTGCTGCCACTGTTGGCTGCATCTGTATTTGTATTTGCAATGAGACAAACGCTTCCAAATGTCGCATGACAGTTGATCTGCTATTTCGCTGGAGAACTGTAAGTGACCAGTCTCTACCGAAACCTAGAATTAGTATGATGACACCAGAATGAAGCATGCCGGTAAAGGGGGAGCTAGAGTAAGAATAGTAGCATCTAATTTCTTGTGATATCCCTCCTTTATTACCTATTACTTGTAAATATAATTTGATATTATACTGGCTGCTGGTGAGGAGCTCAAGGCCAAGGCCCCCACCAGTTGAACCATGAAGGTTATATGGTCTAATTGCTAATTTGTAAATGGTAATGTTAGGAGATTAATAACGATGGGCAGCTGGACCTAGTATGGGAAGGTGAATAATGACGGAGGGTCATTCCAATGCTACGATAACTAGATAGTAAAGTAACTCTTAACTTAAGTGATAAAGTCACGATCGGAGGATGAGCATAACGACTCTTTGTCACATGCTAGTATTAATCCCCAGCAACCTATCAATTTTCATAAAACTATACCTATGGTCGTAAAGGCTAAACTAATAGCACTAAATAATAATTTGCCGATAAGAGTGCATGAAGAATACTCTAAAAGTATTGAAATTAACATATGCTTATATGTATTATAGTAGGATTTACTACAAATAATAACTTGATAGATTACACGCGATTGTATCATAAAATGTGGTAAACGTATATATATATATATATATATACACACACACAAAGTAGAGTTATTACACTTTATTATACCCACTAAAGGGAAATATGGATGGCTGGCCAACGAAGGGAAGTTACTTAAACACGATGGATGTCATCTTTAGGACCTTGGACATGGGAAAACTTATAACTAGTTGCATAAGGTCTAAAGCCTTGAGTAATGCTCCATTTAGAATAGTCATGTTTAAAGCTAATATTCAGTTGACGACTATTAAGTTGGACACGTAGGACCCACTTAGTGAGTGGATTTTACTTACCACTAAGAGTTTAATAAGATTAAAAAGATAATCTTATTTTTTTAGTGCCAATAATATTTCTTAGTATGATTCATGTGAAAAGTATTTTTATGTAAAGTATATATATATTATATATATATTAAAGAGAAACTAGTAATTACTAGTGATAAAACATATAAAGTATGTTATAGGAAAGTGGAAGAACTACTACGGATATTAAATGTATATGTAAGTTAGGATTACGAGGGCTTGGTGAAAGGAAACATTAAGCACTCGGAGTGTTTATAGGAGAACGGTCTCCTTAACTGGAGCTCACGAACTGTCTTCCCCGCCACTTGTTCCACTCATGGGACACCTAAACTATCGCTGCCATTTGTCTCGTGTATGGAGCACTTGGCGCATTATCACTTTTGAGTCTCCCTAATGGAGAACGGGAACACCGGGGGGGAAAAGATCACCAGTTGCTTTCGAGGAAAACAGATCTCACCTATTTTAACACTGAAGTAACTCGTAAACAGGAGCTTCTTTGGGGTTTTGGAACTCGATCTGCGAGGGGAGATACAAAAGAAAACGAAGTGAGCTCTATGCTGAGGGGGGAAAAACAGAGTTGGTGATCCAGTTAGGATCAACAACCTAGACCGCTGCGAGGAGAAGACGTTTGGAAAGCTACGATGGGAAGTCTTTGCAATGGCAGGAGACATTTTAAATCTCTGCTATGAAAAGTATTTTGATCTCCGAGATGAGAGAGGAATCTCTGCGAGGAATGAGACGTAAGTGAATTGCTGCGATAACTGGGTATGAAATCTTGTGCCCTAAAATTTGTTTTTGTTAGAAAACCTTTCACTATGTTGAAATTTTCGTGAAGATCAAAGCAATCTCTGTATTAGAGGATTCCCTGTGGTTTGGTTAACCTAATTGCATGTTGAAAACTAGCGAAATGGTTTGAGCAACCTCTGCAATAGAGGGATCGCTATTTTCTTTGTTTTCAACCTCTACGCCTCTTAATTATTGAACGAAAGCAACTGACATAATCAGTTTTCCTCTGCATGAATGATTGATATAAGTTTACTTTTATATGTAAAAATTGGATCTCTGCATGCTAGCATGCGATTGTGGAAATCAGAGATATCTGGTTACATTATTGAAACGTAATTATAATATTGTTATTTGATCATTGTTGTTGCTCAGATCTCTGTATAACCGTAGATCTCAGTAGGGATTGCTGAAGTGAGAGTGTAGATATAATATTGCTATAGATCATTGCTGCTTTCTCATGACCTCCGTGTTATAGTAGATCTCTGATCTCTGTAGTTGTATGAAAAATGTGATTTCATCCTACTAAGTTTTTTCGTCTAGATCAGATCTAGTTATGTTCTTTTATTTTTTTTTAGAGATGAAAAATCTCAGAGCACCCTTACCCCTTTATTTCGTTGTCTTGTTGACTAGCTTACGAACACCATCCATGGGTTTCGATGCCAAGGAAACCAGACGTGCTTCCCATATCGACCCATATTTTTGCTATGACCACTTAGTGTTGCAATGTGGTTAATTGAACTAGTCGGGTGACCTCTTAAGGGTATAGGCGTCACTCGATGCAAATATGTTGGTGGACCCGGTTCTTCCATTTTTGTATGATATTTATATCTTTATTTCGGAAGTGGTGATGGCGCCATGAGAGGAGACCAAAGTCTAACATAAAGGTGTAGTTAATTTTTACTCCGTTGTGTATGTTGCGATTTCACCCATGTAATCGCTGTATTATATCTGATTGTTGTAGTGTGTGATCTCTTGATCGGTATGATATGTGATTTCCATTAGTATTATCTGTGAGGAAATCTCATCTCATTTGTTCGTTGTCTATCTGTTGATTCCAGTATTAAGAGATGTAATCTCAGCCCTTGTCAGTGTTTTTAATTGATCACAAGATTTGGGCTTAGTTCAAAACCAGGCCTGCGTCCTTGCACGAGAAGGCACACGGTCTCCCTGTCAGAACTGACATGTGTTGCATTGGTAATAATTTTTATTACATAACGATATCTATTTCCCAGCTGGTTTATTTCTTGGTGATATATCTATATACATATATATAAGAATCCGTTGGATTCTGAGTTTGTTAGTATATATATAATTACTAAGGTAAATAACTTGAATAGAATATGTATATATGAGACAGCTTTCGTGGACGAAGCCCTAGTGAGGGGGAACCACCTTAATTTTGGTGTTGCTCTTATGTATCTTATGTGTATCCCATGTGGTTGTGTTACTAGATGATTGTGATTGATTATGTTCAAAATAAATTTAGTGATATTCAATGTGAATTATAATTATGTTAGATGAAGCATCTGACCTTGCAGCATCAATTGGCTTGAAGAAACTTGCTATGGGTAAATATGGTGTATAATTTAATGCTTTCCATGTATGTATAAGTGTCCTAAGTAGAATGGATGAACTGATTTAGACGTTGTGTTAGGGTGTATTCTGAGGGACATTACAAGAATACCCGGAGAAAGTGAAAATGCAAAGATTGTAAAAGTTGCCTTGCAGAATCCTTCTTTATTGATGAATAAAGATATGACGGTTTTGTGGACGTAGCCCAAGGATGGGGTGAACCACGGTATATCTTGCCTTGTTCATATGTATGATTTTTAATGGTGATGTTGTTATGTATATGGTTATTTTGTGTCATATGAAATTCTTGGTAATTGATTATGGTTGCTATTTAAAATATATCATTGTTCGGCCTATGCTGTGTAACATGGGTGTATAATAATCATTTTGTATTGTCGTTTTATTTACGGAAGCATGTCGGACTTTTATTCCTCCCACAAGTACATTTCTTTGCAGAAACCATTGATGTTATGGAAATACATTTATTTCGTTAATTATATAAAGGAAGAAATTTTTAAATTTTACCAAATTTACTAACTCGTTTTATTTGGAGATGTCACATTTCTAGCTGATATTATGGGAAGATATTTATTCCTGAGAATTTGAAGCTAATGTAACCATACTAGCAAGATTGGAAGACAATCAGTTACAAGATTTTTAAATAAACATTTGACTGTAAAAACAATTGTATAGAAATGGCTCACTGTCCACCATTGATTTTGAGACGACGCTTTTCTATTCACCAACAAAAAAGAGTCAAAAGAGTAAGCTTATCAGCTGATTCCAACTTTGTTTATTTTGCAAAATCTGGAAAAACTCAAAAATTCTTAGTCACATATTAATTATATATATTAATCATATTAATTATTATGTCCCCGCAGGGGACTATATATTATTCGGTGGGTGCTATTAATCTGTCGGTACATTGCATAAATATTTGTGGATGTCAAAGTTTTTATAAAGTTGTGATTTTGTGATTTATAATTGGTTTTTTAAAAACGGATTTTCTGAAATTTGATCGGTTATTTTGTAGCTAACGTTTGCCTTGTATAGATTATTAATTATAGAAATTACATGATCTGAATTTTCAACAGAATCATGGATTAAAATGAATATATTAGTCATATTAATTATATAAATTATTAATTGAAGAAATTGCATAGTCTGAATTTCCAAGAGACTCATGCAATAAAATGAATAATTTTCAGGTGCAAATGATTCATAAACAATATCGTTTCACCTTTTCCCGGATTCTCCTAAAAGCATTTGTATAGGTCTTCTAATGTTGTCATTTCTTTTTGCTGTGGCTTTAGCACCAACCCCTAGACTTTCAAGTTGCAGCCTAGCAAACCTGGACATAGACAAGGCATATATTGTAGCAATAGAGAACATGGATTTAATGGACATCCCAGGTTCAAAAAAAAAGTCTGTATCCAAGCCAAAGACATTGTTAATTGCATTGTTGTTTGATGCACATGACAACTGCAACAAACTGGGACGACATTTGCAAATATTAAGTTGGTGTCATGTACAACATAGATTTGGCTTAAATTATATTTTCAAACCAAAAAACCAAAACATAGGCAGATATAGAAAGACTGTTAAATTTAAAATAGTAAACTGAAATGAGATAATCGACAATAAAGATGATCCAATCCATGTGAAAATTGAATATAAAAAAACAATTGCAATAAAAAATAATCAAACCATGGAATATGGTTCAATGCTCAGCCAAGTGATTCCTCTTTATCAAACTGGATTTCTCCTTTTATTTTCAGCCATTTTCTGGATTTTGCATTGTAGTTTATCATGATGATTTCTGAAACTGAAAACATACATACTACACAAAATTGCAAAGTTACAAAATTATGTTTTATTAGATGAAAAAATGGAAATTTGTTTTATTAAATGGAAAATTTGAACATTGTTGATTCAAAATTTGATTGGTTTTAAAGTGATGTCTTGCACAATTGCTGAATTGGAGGGGGTGGTGGTCTGAGGTCGTCCATGTACATGTTACATGTAATTTTTGCACCAGCATTGAGTACATTAAATACATCCACGATTCTTTTGTAACTATTCTAAATTTTATCAAATTCCTCAAATTGTTATTGCACACATATAGCATATTGTCTTGAATAAGACATAAACATTATAGCTATAGATCATCAAACATATATATATATATATATATATATATATATATATATATATATATATATATTGAGTTTATGTATTGTTATAAGTGGTGATCAAGTGACATATATTATTTATCTAGAGCAACCAAATTTAAAAAAATAGTCATTAAGGATAGAAAGAAATATATTGTCTTAGGGTAGTTTTATCTTCTTAGCAAGATCATTAATGTTGTGCTAGAGGCTAGCCAAGTGTGATTGATTTGGCTAGTATTGTGTTAGTGGGATAGTAGATACAAATAGACTGTATCTTTGCAGCTTTTATTCCATAATTCATTTCCACATGTTGCCTTCCATACTTTGGTTTAGATTTTACTTCTGAGTTGGATTACCATTAGTTTCCGTCCTATTTTATTTCTGCAATTCAAATTCTTGTGCTTAGTTTTCATTTCTGTATCTATTCCTATATTTACATTTAGTATTCATTCGCGTAATTAGAATTCTTAAAACCCAATGCTCATTTACTTGTCAATATGATTTACACATGCGACTATTTCCAGATTATAACCACGGTTCTGTTTGTTTACCCAGCTATACAAAAACGTCCATCATATCAGTCAATCATAGAAAGAATCGTGTTTTGGCCTAGTTGCAGGTCATTAAGCTTGTTATGACTTCATAACAAGCTTTTCCATTCCACTGTCAATTTAACATTATCCATTTTTATTTCAATGTTAGTTTGGCTCAATTGTTTTGTTAATATACATACAACACTTTCCAGAATATAGGTGAAATGTCATTATTGATTGACTCTTTATGGAGATTTAAACTCATGAAGTCCTCATTTAAAACAACCTAAGACTTATGTAAATAATCTCTTTTCCAAATAAGTGCAACTTTAATAAATATTTTGTATTTTATAATTTTGTACAATATATATGTTGAAAACTATATTTTGTATTTTATATAGAATATAATATATATGTTGTAAATTTGGACTTTATAATTTATATTAAATTTTGTACTCCTTTTGTAAATTATGTATTCTATGGGCTATGATCCCTAACCTATGTCAAACATTTTTTATTTATCATTTAAAGTCTTCAAAATAAGCATCAAATCTTCTTGCTTTGCATTGCTACGTACGTTAGATCTGTTTGTGCTCACGTCTAGAACCTATGGTTTTTGCATTGTTCAGACATCTTGACCTGTATAGAAATTATTATATGAACAAAATTCAATGTTCCCCTCTTTGGGTATCCGGCAAAGGATACATATGTAGTCTCTCCTGTGCATTCCACGAACTAAGACTATCTCCATGGTCGATGCTACCAATGGTTGGAATTCAATTCAATGTTCAGCTTCACACATTTCAAATCTAAAACTCAGATCCGCCTCTCGCTTATATAAATGATCCCAAAACACCCAGGTACTGTATGTATGCACGGAATCATTCACCTGCAAGTGCAAGCAACTCAAATTATTTCCCATACTTAGAACCATCATCATCGACCAACCGTTCCGCCCGCTGATACCCTAGAGTCATAAAAGTCTCCATTCGGGTTATATTCAGTTTAAAGGGTAAAAGAAAGATATATATATATATATATAAATATCATGCAAATTCCGGGAAAATGGAAGCCAATATGTCTGTTACGGCCATTGTTCTCTCACCCTACTTATGCCGACGCCGTAGTTTAGCGAAGCCCTTGCCACATTGCCGAGAAGGCTTCTGATTAGAGATAAAGTACTGATGTTCACTCTTCCGTCCAAGCCGCGGCAGCAACTGGAGATTTAGCTCTGTGGAAACCACTTACTATGGCGAGCCCAGCCAACAGGTTCCAAACCCGGAAGCTCGACATAAAGGAAGCAACGTATACTCTTCCCCTGCAGCGCGAAGTCTACCCTTTTGCAAAATAAAACCCCGTTTCTTCCTTATATAGAGTGTAGATCCTATGCCACGTAAGGCAGTTTCCGCTTGGGCCTTAAGGTGGTTTGCCATACCGCTTTCCATATGCGGACGAGTAAAACGTAGACGCGTGTGGTGGTGGTATCCATTCCGCGACCGCACCTCCCCCTTATCTTTCGAGCAGGTTGACGGCGCGGATTCACCGTGAGCCGTCGATCCCCTTCCCATTGCCACGTCTTCCGTCTAAAGGGTTCCATCGCAATAAAGGGCTAGATATGCCCAACACCGAGGGTTCCACCGTGGGACCGAGCGCCAAGCCGAAGAAGGGCACAGGTATCTTTCCTCACCCAAACACCCGCTGATCCTTGCACGTATCATCTACCATTCCAGCGCCAGACCTAGAGCCTCTAACCTCCACCGTTGATGCGCACAACAACCGGGCCTATTAAAGGACGATCGGGCTTAGCCCTAGCCCTGATCACAACAGCCCCAGCGCTCATGCTAGAGAGTAGCACACATAAGAAACGTATTAGCAGAATAAAGGGGCAATTGAAAAGTACGTGTAATACAAATAGGTGCATTACATTGCATGAAATGAACATAACTTTTACGTTTTATATTACGACTTATAATCAAATCATATATTTAAATAGAGTGAACATGAATTCAATGAGTCGAATCGCCGAGCACATAAGGACACAAAATCTATTTTCTAGTGGGAAAATTTCGAATCATCGAATCTAGATGCATCATTGATTTTTTTTTTACAAACAAAAGTCAAAGGGATGATGAATTTACAAAATAAAGAAAATAACTGGTTTGATTTTTATGTGAAGTATATGTATTAAACATTTAATTAAATAAAACATAAAATTGAAATGACAAAATTTCAGATATAATTATCGACCTAATACACCAATTACTTTTAGAGAAACCTTTCCAGAGAAAGAAATTTATGATCAATTACAGCATGGGTATATTGATAAAGAACCTGCTTACATGTAAAAGAGAAAAAATAATAATAATAATAATAACAATTTATACTTCGTTACTGATTTCATTTTACCTAGTTCTACTTGTTTGGTCGTGGTTGAAGGTCAGATATAAGCTTTCTTTTCATAACTCTCTTTTTCCTATTCACCTATCCTTTTCCACAATCTTGGTTTAGTATAGGCTAGGTGCATGGGCTCTAATATGGATGTTTGACATATGTGACGAGGAAATAAGAATGTGATCAATATATAAGTTTTTAGAGCATATGATTTGAGTTATAATTCCTAACTTAGGTGATATTTTAATTGATAAATTCATTTTTTTTAAAATTCATATAATTTATAATAAAATTTAAAAGTATTTTATAAATAATTTGAAATAATATTTTAATCAATAATTTAAATAACATAATAAATCATAATGCATACCTATATATAGGTAGAAGACAACTCCAAGATAATAATATATCGTGATTTGATACATCTTGGGATAAATGACATTAACATTAAAAGTTATACGTATACATATAAATTTGGTAATTCCTGATACATAAATGTATAGAGCACCTTATAGACTTATAAAAGATCGTATTCTAAAAAAAAAAAAAAAAAAAAAAAAAATTGTTGTTGAGACTTCAACGTATAGTCGAAAAGACGAAACAAACACTTAATTTGAAAACAAGGAACCGCTAAAACGAGCATGGCAAGCTGAATGCTAAAACACTAATTTCACTACCTAACAAAATCATAAATGAAAACGACCATAGATTTCAACACGTTGATCCTAACAAACTGCTCCTTGCTCATAAGTATGAATATAGACATTATAAATATAGGCATGGAATAGGCTTTACATATTGGGCAATTAACAGGTATAATGGTTATGTGAATGCGTAATTTGCAAGGACAACCACGTCTACACTTTGTTTGTGTTCTATAAGAGGACTTGGTTAAATAAACATGGAGTGGTGTTTGAGCTGCTACTTCCCCACAACAAATTACTCAAACATTAATGCGTGTATATAGATAACTTAGTGCAAGGTGCAAATTAAAGTAAAACTCGTGAACCCCTCATAGTTACATTACGAATAAAGTTCCCATTTAAAAATAAAGATGAATGTTATATAGAGTAGCGAAAAATACATAGATAAGATGAGGGAAGAAAATAAATTGTTGAATACAAGGATAGGTATCCTTTTGAATCGCATTATGGAAAACAACATGTACTTAAACTAGGGAATTGCATATAAAGCATATTAAAAGACTATTTTACTAAGGGGAAAACATGGCTTAGACTAACTAAGTTGAATATTAGGTAACGGTGCAACAAGGTTTTTGAGAAAATTTTTGGATTAATCATACCAAATACAGTGATGATCTCGTGTAATAATAAAAGAGTCATAAGAATCTCAACACAGTCCTCAACTTAACTCAATTAAAGCAGTTGTTATGAAGTCCTAATATGATTGAGCATATTACGTAATGATGTTCTCGTTCAACTTGTGGGCTTATACTAAGGCCCTTACAAAGTACATAAGGGTTGCCCGTGTGGGTAGGAAGAGTGGTGATGAACAATTACAATGGCATACTAGGATAAATACTAGTAATTACCTTTGCGATGGTAAGGGTGGGAACAAACTAGCTACGAGATTTTAGGGAATTGAAGAAGTAATGGTTCCCCGACAAATTATATTGGTTTGAAAATGAGAATATTAAATAAACACGATAACAATTGTATTTGATAAGAAATAGCCATGAAAACCTTTTAAACAGTAATAGTTCCCCTAAATTAATAATGCTAGGATACTTTGCTATTGCTGATTACCGATAAGTGAAATGGCAAGGTGATGTACCTTAAAGATGGTAAGGAATGAAGAAGCGATCTAGATCCATTAGTTGATTATGATGATGGAGTCCACTTATGTTTAATAATGCGTCGATTCGTCGAATAAATCACATTTGAGTTCAAATATTAAGGGAAGATGGTTACCACTATCAGTGACTAGGATAATTGTGTTGCTTCCCATTATGTACAGGATCTACAGGTTATACATTATAGATAAGGGAAGATCACCGATGGAAACAAGGGAGGTATTAACCAAATCTAATAAGGTAGTAAATGGAGTAAGGACATGGTAGGAAGCTAACAAAATGGGAGATAATTGAAAGTCAATAACACTTGACCTATAGTCTAACAACCGTTATAAATCAAGTACGTGGAATTGGTAATGAAACTATGTTATAGAGGAAATAGTGCATTTCCAATTTATGAGAAATGACGAAATTAATTATTGATGAGAATGGGCATCTTTACAAACTATCAAGAAAGGGGGAGTAGGATTATATGGGTATCTCACATCTAGTGATAATGTGTAGTTGTATGGGGCACTCCATAGAGGTGGTAAGTCAATATTTAAGGGATGTGTGAATGGATTCCCCTATTGGAAAATTTAATTAGTATTAAGATATGGGAGATATCTACGTATTAAAATCGACACCGTAAATTTTCTATGTGCAAAGTGCAACTAATCATGTTTCAATATAGTAAGTGGAATAAGATTGAAGGAACTAGGTATGTGCGAGAAAAGAATAGGGGTTATATGTTGCTAGTCTTGCTTAGGTCAAATTGTCATGATGGAGAGGATATTATTGAGAAACCACTTCGATTTAATAACTACAAAATGAGCAAGCAGTAACATATATAGGCAGGTAAATTATTGGGGAGCTAATGAAGTTACCATGAATAAATGTGCGTCGAACCCTCAACCAGATTAAGTGAACCAGTAATACAAGTAACTGGGGTAATAATGGAGGCAAAATAGGAACCGATGTGCACCTCAATGAATAAAGTTATGCTGTTTAAACCCCTAACTGATACTATCAGTGAACTTAAGCATTTTGGTAAGATATAGTTACTAAGAACATTCTAATAAATGATATTTCCCCTAATTTAATATTTGATTACAATACTTATGGTTATCAAGCACATAGATTGCTTATTAACACTAAGGTAACAATAATGTTCGACCTTAGGATGAAATAACAGGGACCTTCATCTCCTAAGAGAGGCATGCAAACCTTAAGGGTCCTTGGTAGTTGGATCAATATAAGCTTTTGTGATGAGTAAACCTCTCTGGATGTTATAACTTGAAGAATGATACTAAACGGCAAAAGTGAGATACTAAGGTGGATAGCACTTGAATATAACCTTAAGGATCCTAGAGATTCAATATAAGGATTAATCTAAATGTTTCTTTAATTGTTAGAATACACATCAGGGATATAAAAGAAGCAAAGCCATATTATAACATCGACATATTCGGTCAAGTCAAAGCCAAGTAAGACCAGTATGGCCAACACCTGCTACTCGCATGAATGTAGAGAGTATGTGTCAAGAATTTCCCTGCATTACTATGACCATAACTTCGGGACGAAGTTTCCTGAAGGGTGGGTGTATGTAATGCCCCATATTTTGACTAGGCCTGTTTGCGAGTTAGACCCCTTTCACTTCAATTGCTTGTAATCTATTTGACCCAGCTAGGCAGAGTGAACTATATTTTCGGCATGATAGACATGATGATATGTTGCTACTGTGTTAATGATGTTACTATATTCATGCAGTTATTAAGTTATGATTAACATGAGATTCTTTTATTTCATAATGACAGTGTATGTTTGATAATCGTCCTAGAGGAAATCTGATATATATGATGTGGTAATTATGCTGTGATCGATTTGATGATTTTATGTGATGAAATAAATGATGCTGACAATGTGGATCAGATAATGATAGAATGGGAAATATATGTTTTAGCGTTTTCATTGATGAAATGTGAAATATATGGTGTTGTACGTGGATGCCATCCTATGATGAAATTGATAGAACTATTATATTCCATGCATACATGTGATGTGATAAAATTGTGACGGGAAATAAAATGATGTTGATGATATGGATCAATTGGTGATCGAATGGGAATGCTTGTCATAAAAGGTGTATCTTGCGGAATACTAACCTACAGGACACGAGGGCTATGGGATAGCCGGATACTTGATCTGATATACGGAGAAGAACCTATCCATGCAGTAAACCTTAGCAACCGAAACTGATGATACGATGACATGGACCGATAATCTCGAGAGCAGCAGAGTATGATTTGATAAGGGCGTAGGCCCAGTATGTTGAGAGGGATGGATGCGTTTCCCACCCTATGTTCCTATGATACCCGAGATCGTGGGAGGGCCGTGCTGAGACACGCTCCCCATGTATGTGTGATGACGATGGTCGGATGCCTGCTAGGAGAGGATAGGTCCGCTTTCTGTTCAGCCGACGCTATCACTCTCAAGTTCTATGTGGTCAGGTCGTTGAGTCCGACAACCACTTTTGTACTAGCAGAGGAAGGATAGGGAGGTTGTGGCAGTAGGTTAACGATGGGAGGATATGATAGTTAGTACTGTTGAGGGTTGGGCATTCATTGACCTGGAGTTAGTGGTAGTAGGTAGCCTTCCTTGTACCTGATTGATTGAACAAACGTAATCATAAAAGCAATGAAATGGAATCCTAAAGGTTAATTGATAAAATAAACGATGATGTTTTAGTAATATTACGATGAATGTGTACTTGTTCGGTTTGCATAAAGTATTATGAATATTAGTTAGCTGATATGCATAGGATATATATATGACATATGTTTGTAGTACATGTCTGTCTTGTGCATACGCTGGCCACGCATGCACATTATGCACATGCGCAATAGTATTGGTTTACAACATACTTATCCAGATTTAACAATGTTATAAGTATCATAGGTAACTCAATTAAGTATTCAATGAATGACTTAATCAGTAAAAGATCATCAAGTCTTAATGTGTAAAATAAGTTAATTAGTCTTGTATGAAGACATGGTAATGAACGATTAAAATGAGTGTCATTAATTGTAAGCATCCTCAGGTGAAGGTGACTCCTATATGAAGTATAATAGTTAAACATTAATACTAGAAAAGTGTGCTACATAATTGTTGACCACGATTAAATAAACCATTAAAGTATATTTCATTATTTATACATAGAGGTACTATGTGACCCTTATCCATTAACCAAATAAATATTTCTAAATTCTATTCACAATTAACTTAATTTCTATTATTATTAATTATTATGTTATTATTGTTATTAATTAATTAATGATAATAATGATGATAATATTTATATAAAGCATAGTGGGTTGAATAATTAATTAAATAAATTATTCATGTGATTAATTAACAAAATCATTCCAAATAAATTAAAAGATTTGTTTGGATAAATTATTCCACGGCTCGAGAAAAATTGGATGGTTTAAAAATAATATATAATCCACCTTTATGCCTTAAAAAGGGGGATGCATTAATAAATTGTACTTTAAAAGGCGATAGCTAGGGCGGTGGAGTGATAAGGAGGTTTGACTTTGGAAGGAGGTGGATGCCTATAAAGGGGAGAGTTAACAAAGTAGTAAGGGGGATTATGGTGGGAGAACTGTGAGGATTATTTTGTGAAAAAGGAGGAAATGCCGAGGAGGGGGTTAACACGAAGCTTTGAGGAGGTGGGAAACTCAAATGAAAAGACTGAGGAGGGGGTTAACTCAGCAAATGATTACCATGGAAAGGTTCGATGGAAAGCTGCTGTCGGGATTATCGGTCTGTGGGCTCGGGGGCTAGGAAATCCGTTGATTTCCTAGGGTCAGCACGATAATAGCTGATCGGCAGGGTGGACACATCATTTTGGGTTGCTAAGGTACCATACATAATTCACCACGTAAGTCTTCTGATCTTCCTGCAAAATCTACGGGCCCAGGTATTTTACTCAGCTAGCTTAAATGAAATTGTATTTCCCTTTATTTTCAGATTATGCATGAAATAATAACAGGGTTATAATGAAAATCTTTAAGTTTATGTTTATTTAATTGCACAGACTTATGAACTTTTAGAAACCTGAAACATAGACGGCTGATTCTCTTCTTTTAGAAGGCAAACGAAGGAAAAATTTGGTATTTACACATAAATGGATAAATAGAGACCCAGTGCCTGATAAGGGCACCACAGCTACCTTAAACTTAAAGTAATGGGTGTTATGCATTTATATAATTATTCCTCCTCCACTAACCACAGATGGTTGCTATGAAGCTCCATTAAAAAAAGGCACATCGTTTTGAGTTATTAATAACTACTTCTTGCATGTGTCTTGAGGGTTTAATTGATTTGAGTTATCAATAACTACTTCTTGCATGTGTCTTGAGGGTTTAATTGAGGATGTATGTGGGAAACTCTTAATGGTGCTCATCCCTTGGGATGCACATTGAATAGCCAATACATATTTATCCTTGGATTGTGTTGCATTTCTCGCTAACTAGACACCCCAACCCACAATAATCAAAAGTGCTTTCAAGTTGTCATAAACTCTATTATTGGGCCATCCTTTTAAACTTTCTTCAATAGTAACACCTATCCATGTTATTCTATTTCCACAAGTATCCCCACCTTCTTTGAGACTTGTTTGGTGAGTTCACATGTAACTAGAATCTAATAAGTAGTTTCTTCTTGATTCTTGCACATTGGGAACCTTCCAAGGCCTTTATTGCCTCTTCTTTGCCATAAATCCCAAGTGAGTATTCTATTGTTTAGGGCAATCCACAAGAAGGTTCGAGCTTTCACTGGGATTTTTAGTTTACATAGTGACTTCCACTATCAATGAGATTCCTCCATTGGATGCTCTTCAAATAAATCCTTGTACCATAAGTTTGGAACATAATGACCTATGGTTGGGTTCTTAGACTAGAGGAGTTCATCCTCTTCATCCTCTATCCTTATGTGGCTAGATCGTAGAGTTGTGATGAAACGTTCCCACTCTACAACTTCATTTCCAACAAGCCCAATTCTACCTATGTACTTCCATTCATGTTTCTAGATTGATGTGTGACTGTGATCTACCACATGACAAAGCTTATATGGACCTTTTCCCCACAAGGTTTGGATCAAATTCCTTGAAATCCTAAAAGAGTCCCCACATCTGATCCATGGGCTTTCTCCCAACCTCACCTTGCTACCTCTGCCCACCTTCCATATAAGTCATCTTCCCACCATCGGAAAAGATAAAATTATCTAGCTTTCCATACATTAGAGGTATTTTCATGATTATTTGCACTTCTTCTGATCAATTCATTGATAGTATCTATCTTTATGTATTTTTTGTTTCAACACTTGACTCCACATACCATCAACAATTATTAAATGCCATACACACTTTGTAGATAACACTTTTCTAAATAAGGATAGATCCTTAATTCCAATTTCTCCCCTATTTTTTGTCAAATGAACCTTTTTCAATTTAATTATTAAAATACCTTGCTTCTCCTTATCTCCTCACCAAAATAATCTCAAACTTAGCTATCTAATTTTTTCGATCACAAATTTTGGAATATGGAACAAGGAAAACCAGTATATTGGAATTACTTCGATAACCGATTTTATCGACGTTGATCTCCCTCCTCTAGATAGCCAATGATTATACATACTTTTATTATTTTTTATACCTTTACTATGAGCCAATCCAAATCTTGATTCCATATTCATTAGGTTTTATATAAAAACCCAATTATTTTATGTCCTCATTTAGATCAATTAGTTTAAAAGGATACAGTTGGGCAAAGAAGCTCAATTCTTCCTCACAAATCCCCACACCAGATATGGTGGATTTTTCATCATTAATCCTCATATGTGTCATTGTACAGAATAAATCCAATATCTCCTTAAGCTTTAGCGCATCCCTTCAAGACCCATGACAAAAAATTAGTTTATCGTCCATGAATAGTAGATGTGTCAAATAAATGGAGCTCCCCATCCTTATCCCTTAAATGTACCTAACCTTTTTAGCTTTAAACATACCCCTCCTCAGTCCCTCCGCTACTTTCACGAAAAACAATGGAGATAAAGGGAAGTTCTACCTGATTCCCATGCCTGGCCTCAAGAAAAAAGAAGTCGAACCGTTGATTAGTATTGAAAAATAAACGGATGAAATGTAGCTCATAATCCAATTTACAAATGGAATCTGAAATCCCAAATGAGCCATCATCATTCTTAAGTATATACATATGACCCTGTCATAGGCTTTCAAAAGATCAATCTTGACAACCATGGTTGCTAGCTTTTTTTACTTGACTGTGTGCAACTCTTCCTAAGCGACTCCAACTGCCTCTTGAATTTTTCTACCCTAAGGAAAACGAAAGTGTTCATTAGATATAACTTCTGATATAAATTTGTTAACTCCTATGTCTATAACCTTTGCAATTATCTTATATATATCGTTATAGAGTGACATAGGCATGTACTCTTCTAAGGATGTTGGTTTATATTTTTTCAATATTAGAGCGATAAAAGTCTCATTGAAGCCCACTATAACTCTACCAAATTTTTTGGATACCTCAACAACCTGTAGCAGATCGTCTTCAATGATCTCGAGAAATCTAAGAAAGAATTCAACTAGCCACCCATTAGGGCCAAGGTGGCTTTTATCTTTTTGAAACGAATGTAGAACCAGGCTCCTCAAGATCCCCTTTTGACACTTCCTCTATTAGCCTATGGTTATATACTCATAAGACAAAGGATGGAAAGAAGGTATCCATCTTTACCACTTTAGCAATGGTAACTTTGGTTTCTTCCTTGTAGAGGTCACTAAAATGATCCACTCCCGCTTCATGGCAAGTTCCTCAAAACTCTCTACAACAGTTCTATCATTCGTCTTCACACTCTAGATGGTATTTATATTTATTCTCTGATTTGCATATTTATGGAATTACCCAGTGCTCTCATCCCCTAGAGAGATCCATAATTAGCTCTGCTTTTTAACTTCCATGTAAACTCCTTTTCATCCAACAATTTTCTACACTTATGTTCCAATGTTTTGGCTTGTTCCTTATAGTTCTTACCTAAGAAATCGGAAAATTCCTTACTATATAGATCCTTTAAGCCCGCTTCATCTTCTGCTAGTGCATGTTCATCCTTTATCTTCTCATGATGCACCCAGTTGATAGATGCTTTTTTGAATTTCTTTAGGTTTTCTTCAAACTGAATTGTAGGAGATTGTCTTTGAGACTTGTCAAATGGAAATTGTTGTGGAAAAAATAACCACAATGGTGGAGATCCTTCCCACAATCTCACCATCATTTTTTATATTTTCATGCATGCATGCATTTTGCATGCATCCAGTCATCATGCATGCATCCAGTCATCATGCATGCATCCAGTCATCAGTATGGTGGTCTCCCTAGCACCCAGAGCCTATTTTCAGCTCCCTAGAGCCTGTCTTTAGCCCTCAGTAGCCGTCCTACCTACCTGATGTGCCTTGTTTTCCTCACCTAGATGAGATATGCACCTTATCTCACCTACCAGGAGTTTAACTGTTAGTTAGAGCATTGATTGACCAGTTCTTGCATTTATTGCTCAGCTTAACTTCCTGTAGCTCCCAGTTGTCTATTTCGGGAGTGCCACTTGAACTTCTGATAGCCTCATGCACCCTCCTTGGAGTCTCCATCCCCTGATTTGTGCTCACATGGTTTAGTTATACTTAGTTAGACTCATTTGACTGACTATTTGATTATTTGTGACTACTGCCACTGATTGGATGATGTCTCCAATGTTATCCAAGCTACACACTGAGGATGATTCGAATGACCTTAGGAGGCATAATTAGTAGGCCCCCAAAGGCGCAAATAAGCCACCCACCAATATTCAAGGTCCCCAAAGGCGCAAATAAGTAGTGGGGACCAAATTCAAATCATGAGTGATTTCGATGGAAGAGTAACCCCATGTCATGGCCCCTTAGCTAAAGGAAATTGTTTGTGATTAGTGGTTTTCCCATCGAGGGTTTTCCCCATGAAAATTGACAACCTATGGTGTTTTCATATATAGATTAGACTAGAGTTTAAAGGAAGCACATTAAAAGAAAAATCTATTTTGTTTACTAGTGGTAAATAAACATTGAAAATACTCGCGCCACCTCTTGACCCTCAACTAGTAGATCTATCCCTACAATATATTGAGAATATATCATTCTAAAAATAGTTTAGTTTCCCCCCCACATCCCAACCTCTAGTCCTAGGGCTAGCGAATCATCGCATTTTTTTTGGTAGCCTTAAGTGTTGGGAGACTCTCAACCAATTGTTCCCAACTTTCACTAAGGGTTACACAACTAGGTTATTTTAGGCCCAGAGACTCCTTTGGGTATATTATAATGCATTATATCAACTCCTTCTCTTTGGTTGGTGATTTCGTAGGGATGTCTTTATCTTCCTCCTTTACTTCCACTATTATTTTTCTGGTGTGACATTGAGGACTTTATCTAAGAAATCCAACTATTCTCAATGAATATATGTATCCAACATGCTCACATGATTTGAATGTGACCACCACATTTTATCCCTAAAGATGTTGCACCAGCTACCGCTTGAAACCAAACACCATCCTAATTCTCAAGGGCGTGTATTGTCACAGAGTTCTTTCAAGGACACAATTAATCATGTGACCCTTATCTAAATAGGAAGAATCTATCACTGCTACATAACAACAACTTTTCCATGTTGCCTTAACAACATTGTACTTTACCTCCATTCACACAAATCCTCAAAGCCTACACAAAATAATTCTCTACCATGTAGATTAGCCACACAAGACAAACCATCTTTTAATTAGCGGACCCAATGCTTATTGCTTCCTCCTCAAGAGAGATGACCTCTTGGCAGCTTGGGGGAGTTTTGATGTGGGTTTTCTTACTGTCATTTTAGCCACGAGCCACTAAAGCCCACAAAATTGGGGCATAAACAATAGTATGTATTTCCCAACAATTGCCTCAGCAGACCTTTAACGTTGGTAACCTGGATGCAAATGAAACAACACATGTCTATACATTTGCTAAACAAATCTAGATGCTTGCCAATTCCATGTGAAAGGACTAATCACACTCTTCTTTAACGAGCCACACATATCCCATGGTGCATTTGAACATTATTATTTGATTTACACAACCTCTTCAAATATGCGGTTACTTTAGGATGTGGTAGGTAGAGTCAACTTGTATCCCTAGGTGTAGATACATCAAACAACCCACACTATCTCTTGGTTTGGTTTGGATTCTCATGTGGTATGTGTCTCAAGCCAACACACAAACAACCCTTCCATTTGTTGATTCGTTCTCATGTATGTCAATAGATCTAGAGCGTCGTGGCTCTATATTTTCCAGATCCATATCTACAATGAATTCATAGGAACCATTATGTTAAAGACACTCTCAAAGTGACAACATTGTATTCCCTCTTGTAGATCACTAAGAGAAGGCTATGCTCCTCTACCATGAGCTCATCTATTCCAATGCCACATGTTCATGCATCTCCTTGCATATTGAAGCACCGAAACAATAGATCTATATATCTAGTCATAGATCACTCATAGATCCATGCTTCTCCAAGCACGTTTTAGGCCAAAGCCACATGCTTCAAGCTCTCTCTCCATGTTTCCAGCATCAACTCTAGTGTCACAAACCACTTATTGCTATATAAGAGTCTATCTCAAAGTGGCTTTGATCCAACATCAAGAAACAACCTGTCCCACTCTCACTATAGTGTCCAAGCTTATCGTGCTTTGATCCACTATCCAGGAAACACCCAAGCCACTCTCACTATAAATTTCATGCCTATTGGGATTTTGATACCAAATGTTAGAGCTAAAAACAATGAAAGGATAATAAAAAGGCACATAGCAAAAATTCTTGGAAAGAGAGAAAGATCAAACAAAAACAAGCATGCACATAAATGGACACAAGAGATTTACCCTATAAACCAAAACTGGGAAATCAACCTTCATGCAGAACAAGTCTTCATTACCCATGCCCAATATTAGCCAACACCGACCACTTAGGTATCATACAATGAAGTTCTTCAAACCTTTAGGCTTCTTCACATCTAAGAGCATTAACATTGGAATTGAATGTGAAATAGGAATTTGAAATACAAATTTGAAATTTGAAATTGAACATGAAATTGAAATTTGAAATTTGAAATTGAAATTGAATTTGGAATTGAATTTGAAATTTAAATTTGAAATTTGAAATTGAAATCGAAATTTGAATTGAATTTGAAATTTGAATTTGAATTTGAAATGTGAAATTTGAATTGAATTTGAAATTGAAATTTGAATTTGAAATTGAAATGTGAAATTTGAATTTGAATTTGAAATGTGAAATTTGAATTTTAAATGTGAAATTTGAATTTTAAATGTGAAATTTGAATTTTAAATGTGAAATTTGAATTTTAAATGTGAAATTTGAATTTTAAATGTGAAATTTGAATTTTAAATGTGAAATTTGAAAGAGAATTAGAATTAGAAATTGAAATGTGATGCAGAGAGTTCTCAAGAGAGAACTTCATTGCTTCGTGCTCGGCGACCCATGAGAGGATATGACGTCGCCCAACAGGGCAGCCATCGGCAGCGCTCCCGTTCACCGAGGAGTGAGGCCACGCCGGGGTCGACTGCCACTGGTGGCAGTAGCAGGAGAGATAGTGTGTCAGTTCATCCCGACGACATACATGTTGATCCCCAGGTGGGGGATGTGCAACAAGACACGAGTGTATCAGGTGCATATTTTTTGTTAGATACATTTTTCGGTAAATATTTAGTATATAATGCATTGAATTTCAGTTGCAATTTATAATATATATTTTTAGTAACATTTGTGTTTTGGTTTGGATCGCATGTCCATCAGAGGGATCGTACGACAATGAGGTCGCACGCATCACTCTCATTGATATCACTACCTAGCGAGAGTGGGTGCACTTATGTGTCTGCACATTGAGGGAGGATTCTCCCACACGACGATCTTTATTCATGATATTATCAGCAATGGATGACATGTTGTCCCTCTACAAGAGGGTGGGACCTCTTGGTGACATTTGGCATTTTGCATGCCAGAGGAGGAGACATGATGTCATTGGGCCCCACAAATGGGAGGATGTCAAAGTCACCATAAAAGGGCATGACATCAAGGGTACTTTGTTTGACATCCCTCATGACCGCCCTTCCGGTCAACCGCTTAGACTCAAGGAGTTTAAGTTGGAGGTCGTTGCACCATATTTATATGATAGATTCATCGGAGCGTGGGGCATGTTCCCCCACCATGACTAGGTCCCATTGTACTTTTCAAACCATATTTATGCAGAGTTTGTTTTGGGGATGCACCCATATTACACGACCACAAGGTCTGAAGTCTCTGGGGCTGGTAGGGGACGCTCCTACCAATGTCATGGAGATCGTAGAGACCCTGCCTTTGTGCCACCCCCTCCGAGGTTGGTACCGATTCCAGACAAGACAGTTATCAGGTCGACGGACGTGGCACAATCATCCCAGATTGTTGCAGAGGCTAGACATGACATTGCAGAGTCGTTGTTCACTGCCATGGGCAGTGCTGTTGTTGTTGTGCATGGAGAGGCATCTAGACCACCCCCTCCACCTGCAGAGCCAGAGATAGAGTGGGTCGATAATGACCTTCTCGGGAGTTTGGATGGTGAGGCCATACAGGGGTATGCTTAGTTATCCCAAGATGCATACTTTCGGTTGTATCATAGATACGTCGCTCCAGGAAAGGTATACTTTTGTACAATTATGTATATATGTTTTCATGTTACATCATATTATATGTCGTAAATTGAATGATCAATAATGCTTAAGGGAGCCGTGTTCCATTGCTCCATGCAGAGGACCACATTGATGGATCAACTCTTTGGTAGTGAGCCATCGGTTGGTACATCCGCTCGTCCCAACCCGCGAACGACAATAGTCGAGGTAAGTTATAATTTATGTTCCAATTTAATTTGTGTTTATTATTTCTCAGTTTAAATAATTTATGTTTTATTTCTTAATTTTCAAGATTTTATGTTTTAGATCTTAACTTCAAATGAATTTCAAATTGTATAGGGCAAAGGAAAGGGCATTGCTCCTGATGATAGACATGAGGACCGCGAAGGTCCTGACCAGCCGGGTCTAGACACAGTGGTGAGTTTTAATTTATGTTTCAATTCATGTTATTTAATCACAATTAGAATACATTTGAAATTAAAAATTGAAATTATAATTGCATTATGTTGTCTACACATTACAATTTCCACATTCCAATTCAATGACAATTTAAAATTTAATGTGTATTTTCAATTGAAAATTCAATGTGTTGTTTCAATTTAAAAGTTCAATTTCAATTACATTACATCTACCACAGATAACATATGATTCGAACAAGTTCCTACATTAGTGATTACTCCCCTTAAAGATTTATTTTCATAGTTGTCAAAGTTTTGTAAATAGTTGTTAGTTCATACCTTGCTACTTCTTTTTAGTCATTTTGTTGTTATTTTCCTTTCAAAAGGATTGCTTGGTTTCCTTTCCGAGTTCTAACAATTTATTTTCTTGTATAAGTAAGTTGCAATCTTCAGAAACTCTCAAACTTGATATTTAAATATAAAACATATTATACAAGTTTAGATATGTCCTTAACATTATATTTTGATCTTGAGATTATAATCAAATATTTAAGCTTTGGATTTGATCAGTTCATTTTGATAGTGAAGGATTTAGTTGTACTTCTTAAAGGATTGATAGTGAATTTCTAGTACTATTTCCAGTTTTCACTTTACATTGTTTAATTTCCAATATTAGAATTTAATTTTGCAGGTTTAGATAATTGGTATTGTTGAAATCATTAGCATTAAAATATCATTCATATTATGCTTCTCTAATATTAGACTGCAATAGAACACTTTGATCATAGAATATTTCTAAGAGTTTAGTTTTAGTTTTATTTGCTCGACTGTCATTTTTAGATTTCCATTTTCTTGCCTTTTGCTAGTTTGCTTTAGTTTTCCCATCTTAGTCAACCGAGCTATAGGAATAATCTAATGGAGATCAAGATCTAACTCAGGAGATATGATATTGTGGTCTAATGATAAGCTAATCCTGTGGTGTTAGTTTACTTCATTGTTTGATTTGGTTTTATTGCATTTTGAATTGTGCTTGTCGACATTAGTTTAGGCTATATTAGGTTATAATCCTGTATTTCTTGTGTTTGCACCTCGAAGTTTACAAACTCCTAGTTGATAATTTAATGTCTATTATTTAAGCATATAATTTTATTGACAAGGCCATGTGATTTGAGGTTTTTAAGTCTAGTATCCATGGGGATGGGTATCAAGTAGAGATTGCTACAAGTGCTTGGAATTTTACATTATGTGGTTTGTCAGATATCTTGTTGTGCTTCTCCTCTTATGATTCTTCATTTAGCCTCTTGCACCTATAATCTTGTTCTCTATGTGGTCCCTACCTACAGTATGCACGTAATTACCTCTCCTTCTTGGCCTTGCCATCTTCAAAGTCTCAATTTTCTTATACAACTCTTGGATTTGGTTCCTTTTTCCTTTGAATTATGGTTTCTTCTTACTCATCTTCTTATTTCCCTTAAGTGAAGTAAGGGCATGCACCTTTGAGGACCTTGTGAAGCCCATTTTATTGAGCTTATCTTGCTCTTGGAAATGTGAGAATACAAAATTGTCCAATGTAGGTATATTCCATGTAGCACCAAGTGCCAATATTTTTAAGAAATGGAATGAGGAGACACAAAAAAATTTGGTCCTAACTTTGATATGTTCAATAACAAAATTAATTGATTATTGTTGAATGAAACCCTTTTTAAATACATTGGTATTTGATAATATTTTTATTTAATTGATAATGAAATACAATGTAATTGATGATTAAATACACTGAATGGATTATAATGTATATAATTTTGCATTTGAAATCAAAATTTAAAATTAGAATACCTGGTACAATTTAAAATTTAAATTTTACAATTTTACATTGTATAGATGTATTTTAAATTCTCATTTACATTACAATTGTATTTGAAATCAAATTTTAAAATTAGAATGTACATTACAATTTAAAATTGAAATTTTACAATTACATTATATTGTCTACACATTACAATTCAACTATATAGTAGATCTTTAATATTGTTTTTAAAGCATCTAAACAAATATCTATAAGACTATTATGGAGGAAGTTCATGGAGCACTGACCATACACTCAAGTGTATTCACATTGGAGCACCATGACCCAATTTTCACAAAAGCCTCCCATCTAGTATTTTTAATCTTGGCATTAAAGCATCTACAAAAATACATTTATAAAACAACCTCCACAAAAATCTCAAAAAAATATTCAACAAGACAACATGACAACTATGTCAATGATGCAAGTGGCATACATGTAACTCATTCATTTGGCCAATGGGTTATAGGAATACAAGTCTCCATAATACGATCATGGTCAGCTTCTGTCATCTTCCATCTCTTTGGCTCACCTCTCTTCACCTTGATTTCTGTTAGATGTATCTGAGCTTCCACCACCAAATGACTGTATTGACACGATATATATTCATGCATAAAATCTTTGTAAATAATATGAGCACCCTGTTTTTTCACTCTTTCAAAAAAGTGTCCCATTAGAACCATGTCTCCAATTTGGTATGTGAAGTCTCCATCTTGATAGGTTCGCACCAACCTGTTTTTTATTTGTGTGCATCGCATCAAATAATATGCCACATTTTCTTAGTTGGGGGGGGGGTGCAATGACAACGAATACATCACCTGCAAGATACATTACAAATATTATTCAAATTTCCTACGTGCATTTCTACAACATTTGTATATGTGTAATATATAGTGAACTAATTAACTTAATGAAGTCTCTTGTACCTTCCCTAACCATATCAGAAACTCGATCATGATCTAATGAGACCATTGCCTCATCAGTGTGCATCTCTTGCCATGTTGAAATTGGATGTGGGCCCTTTGGATTAAGAGGGACATATTTCCATGGTTTCACATATACATCATTTTCACGGTGATGAAGCCCACATCCATTTGTATCAATGCAAAAATGGAAAAAACAAGCATACTTCCTCGTTTCAATGGAAAATATGTCACCCATGTCTTTACTTCGAACATAATGTAATTCCCTCGTACCAGGTATGGTCTCACAATACCACGGCATGGATCTATTCACATCACCAAGGGAAACATCCCAAAAGAACCTGCATGGAATTCAATTTGTCATATATAAATTCCTATCGAGTATGTGTAACGATTTTCCAAGTAAAATCTCATTTCAAATTAAATTTGTAAGTAACCAAGGAAAGTGAATATCCTACTACCACAAATTGTTTTGTTTGCAACGTTTTACATAAACAAAGGGTAGAACATGCAAAGCAACTTTATGAAAACATACAAAGCTGAGAAACAAAGGTTGAAATAGTCCTTACTCTAAATGACCATCAGTTTAGATTATGTAATATGGCTTTATGAGAAATCCAACTGGATGAAGATGTTCTCTGGCTGAATGATATACAGAAGGGTTTTTGGGAAAGCAAAGGATGCAGATGCCCTACAGATCGAGATTTTAAAGTAGGGAGAGGAGACGATACTATCAAACATAATACTACATGTAACACTAGCATCACTGTCTTTTATTGCATGTGATTTTAGTTTATCAATGCACATTCGAAACCGGAACAATAATGATAAAACTCTTTCATGGTAAAAGTATATTGATGAATAGTAAAAGATAAAAAAATATCAGAGGAAAGTCCAAGAAGCTGAACCATAGGGATGCTTTAGAGAAAATATTTTTATCAATGGATCACTATGAGTCTCTTAAAGAAACACATCAAAAAAGGTACTGGTATTTAATTAAATTTTTAGTTTATTCACTAAAGCTTCACTTCGGTGTATTAAATGACCATATAGATTATCAAACCACAAGTTTGAGCCGATTTGCAAAAATAACTTGAACTTTATATTACCATCTAAATGCTTGTGGAAAACAAATTGATTATCTGTGCATGAAAATATTTATTGAATCGTTTGTCATATTGAAAGTACAATACATGATAAAACACCCAATGATCTCAAAGACATGAGAATGGATTTTGAAATTCCATAGAAATCAATAAAAATCAGCTCTAGATGACTACAAATTGTTTAAAGTAAAGCCTTACATACACAATTGTGACAAGAATATGTCTCATCTTGTCTACATTGTAAAGAAAAAATGAATCTCTAGGAAAGAACCCCTTATGCTTGAAGTAATGATTCTCTATTCGAGCAAATGCCTGAAGAATCAAATAACATAACAAAATGAGTTCTCTAAACTTCAAGTTCGATACTTAAATTCACTCTTATCTTTGATCATGCAATGCACATGCATGCTCTTTGACTCTATTGAGATGCTTGAGTTTTGCAGCATGTGCATATGTATACAATTACAATTTACTATAGAGATACAAATGACAGATTTGAAATTAGTAAAATAGGATCAAAGAGAAACATCTTCATCATTAGATAAGGATTAATCAAGACACTCCTTTAAAGGATTGACAAATCACGGGGTAAATACTTCGTGATAGTTTAAGGCATTGCAGGGCCCTCAAGGGCTAAATATGTTGTTCTAGAGTTTAAAAGGCCCTAAGGAAAAAAGAACCTAAAGAGTAGCAATTAGTAATAATCTTCATTAGTAAATGGCATGAATATGCCAAATACACATGTAAGAGACTTAATATCATTTCTACCTAATGATAATGTTAGCTAAATAATTCCATAATAAACTAATACACATTTATCATATTTGTATTGATAAAAGTATTGTCTTATGTCCTCATACTAAAATTTGAAAAAATAAAAAATAAAACTATTTTTTTTTGGGTTGAACTACATATATCTCCTCATGATCTAGCCTCATAAGACATGTAGATTGGATCACGGGGAGATAGATGTACGTTATAACACATTATGTAACCTCCAATTCATAATTCTAATTATTTAATTATATGACCTAAGTTAAGTCATTATTATGACTTGACATTATATCATAGCAATATTACATTATAAAGTGATCTTGTAACAAAATATCCTAAGTAAAATGTTAACATTATAAAATATTTACTAGAACAATTTTCCTTAAAAGTCATATTGGAATACACAAGCAGCTTATCTTTGAATTTGATAAAAACATCTGGATCGACAGGCTTGATGAGAAAATCTACGGTATGCTCTTGTGTTCCATAATATTGTAAGTCGGACAGTGGCAATGTACTTCCACATGCTTCTTCCACTCATGGAAGACAAGATTATTTTCCACCATTAAAACAATTTAATTATTATATATATATATATATATATATATTACGATAGTGGTATATATGTTTTTAGAACTGGTTTTATTTTGTATTATGATATTTAGTTTATAATTTTTGGATTTTGAATTTAAAATTTTACAAAATTATTTGCTAACTTTTTAAAGATGTTTGTAGGCATATTCAAATGAAGCACCTTATTCTTTTATAATAGAAAATCTTTGTTTATATAAGAAATATCATCAATTTTGCAAACAAATATATATATTTAAGAAAATAAAAAGTATACTTCTTGTTAAAATACACATAGTACCTAGGTGTGGTGGACTACCAATCAGTGGAGAACTAGTTATTTTTATTTATTTATGTTAGAGGTAACTAAGTTCCTATGCATCTGGTTGAAAGACTTTATATTGATTCTATGAATGTGTTAACCATTGAAACGGGTATATGAATATCATTACATTGATAAGCACAACATCCTCTCTAATTGAGTGCAAACGAAAGAAGGATATATATACACGCAACATATATGATTGACCTTCCCTCTTTATCTATATATACACACACTACATGTATGGATGACCCTCCCTCTTGAATCTAAAAGAGGTCAAGGTAAGCTCATATCAAGTTGAGCTTTAGTAAATTCAAGTAGACCCATGCATAATCAATATGTATACCATGCTTAGCAGATCATAAGCACCTATATAAGAGATTCGAGCTCCTAAGGTGTAGACCAATACCCAAGCAAGGAGATTCTAGTCGTAGATCATATCCCTAGTGAGGCGTGTTCCCATGCAATGAAATTAGAGTATATTGCAGGCAAATGAGGTGGAAGTCTCGTCGTGTATAATAAAAATGAATCGATCAGACCTAACCGAGAATTAAAAAAATCAAATTCAAAATAAGAAATAAAACTCATTTCATGCAAATGTAGAAGAACAAGTTCAATTATTAAAGATAATTGAAATCAAAATCAAAATAAGAAATGAGACTCATTTCATGAAAAATTAAAGACGATGATTAACTACTAAAAATCATGAATACACATAATTGATCAAATATAAATGACCAACCATTATATTATTATTAAAACAATGAAAACAAATAATTGATTAAATATAAAAACACCAATCATCATACTATTGTAAAAAAAAACTTTTAATAATTAAAAATAATAAAAATGAACTGTTTATTATGATATACCAACCCTTGTACTATTTTAAAAAACAAAACTAGCAAATAAAACTTTTGTAATAATTAAGAACTGTGATTTCCATTTAAAAGAATATTGATTTATATAACGTTGACTAGTATAACAACATTCAAATTTATACCAAGCGATCTAAAAAAGATAGATTTGAAAACATTCCATTCCAATTAATAACAAATACATAGCTACGGATCTCAACCTCTTTTTGAAAGAAAAAACCTTCGTTGTATATATATTGTTTATTAGTATAACCTCCTCTTGTCCTAAAGGGGTGTTTTCTTTCAAAATTTTAAAACGTTACCAGAAAAAGGATTAGGTGCAAAGACCCCAACCAAGATATGGCTTATGACGTCGTCAGAAAAAGGATTAGGTGCAAAGACCCAACCAAGATATGGCTTATGACGTCGTCAGAAAAAGGATTAGGTGCAAAGACCCAACCAAGATATGGCTTATGACGTCGTCTTCAAGTGGGATGGATGTCAAACTTTAAAGAAAAAAAATACACATGGAAACATAAGAGACATGGCCAAAGATTCGATAGATTCATAGTCGAGAACATTTTTAATCCAAAATTCTATTCGGAACTAAGGGCCACGCCATTTGAGTTTGAACTTAAAAGTCTTAGTGACACGAACCTGAAGGTTTTAAAGACTCACCAGAATATCAAGAGACTTGGATCAGAAATAAAATCTTGAGTGAAATCAAATATTAGATACAACAAAAACAAAGATTGAAGAATCAGAAAATCGAGCTATATGTTCATCAAAGCAAGTAATGAAGGGGAAGCATATTGGAAGCTTAAGTACACAGCTTCAACCATAACAAGAACATGAAATACTTTTACATCAAGAAAAATGCATGCACAACTTTCAACACTGTAGGGTTTAAAATAATTATTTTAGTTAACGATTAAGTTTAGTAAGGATAATCAGTTTTGTTTATCATAGTCTTTTTGTTTAATTCAAATCTCGGTATGTTTAGTAGCCACCAATTTTATAGTCATATTATATACGAGTACAATAAAGGTTTCAAGGAGTTTTCTGTGACTAGGTTTTCAACTCAAAAGATTAAAAAACCAAGTTGTTTTCTTAACAACTTAGGTTATTTAAAAACAATTCATTATTCAGTGAAACTTATCACTAAGGCAAACATCTTAGTTATTAAGATAGGCAAATAATGACAAAGATAAGATTACATATGATATCAAAGCAAATTGTAGCGGATATCCACAGCCTGCCATTGCCACCCAAGTACACAATTTGTCCGCCCCTACACATTCAAAACTCAAGAAGAGTTCTCTCAACTCCTACGCCATTTTTTAGCACCCATTTAATGTGATTTCTTCAATTGCAATTCATAACCTATCCACAATCCCAAGTACGTACACGCACATTCTCCTTCTGCCCTTTGTACATGATCATCTGGAAAAATGGGCAGTAGAGGGTTTTGAGCTAATTATCTCTTTGAACTTCTGAGTTTACGAGGGAACTACAGTTCTGCGATTTTGCTTTGAAGAGTATAATTAGTTTGTTTCCTTATGGGCAACTAGGCGAAAAAGAACATACATCATGTAGTAAAGAGCGGAATGGTGCTGTATAGTAGTTTTTCTTAAAAGTGTTCCATTGAAAACGTAAAATCACGAGAGAATGTAATATAATTTGTTCAAAGATAAAAACCATTCATTAAGTTTAACCAAAATAAAATGTCGCACGTTGACTCCTAATGGGATTAAAGGGCTCACGAGAAAGAAAAAAATTGCTCAAAAAGCCAAGATTTGGTAACAGCCAATATGGGATTTCCAAATATGATTGTTCATTTACAACGGGCTAGGCACAATCATGTTACCGTGACCATATGGAATCCCTATATATGATTATCTTGCAGTTTTGATAGGATGCACATTCTATGACCATCCTGTAGTTTTGATAGGATGCATATTCTCTTTTGAAAGGATAGTTAGTATGCAAGTTTATAAAGCGAAAGCTAAGCATTGAGTTGCAGAGCATTAAATGTGGCGGCTCAGTGCTTAGAATCTGTTGGATTTGGAGGCCAGCTCAGTGCTTAGAATCTGTTGGATTTGGAGACCACATTTAATGCTCTGCAGCTCAATGCTTAGCTTTGGCCATTTCATAAGACCAAAAATGACGATAGTAACGCTTAAATTTGTTTGTAAATTACACAACTGCTGATTCATATATAATAGCATAACAAACTTGCAGAATTAATGCATAGCTCTGCTGACTTTGCCTAAGATTGTGTTGCTTTAACAAGAGTGTTGGCATAGCTTTCGAACGGAAACTACTTTCTTGTAGGAAATACAATTTCAGAAGTATCAAAGTACAAAATTTAAAACTACGGCAGACATGCATTGACTTCTTTCTAAATTATATCAGAGAATAAATGTAAAGATTGACACCCAAAGAGACTTACATGTTTTCTTTTCAATTCTACTCATTCCATACAACACAATTTCTAACATCTTTGCCTACCAACTGTACAAATGATAAATGTTTTAGAAATTTAAAAAAAAAAATGAAGACAATGCCAGTTTCTTCTATCATTAAAACTTTAGGCATTTTACCTAGAAACCAGACGTCTCTGCTACAAAGCGCCATAGAGCCATGGATTTCAGAAATATATTACTTAAAACTTTCAAATCTTCATTATATAACTACTACTTCATAATTATTATATGCCTAGCTTATATACGCTGATAGACATGTATCAACCATATTATTAATATTAATATGGCTTGCTAATTGACGGCGAGGGGAAGGATTGTTGAGCTTTAATTAATATTTATTATAATAATTATTATTATTATAAAAAATAATAATATTTTTTTATAAATGAAAATATAAACAAATAAAATATTAATTATAATTAAATAATAATAAATAAAATAATTTATAATAATAATAATACAATGTTGCATGATTCGGCAAATATTCGGCTGGCATATGACTTGTGGACTTAGGAAAGACTCGGGAAAGATCTACGGCAAGACTCTACAAATAGGAAAAAACTTAAAATATAGTATATTTTGGGCACAAAAAAGAGGTTAATGACATTTCCAATCCATGTAAGTTATAAAACTACAATTTATGTAATAATTCATAACATTATCTCATAAACTATGATAATATATCATAACAAAATCAATTTTTGTATTCAAAAATTTAAATAATGATAATAAAATTATATTTTTTTTGGTTTTTTATGATAGAATTTATTTTATAAATTAACTTGTAAATTATAATTAGGCCGTTCATTCTAGGAGAAGCTGTGTTCTGACACTATTGAAAGATTCCTCACTTATGTAGCTAATTTAATATTGCCACGTACCGGTTTTATTACTGTCAGTTTTGTCAGGCCGTGGTTTCATCGTCTCCTTTTGCCTCTATCCGTCGATTTCGATGCAGATCCTCTGGCGTGTTTTAAAGTTTCTCGGTCTGCGCCATAGCTTTTTTGATATGTTGTTGACGTTTTCATGGTATTCAATTAAGAAATAAACGATAGACGGTAATGCTATCGAGAATCAGACTCGTGGGTCCTTGGTCTCTTAGCTTCAAATGGGGTTGCTGGAAAGGAAATCATGTAATTTGTTTGGATCACCTGCAAGGCCAGATTCACCTAACAAAAGCATTGGGTATTGAAAGGGGAAGCAATGCAACAAGGAGAGAGTTCTACTTAGAGATGAGGAGACATGGTTAGATCTTTAGCGAGCTGTTTTTTTAACTTGATTCCATGATTTTACAAGGCAGGGGGATTCAGAAGGCATTGGATGTGCTTGCCTTTATTTTATAGAAGTTCAAACCGACTGTCATGTCGTATAATGCCATGATCAAAGGGTTCTGCAAGGCTGGTATGCAACAATCGCATTGTGGTATAAAGCATATAGGGGCAGGTTCCAATTTTTCTGGATCGCTCTCTTTTTCTAGCAAAGTAGTCGAAAAAAATGCTGCTATCTCCATATTGTCCATGGCGTGTATTTTCCAAGCCCGCAAGAGCAAGAGAGAAGCCCTTCGACAGGTTCATGAGTCCCGGCTGTGAATGAGCCCAGGTAAAACTCAGAGTGGGGGGAATCTTTGGAAAACATGGAGCCATTTTTATACGACTTCGAATATGGAGAAAACCTTTTTCTTATGAGAGTCCTTCCCGCGCATCAGCAAGGGATCTGATTGTTCCAGGGAGGAGACAAAGATTGCGGATTTCAAAGATGGGATGTAATATTTTAGCAGGTTAATTTTACTGTTTTCTTGCTAGCTGAACTGGAAGTCTCAGCAAATCAGAAACAAATCAGAAAACCGACTGCATTTCTTTGATAAGGTTATATAAGCGACTGCAATTTTCGGGAGCAAAGCTATGGCTTACGGGGATTATAGCAAGGAGATCGTGAAGAAGGCCAAAAATGTTTCTATAAAAAACCAGATCCACTCCATCCAACGTCTACTCAGAAGGGTATTTTCCTTCAAACCCTACATAAAAAATGGTTTAAATGGTTTTTAATCTTTTGCTATATTCATTCAATTGAAGAAAAAATTAACTTGGCATTTTTTTTTACTAAATCAACACATGTACTTGTACGCTCTAGCTCGACAATGTGCTTCTTCCACGAAAGATGGCAAGCGAGGAAGAGGTATAACATTGTACTTAGCATGTATCTCATGACAATGTAACAATAAAGAATGGTGCGACTGAAGCAGAGATCGGTTGACTTGGGAGAGATCTGAGAAGCGTACAAGTTTTCAGCTACTTACTATGCCATACACATATTCTAAATTACGTCTTCACTTACATTTGACACGTAAGAAAATTTCCACGAGAATGGAACTGCATGTTAAAGCACACCGTATTTAGAGACGAGTGCCGTGGGGAATCTCCTGGATATGGAGTTCTCACGATGAGTGTCAGGCCGAAGACATAAGGTTCACAGTTCACGCCGCTTGAGAAATACAAACCCAGGAATGAAACGTGGGTTAATGGAAGAGCAACGCCTTTTCAAAAGAGTTTTCGGTTGAATTGTTGGAAGTATGCCGTAGTTGTGGCTGAGATGTGGGATATCAAGTAAAAAAACGGAATAAGAGTAAGAACTAAAAGACATGTATGTTTTATGAAGGTTGTGTTTGATGGAAAAAGACATATTATATGCATGTTCATGGCAAAGACATAAATCCTTTCTTGAAGTTGAATTATTCCGCATATTAATAGTAAGTTGAATTTTTCTATGGAAAAAAAAATCCTTTCTTGAAACTCGTGAACACGTTTTACTTTTAATGAATTTCAAGTAATAGGGGAGAGGTTTAATAAAGATGCTCGTTCCATATGTAGGATATTTAGGATACTAGATTTCTAGTGATATTTTGTTTTTTATTTTTATTTATTTTTTATTTTCGTATAATTTTGATTAATTGATTTTTATTTTATTTTATTTTGATTTGATTTTGTTTTCCAGTTTACTTTATGTTATTTTAATTAATTTTGAAATATTAATAAAGTTGGTTAAACATATCACTGTGATTCAATTAAAGCTGAATCAAGTAGTACAGATGTTCATCAAAAAATATTACATTCTAGCAGAAGACCTTAAAAATTGGTACTTCTTTACATTTCCAAAAACTAAACTTATCATACTGAGCTCATCCATAACTATATAATTGACATACAAAATTCTATGACAAAACTCTACATATATGTTAGCTTACAGTTAAGATAATATATTATTATTTTATTTTGTTTGGTTTTTTTAATTACTTTTGTTTGGTTTTATTTTATTTTATTATTTTAATTAGATTTATTCATTCCTTTTTTGTTTGGTTTTATTTTATTTTATTATTTTAATTAAATTTATTCATTCCTTTTTTTTAATTTAATTTTAATTAGGTTTAGTTTAGTATTATATTAGGTTGGTTTTAGTTTTATATTATATTTTAGTTGTATTTAGTGTTGTTTATTTTAATTTTGTTTCTACTTTTTAATAAAATTTCAAGATAAGTAATGTAAAGGCTAAAATGAGTCATTATTTTTGGAGGAAAACATGATTCAAGGAAATAATACAAGATTTGTAAGGAAAGAATGCAAGATTTGCATGACAAGATTTTCAGGGCAAAGATACCACAGTACACCCTTAGCAAAAGTGAACCCTCAACAAGTAGTGCTTTAGGTTCATTGATTTTTACTTGTTAATTTCACTATTGTTTGTCATTTTTTGATATATTTCATTAGTATAACTTGTGTCTTTCTCACTTATTCTCTGTGGTGAATTTTCTGATTGTGCGAGTTTCTGGACAACAGGGAGAAGTCATCAAGGAACCTGGTGTATTGGTTAATCGTGTTGTATGAATTATATGTTTTTGAAGAGTATTAAATGACTCAGAATTATGTTGAACATATCATCCCTTCAAAATTATGCATCAACATGAACACAATTCTAATGGCAAGTTAAATGATAAGTGTTATTAAATGATAACTTAGATGAGATTATCCCTTTTGAATGTAGGCATTAAAAATTATGAGCATGCTAAAATTACAATGGATGGAAACAAATTTTCCAAATAGACATTTAGAACATTTATGCAAACAGATCATGTCATTGTAAAAATCAAATCATATTCCTTTTACCTTGTTCTGAGCCATATGCCTTGTGGAAAAAGAGAAAAAAACATAACTCAAACTCTATTCTGGTTTACAAAAGAAACCCTTTTTATTTTCTTAATTAGCTATCGGGTTAGTTTGATTAGAAAGGTGGCATGATCATAGATCTTGGCTTATACAAATTTAACTACAAGTTGTAACCCATATCTCATGCATTGTTTCTTAGCAAAGATAATATGATATTTTTATACTTCCCCGACAAATATAACTAGACTGAAAGTAGAACAAGTATTACATTTGTAAACGAATTGAGATAATGTGATGTTTATGAAAACATCTACCTCAACGAAACCATTGTTGAGCAAAACTAAGAGTTGAAATACCTAGAAAAAGCATAGAAATAAAGTCCTAAAGACACTTATATTGGAAACTTGGCAATAGAAGCTAACAATTATTTGATGAATAGTAATGCTCCATACATTGAGTTGCTGCAATATGCCCAAGAAATCCAAAATAACAACTATGCTCAACAAATCCAAACTAACAACTATGGGATAAAATATTAAGAAAGCTCGGAGGATTCCCAAATATCTAGTATATTTTACTCCAACAAATAAAGAAAAGAACCATTGTTAGTGTATAGGAAAACGTGATGTTCGATATGACAGTGTGTCATATTGACCGGATCATATCCTCAAAGGTGCTACTGCTATCTCAAAAGAAACTTTTAGAGGGAATTGTAATGACTTATTTACTACTCCGATGAGAGTGTTTATGTATCCCATGACAACTTCCTTGGTAGGCTTCTCAACAAGAAGATTGCCAACAATGCCATTTGTTATCCTTTGGCCATAGGAAAAAATTGACTAAGATGTCACTGAAATGCATATCAAAGGGTATGTTCTTGTGCTTTCCATTTTAGACATGTCATAGCATGTCCTCAATGCCATTAACAAAAAAAGTGCTAGGTTATTTATTGCTATACATGTATACCCTGTTTATAGGATTCCCTTAATTATTTCCCCTTCTAACACATATTTCCCTTGCTTCATCAATTTCTCGTTTTTTTTTTAAATTTTAAATCTCATCAATTGTATGATGTGAATTATTGTTTCATGCTCTATGAAATTAAAAAAACATAATTGCATAAATAAGTGTTCAACATACTCCTTAAAGCCATCGAACTCATAAATGCAAGTCCACTCATCATCTTTAATCTTGGGCTTGTAGGTTCATTCTACAACTATCTGCTACCAAAGAGTCTTCATGTGTTTGCAGTACCACACAGACTTGAATATGAATCATATGGAGAGAAAAAGAAACTAAGAATTTCTTTTTGGTAGGTTATCTCGCAATCTTGCTATGATGTGTACAAGAGAAAGGAATATTTTTCTTTCATCCATGTTTTTTCACTCACCCTTTAGTGGAAGTGTGTTTCCTTGTGAATTGAAAAGTTCTACTATGGTGAATGAAAGGTAGGGAAAACTATTATGATTATGTCTTACGATATGTAAAATATTTCTTGCACAAGTGTGAAAGTGTTAGACACCACAAAGAGATCAGAGAAATGTAACCAAGGTGTAGAATTTGGGTCCTTGCTACAAAGTAACACTTGGGAAATTCTTTGGAGTGCAATATTATCTGAGGGTGATCTTGACATTAAATAGTGGTACCATGGATTCCTTTTATTTTTTCAGGGCTAGGGGAATATGTGAAAGAACTAATACTTTATCACCTTGCAACAAAATAGAATTGCTTATCAAAAATTATAAACCAATTCTTATGCTTGAATTTTGGTCAGCATATTTAGTTGGACTCGTCTTGAGTATCATTTATTCTAGATGAGGTTTTTCCTGCCATCAATGTATATCTATGGAACCCTATTTTCAATTTTCATATATGCTTTTCGATGGTTTCTTGATGTATTATGTTCCTTCTAAAACCAAGTCTTGATATTTGTTTTCCATGCTGCCATAGTGGTTCAATGTATGCAAACAACTATCCATGTGGACATACAAGCCGATTTTGCATGAACATCAATTATAACATATGCTCCTATTGTTTTTACTGAATGTGACTCAAGTCATTATATAAGTACATATAAATAAAATCCATATCAAAACAATATAATGAACTAGATATCAAGTTTCTTTATTAATAAATGTAAACTACTCTAATATATTACAATAATAGAGGACCAATTCTGAGAGAATCAAAATGTATCTTTTATACATGGCTCTCACTGGAGGAGGAGGACTACAATCCCTTCTTTGATCTCAAGATGCCAATTTCTATAGAGGACTTAGAAACCATTAATCATTAACTACCAAAACTAGAACACCGACCACTTTAGTTTATTGGATTATTGAAATGCTAGCCAATCCATGCATGTGAGAGTTGATATAGAATCCCCATAGGTGCTCTTGTGATGCTTTGCTAATGTAGCCGAAGGACGGGCACCACTTTTATCTTTCGAAGCTCTTAAGATGTCACTTCCATCATGAATCATTGATTCTTGGACAAGTTTATAGTGAGTGGGATTTTTATTGTTAAGTATGATCTAACATCCAAAGGAATCCCATTCAGATTGGTTCTTAGCTCTGTTGTTGATCCAATAGTGAATAAGAATTCACTATATGACATCCTCTTGATGGGCGATCCAACTTTGCGACACTTGCTACTTTTTCACCTCTCCAGAATTGGAACACAAATGAGATTTAAACTCTAGCAACTCCCAAAAATCCCTTCCTGCTCTTATGATATGGTCTTGAGTTCCCTTGACTCTACTTGGGCATGTGACTATGTTTGCATAACATAGACTCGACAGATCTTGTTGATCCAATAGTGAACAAGATTTCACTATGACATCCTTCTGATAAGTGATCCAACTACACGACACATGTTATTCCCTCTATTTGCATCATCATTTTATCAATTCTTTGAGCAAAAGGTTGTCCACTTCATCTTTGATAGTGAAACATTTATCTTGGAATCTAAGCATGAAGTTAACCACCCAAAATTTCTGTTATTTTAGTGTTCTCTTCATGGCATTTCAATGATGATGAAGAAGCTCTTCATGACATCTATTTCACTATTCTTTGTTTTTGTTTCATCGTATTTAATTAAATTTCCATTTATTTTTATTTTTTCTATCGGTGTTCCTTTGCACCCTTTGGGGCAATTGCTAGTTATAAAGTTTGTTGTTTATATCTTATTTATTTAGATTAAAAAATTCTTTAATAAATAATATTTCTAATAAATATAAAAATATTCATATTTATTTAGTAATATAATTATTATAATAATTAATCTAAAAACTATTTTTATTTAAATAAATAATTTTTCTAAAATCTAAATAAAATAATAAAACAAAGCTATTCAAAAATCAAAGTAAACTGATCAACTTCATTAAAGTAACAAGTTTTATATATTTAATTTAAATATTAAAGTAACAAGTTTAATATATAATATATAAATTTTTAAATCAATTGTTTATGTAATGTAACATACCCCTTTTTGTTGAAAAACATTTTATGTTGGAAACATTATCTTAACTTTTATTGTAAAGTTTTATATTTGGACAAGTGTCCAAGGATGACTATAATTGCACATTATTATTATTTAAATAAATAAAATAGGAGACACTCACCCAAGGAGTGCTGTTAAAAGAGTGTTTACTGACCCATTAGGTGGAATGGAATCTGGGGTAGAAGGCAATGGACAAGTGGCAACATCATGAGGCAAGTAACTAGCTGTTGGTATGGGACAACTCCTTTGAATTGTGGTCATAGTGCCCTGAAATATGGGACTGGAGCTTGAGGCTCATTTATTGAAAAATGACCACTAAAGACCTAGGCAATCGTTTTAAGAGCCATCGAATTTTGGACTCATGTTCATCACTTTTCCTGAGGAGGAAACTTACCTTGTGGTTCTGTTGTATGCACACAAGAGATTCGATGAGGGGAAATGCTATGTTTCTATCATGGTGTAAGTCTGCCTTGTTTACTACTGAGTGCAGAGTTTCTACTGCTGAGTGCAGAGATTGAGGTTTTTGGAAAGTCTCTATTGATTGCTGGTTATGCAAAGTTGAGTGCCTTGCTTCTACACAGAGTTCATCTACCTAGTGGTTCAGTAAATAGGCTCAGGGGTCCAAAGGAGCCAAGTACATTAGTTGCTTCTTCTGGAGAAGGTTGGGAGGAACATGCCTCCTTGGGTGTTTGTCCACCCTATCTACAGTTACAGGTTCTACTTGTTATTTCAGCCTCTAAGTAGTTAAATTATTTTCTGTAATTGTTAATTTAGTACTCTTTAGCTAACTAATGATAATGCAAAAGTATAAGTGTAATTTTTTGATTTGTTTAGGATTTTGTAAACTGTTGAATAGATATATGAATTGATAAACTGCCTCCACTGTATTTTTCCCCATACTGTTTTCTGTATAGTACTCTAGTATAGGGAGGAAAGATTAGATAGATGAATGATAGGCAGAATGTCAAATGAATGAATAGACTAACACTGTTGTATTTCCTTAACATTCCTTATCAATTATATTCTGTAATATAAATTATATGTTTAGACTCAGGAAATATAACAGCATTACATAATACAAGCATTATAATATTTTATGTTCCATAGTAATAGAAGTAAACATTTCATCCCTGCATAAAAACCTAGGGTTTTCACTTTAAGTCATTCATTTTCCTTTAGAAGACATATGCTATGCATTCTCTTATTATTCTTTTCAAAATTGTATAGTATTATAATTTCACTTTATTTCTTTCATCAGCCTTCATGAAATTATAACAGCTGCAAAAATAAACTCAACAGTATTTACAATATTATATTATATCTCTACTTTTGTATAAATAGAATAACGTAGGGTTTAATCCTTTTCCCATGTTCCTAAACTTTTGCAATTGTTAGAATGTAGTTACAGTCTTTTCTATTTCTGCATATCCATTATAAATCTTTTGATAAGACCGTTATTTACATTCTGTACTATATATCACTTTTTACCAAAACAATTACGAGCATTCATGCTTGAAAAACAGCTACTAGCATTTATACAGTAATCAGAAGATTAACACCTACAATATCATTACCTTAAACACTTAAAACACAAAATAAGTCCGCAATGAACGAATACACTATTATTGACAGAACCCTAGTTTTTATGTGTTATAACATTTTAGTACTCATTCAAACCTATCGAACCAAATATTTTATCCCAGACTAAATTCGATCTTTTAAAAGGCATTTATTTACATAACAGTTATGGGTTCGAAGCCCTTATCACTCTATATATTACAACGTATCAACACCAGTAAACAAAACCCTTTATAAACATAGAATTTAACCAAAACAAGGTGGATATGTTACTATATCAGAATCAACTGCCATCGATACTATCTGTAACATACCCCTTTTTGCTTGGGGTGGCAGGTGCGGGTGGGATACTCTTTGATCCCGGAGGAAATAAAGTTGCAGCCTTCTCTTGGGGACTAGGTAGCAAGACTAATAATGAGGCTGAATGGCTAGCTCTTATTTTCTGTTTAGACATGGCCTCCAACTTCAGCATTGACAATCTCAGAATCTAAGGAGACTCCAGACACGTCATTCAAACTATGAGGAAAGGATCTGCTCCACTTGGCTCAAAATCCCATAGATACATGCAAAGACTTAAATCCAATGCTCATCTCTCAAAGGCCTCTTTTTTCCACATTCGCCGAGAGAACAACAGGATTGCGGACTTAGCGGCTAATAAAGGAGCCTTGTTAGAAATCGGGCACGTCAAGGACCTCATTGGGGACACTGGGTTTCATTTCATTCCCTAAGTTAAATTTTTAGGATCAATAATTCCATTGCAAAACTCAAGGTTGGGTCCATTGTCTCGAGGGTCCACCTCTCCCCTTGTCCAAACTATGGTATTGTACCTACCCCCTCCTACGTAGCTTCGGCCACACACCTCCCCGGTCATCCTCGCACTTGTCACATGGCTCCCAGCTGTGCTGTCAGCTCCCATGAGCCATTAATAACTCCCCCATCCGCTCCTCCTTCTTCTTTCTCCGCGATGGCTCATCCTCCCCACTTCTCCAGTGCCCTGAGTCGCCTCTCCCTCTGTGAACTTGAATCCCCTCCTTCCCGTCGCCTGCTGCTGCCATCGTGTAACATTGAAACAATGCAGAGTGTTATGGCGGCCATAGCCGCCCTGAGCTGAACTGTGGTGGATATTAAACTTTCTGTTCGAAGCACTTACGAGGCTGTCTGTACCACCGTGAAGCAAAATGCAGAGATGGCCATGGATATTACTCACACGGTCTCCCAGCTATCTTGCCAGGACTCGAGGATAGATGACCTGGAGAAGAATTTGTTCGAACTTATGGGAAAAGTGGACATGTTGCAGGAAGACATGGCCGTTCTTACAGGGAAAACACAGGGAAGTTGGGTGCACGAAACCCCCACGGTCAATCAGGAAATCAACCAGGATATGGTGGACGCAGCTTCTGCCCAGTTAAAGAATTATGGCTAATTTACAGCATAGCCTAGGTTACAAAATTTTGTATCTATTTTGTCAATGCATTTCTGCACAATACTCAACAGACAATTTATCAGGGTTTACTCCAACTCCATTTTGGATAGTTATAGAAAGACAAAACTCAGAGCTTGCAAAGCCATGTTGTTAGAAATCACAGTTACAGTCTTTCCAGACATTTCCTCTTCTGTTATAAATCTTTTGAATGCTTGTAATGAATAGCTGTGCACAGCTTTTATAAATACAATCTATTTCTCTGTTACTGTTAAAAAAAAAAAATACCCCTTTTTGCGGAAAAAACATTTTATGTTGGAAACATTATCTTAACTTTTATTGTAAAGTTTTATATTGGACAAGTGTCCAAGGATGACTGTAATTTGCACAATATTTTATTATTAAATAAATTAAATAGGAGACAAACACCTAAGGAGACTGTTGAAAGAGTGTTTACTGACCCACTAGGTGGAATGGAATCTGGGGTAGAAGGCAATGGACAAGTGGCAGCACCATGAGGCAAGTAACTAGCTGTTGGTATGGGACAACTCCCTTGAATTGTGGTCATAGTGCCCTGAAAGATAGGATTGGAGCTTGAGGCTCATTTATTGAAAATTGACCACGAAAGACCTAGGCAATATTTTTAAGAGCCATCGAATTTTGGACTGAGGTTCATCACTTTTCCTGACGCGGAAATTTACCTTGGGGTTCTGTTGTTTTCACCCAAGAGATTCGATGAGGAGAAATGCTATGTTTTTTATCATGGTGTAAGTCTGCCTGATTTACTGTTGAGTGCAGAGTCTTAAAAGCTGAGGAGCAAGTCTCTGTTGATTGCTTGTTAAATAATTGATGAGTGCCTTGCTTCTACACAGAATCTTCTACCTAGTGGTTCAGTGAACAGGCTCGGGGGTCCAAAGGAGTCAAGTAGATTGGTTGCTTCTTCTGGAGAAGGTTGGGAGGAACAGGCCTCTTTGGGTGTTTGTCCACCCTATCTACAGTTATAGGTTCTACTTGTCATTTCAGTCTCTAAGTAGTTAATTTACTTTTTGTAAATTGTTAATTTAGTACTCTTTAGCTAACAAATGATAATGCAGAAGTATAAATGTGATTTTCTGATCTGTTTAGGATTTTGTAAACTGTTGAATAGATATATGAATTGATAAAATGCCTCCACTGTATTTTTCCCCATACTGTTTTATGTATAGTACTCTAGTACAGAGAGGAAAGATTAGATAGATGAATGATAGACGGGATGTTAAATGAATGAATAGACTAACACTGTTGTGTTTTCTTAATATTTGTTATTAGTTATTTACTATAATATAAATTATATATATGTCTAGACTTAGGAAATAGAACAACATTTCATATTACAGGCCTTATAATATTTTATATTACATGGTATTAGAAGTAAACAATTCACCTCTGTACAAAACCTAGGGTTTTCACTGTAAGTCATTTATTTCCTTTCAGAATGTTTGTGCTATGTATTCTCTTAATATTCTTTTCAAACAGTATAAGTGTTATAATTTAATTTTATTTTATTTCTTCAACATTCATGAAATATGATAGCTGCAAAATAAACATTACTAATTAAACATAATTGCTACCAAGTATGTATATCTTTAAATAGATTCTTATACATTGCAAACAATAGCATTTTTGTATAGTACATAGTATTCATACCTTTTATTTTAATTTAATTATCAAACTGTAGTTATAAATTCAAAACATTTCTTTTTGTAGAATAAAACCCTAAGGTTCCAACCCTAGTTTCTTCATCATAACATTTAGAATTTCTGCAACACTTATCAAACCAAATATTAAAAACAGAGTTCGACCTTTTGAAAACATTTTCTTACATAACGAACTCCAGGTTCGAAACTCTTGGAAGAATCAAAATAAGCTTAGGTTCGAGACAGGCCCATATCAACTCTATGGCCAAACCCTTACAATCGAAATATTAACTCAGATATTATTAGGTTTCAAATAGATTAAGGATACATGTTCAACATCATAGAATACAGTCACAAAACATTTATCTCATACATTGCTTAAGCTAAAACAAAAGAATATCTCGACATTAACATTAGATAAAGGCATTACTTTCCTATCGTAAACATTATCTGCAACAAAACCATATAAATACACGAAGCTAGATTTCTATTTTCAAGTTCAACCTCTCAAAATTTCCAAAGTCACCTCCTGAACCGAATAGGTTAAGGTTTCAAAGTTTCAAAACAAAAACATTGAGTTTTGGCTCTCGGCCATCACCAAAAACGAAGAACATTGACATCATTTAACACAGAACATTGTTTTCAGAAATGGTATAAAAACCACAGGATGAACCCTTCATTATTATCTAGAAGTCGAGGGTTAAAACCCTAGTAAACAAGTATTACATTTCAACATACAGTAAAACTGTAGAATACATTATAAGGGTAGGTCAAGGATTCCATCCTCCCTACGTTTGCTTTATAGAATGTAAGCATTGCAACAGCGACCACATCTTCAAAAATCGAAAGCTCGACCATTTCAAACACAACCAACAGTTGCCAGGAGAACCCACAAGGGAAACCACCAAGACATACCACTTACATGCAGTAGTTCCCACTTAACTAAGGCTTAGAACCCTGTATATGACAAGACCTGCCACGAACACAGAAGAAGGTTAAATTTTATCCCAAAACTAAACAAAACATTGACGATTGCAACCATACGAAAATTACAAGTAAGACATTACCTTGATAATTAAAACCGAAGGTTGAAAAGGATAGCATCTGCAACTAGTTTGAATCCAGGGACACTCGCACTTCATGAATACAGTTAACACATTTACAGAAGTGACTCAGCTCCTTAAACCCGAAGAATATCAACCTTTCCCTACAATCACGGTATTGAAACTAAGGAAGGAGTTCTCTTGAACTAGCTTCGAAGACAAACACCACTACAACCGATATGATTTTCCTGAGACTTCCAAATACCAAAACAACGTAGTAAACTTCCACACCAGAGATCGGCTCTTAAACTATCAACTAGTAACAGTAACCACTCTCAGGTCACGGTTCGAAACATGGGAGGAGCTCTCAAAACCTGCTAACAAACCCTAAGTTTTCGCGGGTCGGTCGGCCTCTCCCTAGAACCACTCTCTAACACAATGAATGCCAAAGGAATCAACAACGATGAAACTTAGTGGAAATTAGGGTTATTTCCCAAATTCCGAGAGCATCTCTAGATCAACGGTGGAGATCCTACATCGAAATCCCAAGAAACTGTTGCATTTAAAACACTTTAATACACTTTCCACCACACATTCCATCTCAGAAAGACACTAGGACGAGGACTGGTCAGCTCGACAATATCGGTATTGACCTTACCACTTTTCACATGACAATCGACACGTAATCTGCCACCAAGATCTCCCACGAATGTGGTAGATAGGAGTGTTTAATGCCAAGGATGGATTACGAACGCTTGCTGGCACATATCCACTACATCATTAATACCCTGTCTTATCATACGTTGATACGTTGTTTACATTTGCACACCTGTCATAACATAGATTTTATTGTAAGTCATAGTTTGTATTATGGTATCAATTCACTAGGCATCGATGTAATATCCCGATTTTGATCCTATTGCATTAAAATTGTAAATGATGTAAGTATCGTTATTTAATCATGGTGAGGAGCTCAAGGCCAAGGCCCCGCCATCGATTTAGCGTTTTATGCATCGGCAATTAAAATAGATGCTTATTGTTCTTGTGCTGGACATGCACAATGTAAATTAAGACATCATGTAAATACGAATTTTAATGAAATACCCACAACTAGCTATGCAACGCAACAAAGAGATGGGGGCATGATTTTTAGAAGGAATAGGAAGGGAAATTATTCAAACCCTTGAGCCAATGGTGTTAATCCATGTGTCAATGAGAAAACCCATAAACCACCAACTACCCATTTTGACTTATGCACCCAATCATTTAATTCTTCCAAGAGTTGGTTGAGGCAGTTAATGCCTTGGGAATGGAGAGGTATGACAGCCATTTTTGTGCATGGGCAAGCCATCAACCTGGGAATTCATATTTTTGCTTCTTGGGAAAGAAAACACCCACGAAATGGTGCCCAAAGCCATCTTTCACCCATGGACTTTGCTCTCGCATGTAGTCTGAGCTAGCTGGGCTTTCTCCATCACGTTTTTCATCATTTTCCTGCATTTTCCATGCATGGAAACTTGTTTTTGTATTGCACAATGGCTGGGAGGAAGGGAGCCACGATTTTGGGGTTTATGGAGGCCGTTGTTGTCCCTTGAATGCCCATAAACGTTTTCTGGAAACGATTTTTCTCTCCCAGGGTTGATTCCCCAATTGCCATTTCGTTTTTGGTTGCCCCATGTTTTTCTGAAGCTAATGGAAACCCATTTTTGGACATCCCACTGTAAAAACGTTTCCCCTCATGTCCAACACTTGAGATTTTGCTGTTATGTGCATATTTGTTTTGGTTTGAACCTGTGAGCAAGAAATTCAGAGTGGAAGTGGACCAGAATTGGCTTGATAAACCTAGTGAGGAAGGTAACCTTTCAAGAAGATCAAAAGGGCTGGTTACTCTTCTATGCATACCTGGAAGAACACTAGAATGGGAGGTATGGCCTGAGGGACTGTGCAGTAGTGAAGGGAATACTTCCTTATTTCCAGGTGTGTAGGTATTGTGGGGACCAAGCTAGATAGATCTTGTAGAGGGCATCCATATCTCTGTGGTTGAGCTCACTAGCTTAGCAATTCTTCCTTTCCATTGCCTTAGCAGCCTGATAAACCAAACTGTGGATTGGCTTGGCTGATTTTGGTGTATCTTGGCTATGTGTGAGTCTGTTGTTCCCTTTTCCTTGTAGAAATCATTCCCAGCTCAGGGGTGGCAGTTGTGTTGAGCTAGTGATGAGCACAATTGGCCTATGGTTGGGTGGAATGTTGCAGTTGCATAACCAATTGCTCGGGACTACTTTGTTTTAAGATAAGTACTCTCGCTTGTATAAATTCTGAGATGTCTTTATTTGATGATTATCATGAATATCTTGAATGTATGTTGGATATGTAGATTATTTTAATTCGGTTGTGTTTAATTACTATATGCATATGTATATGTCTTTTATTATCAATGAATTTTACTTAATGGATATGGGGCTAGATGCCCAGTTTTAGTGCCATGTTCTCTCCCTGACTCGGTTTGATGGGAGGGGACTTGACAATCGATCACATGATTTAAAAGGGTCACGACGATGCTCACATTTTGTTACATTATTTATATATAGGACCAATGCATAAGCCTTTGCATATAGTTTATATGCTATAGGAATTGCGTAGAATTTGCATATAGTTTATATGCTATAGGAAAAGCATAGAAATAGTAGATAGGCCATCTAGGATAGGAAATTGAATAGTAATTTGCATATAGTGCACATGTTATAGGAATATAAAGTATAATGCATTTAGCCTATGTTACATAAAGGCACATTATCCTTGTTACAAATAATTGCAGCGCATATTATCCTAAACCATTGCTATAATACTCTATTCCATCATTTAAATGATAAACAAAGGAATTGTATGCGTTGTATAGTTACAAATACAAACTATAGACGAGCCACTTTATACGTACCTTAGAAATTTCTCTACATAACCTTTGATGGCTAACTGAAAGTGCATTTTAAAACATATTTGTATTACTTAATCTGATGTGTCACCCTTACCTGTAAATCTGCGAAAGGAAAAGTCCAAATGATTTAGCATATATGCTAAGTAAGCCTCGGGATACCCTTAGGACCCATTTCATCATCAAAAGAAGAACAATGGTTAGCACTTATAAACTTTAATATTGTTTGAGCATCGATATAAGTAATCTAAGAATACAGTTGAGACAAGGAAACATTCAATGACATCTGAATGTAGACTTTAATTTTCATTTCATAACAAGACGACAAACAATACACTATATGATAATTACAAACATTTATTCTAGCATGACGGCATAGAAGCATTAATTATAATTCCGCACAGCTAGTACATGCATTAAATGTTATATTGAAAAATTATAAATTTTGGAAATCTTGGGGTGTTACACTATCCTTTTATATAAACAAAACTAAGTTCACAGTTCGAGAGACAAGCCGTATGGGTTTCAACAATTTTAAACATAACAACATCATATTTACAGGCTGAACCTAGGGTTTAAAGTTGCAAACAATCCTTTACATCAAAACGAAGTAGACATTAGGGTTTAAGGTTCTTAAAACAATACAATTAACCTTTGGCTCTCGGCTAGCGACGATACTTTACATTCTATAACTACACATCGAAACATTATAAAGCAAGACCTGGAGCATAGCTCACAACCACAACATTTGCAACCATAAAAGTATCAGAATTGTCTTCTATTAAAAACGACTGAGGGTTTAAACCTCTCAAAAAGCTATTACATTCAACAAGAAATTCTACAGCGAAACACTGCCTGTGCTAACTTCCAACTAGGCCGAAACCTCATCGTCTTCCCATTCATCTTTTGGAACACAAAGAGTATCACAACATTCGAATTTCTCCAAACCCCAGCCTATCGGCTAACACTAAACAATGAACAATAGTTGCCAAGAGTAATCTATGGGTATACCGCTGAAGCTTACCAATTGACGAAGCAACATCAACATGAAAGCTTTAACCAAAACTAACATACAGTTATGAAGTACCTGTCATAAAATCAATCGAGGGTTAAAAGGATGCATACAAAACCTTGAACAAATAATAGACAAAAGTACATTTTGGAAACGAAGACATTACCCTCACCAAAGCGACTGCGGTTCGAAGACGAGTACACCTGCAACCGACGAGAATCCTGAGCCTTTTAAACTATCAAACTAGTGCAGTTAAACCTCACTACATAAATCAGCTCTGAGAGCTAAGTTATACAGTCACAGGTCTTGCTATTGAGACCTGGGAGGTGCCCTCACACTCCGTTATCAAACCCTACAACCTCGCAGTCCTGTCGTCCTCTCCACCAAGCCACCAATAACACCAAATGAATGCCAAAGGAAACAAGAACGACGAGACATAGTGGAGGTCTAGGGTTATTTCCCAAAGCCCGAGAGCATCTTCAGATCAACGGTGGAGATCCTACATCGCAATCCCAAGCAACCACTACATTTAAAACACTTTAATACCCTTTCCACCACACAGTCCAGCTCAGAAAGACACTAGGGCGAGGATTTGTACAGCTCAACGATATCGGTATTAACCTTACAACTTTTCACATGACAATCGACACGTTAACTGCCACTAAGATCTCCCACGAACGTGGTTGATAGGGAGTTTAGTTGTTGAGCCTTGATGTGAACGCCTGCCCGCATCGAACCACTCAGTCATTAATACCTTGTCCTATGTCGGATTTCGACATAAAGATTGTTTTGGCTGTATTATATTATCACACGTAATATGGAAAATCCATAGTTCACAACCCTTGTATCGTAGCTTTTTACATAGCATCAAACCTAGGATTTCAAGGCCATCACATGACACGTAATTTTTATAATTAGCATATGGTTTACATACTATTGCATGATCCATAGTATATAGTTTATGTTTTTCATAGATGCACATTTTTTACAATATATGTATTGTTATCTAATACCAAAAATTTGATACAATATTCTAAAGGAACTATATAGTATCAAACGTAGAGAAGTTACAACTATGACCATAGACAATTCACTCTAGCATCATATCTTTGGATCTTACTCTATGACATAGGATATTAAATCTAGGTTTCAAGCCACTAATATGGCATTAAAATGTATAAGGTTTCATTAGTAGGACTTATACAAAAGGAAACTTTTAGAATTTTATTTTAACCTTTCTCAAACTTTTGGACTTACAAGTTACACAACTTTGAGTTAAAAGCTAACGTATGATAAACAATTAAATAGAATAGATATCTCCTTGAGATAACTCGCTAATAGTCTAGAATATCTAGATGACAGTTGTAACACATGCAGATTCAATTGTAGCTTAAAAGTAGTACTTACAGAATTAAAACTGTGGTTCAAATCATTAATAGCCCTCCCTTGGAATACTTTAGAACTACCACTACGCTTTGACGGATAACTGAGAATGCTTTTAAGTCTTCGTAGAATACACTTGTATTACTGGAATTGATAAATTACTCTTACCTGCAAGTCTGTGAAAAAGGAAGGTACAAATGCTTTAGCATGATTGCTAAGTAAGCCTCGTGGTACCCATAGGACCCCTTCATCAACAAAAGAAGAACAGTAGTTAGCGCTTATAAACTTAAATATTTGATCGAGCTTTGACATAAGTAATCTAAAAATACAAGTGAGACAATAAAACATACAATAGCATCTAAATGTAGATTTTAATTTCATTTCACAACAAGTCGCAAAACATTACATTTGTATGATCGTTACAAACAATTAGTTCATCAAAACGATATAGAAACACTTATTATAATTCCACATAGTTAGTATATGCATTAAATGCTACGTTGAAAAATTTTAAATTTTTGTGAATTTTCGGGATGTTACATGTAAGCTTTAATTAAAAGATTGTTTATGTAAGCTTTAATTAATATATAATATATAAATTTTTAAATCAATTGTTTATGTTAGCTTTAATTAAACAATTGTTGATTTATACCATATAAATTAAAACTCCTTTATAAAATTCCGTTTGAGAGATTCAATCCGATGACCATTAATTCAGTCCAGCCGACGAAGGGCTCGCAACGACCATTAGTTGAGTGAACTAGAACCAGAGATGGGTGTGAATGAATCATTGATGACTTGACCCAACTTAGATCCGGTTTGATGGAACCCAGCGAGAAACTTGCACTCGCCTACCTGCAAGGGATGAACCGTCTCGACTCTCTAGGACGCTGTAACAATATCCATTTTATGTTACTGTAATGAAACATTATGAGCGAGTGGTCGATAATTCAGGCAGACACATTCAGTTGTGCGGGAAGCCAACTGGGAGAAGAAGAGCTCCATCACAGCGAGTTCGATTGAGTCCCCGTAGGTTTGCCAAGTCAGCGGGCGAGTCTTACGCGAGTACCCGGATTGGAGGTTGACTCGCCCAGACTCGCGAGTCTTGGGCGAGTGGTACTTCACTGTAATAATATAATGGTTAACCATGGTTGATCATGTTTGGTTGACAACTTTTAAGCATGGTTGACTATGTTTGACCACTGTTAAGCATGCTTGACTTTGCTCATGGTTAACTATGGTCAACTTTGGTTGACCGTGGTCGACCATGGCCGACTGTCGTTAACCGTGGTTGACTTTGGCTATCCATGGATGAACATGGTTCACTTTGGTTGACCATGGTTGACTATGATTAACCATGGTTGACCATGGTTGTCAATGGCTGACTCTACTTGATACTAGATGATTTTGGTTGACCATGGTTGACCATAGTTAACTTTCGTTGACCATTTTTTAACATGGTTGACCATGGTCTCCTTTGGTTAAACATGGTTGACCCTGGGTGACTATGGTTTACCATAATTAACCTTTGTTGACCATGGTTGACCCTAGGTGACTATGGTTTACCATAATTGACCTTTGTTGACCATGGTTGACTTTTGATGACCATGGTTGACTTTGGTTGACCATGGCTCACTCTCATTGACCATGGTTGACTTTGGTTGACCATGGTTGACTATGGATGACAATGGTTAACGATGCTTGACCACGGTCGACTACGGTTGACTCTATTTTCCTTTGGTAGACCATGGTTGACTTTGGTTGCCCATGGTTTTCTCTAGTTGTTTTTTGTTGGCTTTGGTTGCCTAGGTTTGACTATGGTTTCCATGGTTTACTATGGTTGACCATGGTTGACTTTGGTTGACCATGGTTGGTCATGGGTTACTATGGTTGACCATTGTTGACTTTTCTAGACTTTGGTTGTCCATGGTTGACTATGGTTCACTATGCTTGACCAAGGGTTACTATGGATGACTATGGTTGGCTTTGGTCGACCATGGTTGACTTTTGTAGACATTGGGTGTCCATGGTTGACTTTTGCTTGACCATGGATCATTTTGGTTGACTATGGCTGACCATGGTCTACTTTAGTTGACCATGGTTGACTGTGTTTAACATTCTTTGACTTTGGTTGACCATGGTTGACTATGGTTGATGATGGTTGGCATTAGTTTACCGTGGTTGAGTATGGTTGACTCTTATTAACTATGGTTGTTCATGGTTGACTATGTTTATTCATGATTGACTATGGATGATGGCGGTTGTTCATGGATGACTATGACTATGGTTGATCATGGATGAGTATGGTTGTTAATGGATGACCATGGTGGCCACGGTTAACTGTGGTTGACCATGGTTGTTTATGTTTGACTATGGTTGAATTGTCATGTTCCACAATGGTTATATGTCACTTCGATGTTTATCTAGAGTTGTGTCATAATCTGATATTCATCATGTGTTTTCTTAGATTACAATAATTTTCAATGGTTACTTACAATTACTAGAATTGATACTTAGTAAAAGTATAATGGTTGACCATGGTTGGTCAAGGTTGATGGTGGTTTAATTTTTATGCTCCTCAATGATTATATCTCATTTCCATATTCATCTAGAGTCACATTGTAATGTGAAATTCTATTATGGATTTTATTAAATTGTAATAAGTCTAACATATTTTCAAACCCCATTCCTAAATTGATACATAATAAATACATATAATATCATATTTCAATGTGGAGTATATTCACTATATTATTTGAAGTGAGAATAATTTAATTTGACAATATTAAAATAAAATTTCAATTCAATATTAAAATAAATTTTCAATTTTCAATTGAAAACTAATACTCTAACATAGTATAGAAAAAACACAATAAATATATTTATATCAATAATAAATCTATTTAGATATATATTTTTTAAAATTATATCATTTTAAAATTTTTCCTTCAATGTTAGTTTTAAATTGCATTAATCAATTCAAAATAATTGGTTTTCTCAACAATTATATTATTTATATTATATATAAATAAATATAAAACAATTTATATTTTAAAATTTAATAATTACAAATATACACTAAGATTATTACTTATACTAATGATAAAATAATACTTAATTAAAAAAGCACATTTTTAAATGAATACTTAATTAAAAAACACATTTTTAAATGAATATTTAATTAAAAAAACACATTTTTAAAAGACAAACATTCTTGTATAATTTTAATATAAAATATGATTATTATATAAATTTATTTATGAATTTGAATTACTTTATATTTATATATAAATAATTTATTTAAAAATTATATATAAGATATTTTTTATTTATCAATATAGATAAACAAATTTAATTAATTATAAATATAAAATTAATTAATAATACAAATATATATTTAATTTTTTTATATTATTGTTTCATTTTTAAATGAATATTTAATTTAAAAAACACATTTTTAAAAGACAAACATTCTTGTATAATTTTAATATAAAATATGATTATTATATAAATTTATTTATGAATTTGAATTACTTTATATTTATATATAAATAATTTATTTAAAGATTATATATAAGATATTTTTTATTTATTAATATAGATAAACAAATTTAATTAATAATACAAATATATATTTAATTTTTTTATATTATTGTTTATATATTTAATTTTGTTTATATTGTTGTTTATAAAATTATATAGAGAGATATCATTGTTTATTGATTAACTTAGTCAATTATAATTAATTATGTTTTAATGTAGATATTAAAGTTAATGTTAATATTTTTAAAAATTATAATTATAATATTGAATTTAATTTTTTAAATATAATTAAATTAATTTTAATTTAATTCAAATTAATTTAATGGTCGATCATTCTTGTCAATGGTTGACTTTGCTGGACATTGGATGATTTTGGTAGATCATAGTTGATCATAGTTGACTTTGGTTGATTATGTTTAACATCGTTGACCATGGTTGCCTTTAGTTGAACATGGTTGACCATGGGTGACTATGGTTGACCATGGGTGACTACGGTTGACCATGGTTGAGTTTGGATGACTATGGTTCACCACGGTTGATTATGGTTGACCATGGGTGAGTCTCATTGACCATGGTTGAATATGGTTGACCATGGTTGACTATGCTTAATGATGCTTGACCATGGTTGAACATGGTTTACCATGGTTGAATTTGGTTGACCATTGTTAATTATGATTTACCATGGTTAACCATGGTTTTTCCTAGTTGTCTTTGGTTGACTTTTGGTTGGCTTTGGTTGAGTATGGTTGACTTTGGTTGCCTATGTTTCACTATGGCTGCTGTGGTTTACTATGGTTGACCATGGTTGACTTTGGTTAACCATGGTTGACCATGGGTTACTATGGTTGACCATGGTTGACTATGTTGACCATGGGTTACTATGGTTGACCATGGTTGACTTTTGTAGACTTTGGTTATCCGTAATTGACCATGGTTGATTATGGTTGACTTTGGAGGAATAATTGACTTCTTGGTTAACCATGGTTTACTTTGGTTGACTATGGTTGAATTTCGTAGACCATGGTTGACTTTTGGTAGACTATGGTTGACCATGGATAACCATGGTTGAATTTGGTTGACTTGTGTGTACCACAATTGGATTTGGTTGACTTTGGTTTACCATGGGTGACTATGGTTGACTTTAATGTTACATAATTAAATATTGGTGAACTTTGGTTTACCATGGTGAACTTTGGTTGGTCATGGTTGACTTTGGTAGACCATGGTTAACTTACTTTGACGATTGTCGGCTATGTTTGATATTGGTTTATCATAGTTAACTTTGGTTAACCATGGTTGACTTTGGATAGCCATGGTTGACTTTGGTTGACCATAGTTGACCTTTCTTGGTCATGGTTGACTTTCTGTTGACTATGGCTCACTATGGTTGTCCATTGTTGATTATGGTTGACTCTTATTTACCTTGTCTACTTTTGGTTAATAACAATATTCTTCACGGTATTCATGCTATTAATATTAACTATATCAATGATATTATTAATTTTATTAATACTCTTTATCATAGTTGAGTTATCTCGGCCATGTTTTACTTCAATGTTCTTAACATTAATGTTAATAATAATGTTACTAGTGTTATTATTAATATTATTAATACTAATGATATTATTAATGTTAATATTAAAGTTGGCTTTATTGTTCATGACATTAGAGTTAATGTTAATGCTAATATTATTAATGGTATTCATATGTCATATAGCCATAATTAAGAAGCAATAATGCACAAATAAAATATTTAAAAGTAATTATCTAGAAATAATCTTTCAATATATGTCAAAAGTATAAACATACTTCTCGTAATTTTTTCTAATATTAATATTAATGTTATGGTATAAGGATTTGGATTTGATCTATAAATTTTATGAATTTGATGAGCATATGTTCTAATTTTTTTAAAATAGAAAAATATTAAAGAAAATTGTATATCTATATTTTATCCAACTTAGACGTAAAACATCATATAGAATTATCACACAATTAAACAAGAAATGAATTGTATATATGTTTTGAGATATAATAGAAGTGGAAACTAAAGAATATAAATGTTAGCTCATTAATTAATCTCAATAGTCAAGTTTGAAGAACGAATGTTTAATGTTGCACCATGTTATGCATTGTGTTTGTTGACAATTCATGCATCATTCCATGGAGATCTATTTTTTGGAATCTATTTTTTGGGCCGAGAGGTGCTCTAGAGCCCAGTATGAGGGAGATCTTGTTAGTTGAATGTTTGTCTATATTGACGGAACATTTGTATGAGGGAGATCTTGTAAGTTGAGTGTTTGTCGATATTGTCGGCCATAAATAGTGTTTGTCTTTAACACAAACAAAGTAATTCGTACTCAATTCCCAACATAGCATACATGAATTTAATTTTTGACAGCAATTATAGTCCAATGCATTTGAGACCAATCAAGTTGCACAATATACCTCATAAGCACAAAACAATCCCAAATTATCAAGACTGGATAATATTTAAATGGATTTTCTGAATATCTTTCTTTATTTTATCATTGAAATTGTCCACATCCCGGAATCGATGGTGACGTGAGAGTGTTGATTTTGTATCGCCTGCAAAATCCCATACCACTCAATGAAAAAGACTAATCAAGAAACAAAAAAAAGACTTTCTCAACAAAATAGAGTAGGTGTATAACCTTGTCCGTGAGATGATCAAGCTCTTGTTTCAAGGAATCCTGCAATACACTTGGCTTCTCATACTCTTCAATTATTTGTTCATCTCAACAAAATAGAGTAGGTGTATAACCTTGTCCGTGAGATGATCAAGCTCTTGTTCAAGGAATCCTGCAATACATTTGGCTTCTCATACTCTTCAATTATTTGTTTAGGAGTAGAAACAAACTCTTCCACCTGAGTCCTATCCTCCAGCGTATAAACCTACATGCATATGTTATATTATCACTAGAAAATAGTAGTGTTAAATCTTTATAATTTTACATTGTTTGAGTATGGGAAGACATGGTCAAAATAGTAGTGTTAAATCTTTATAATTTTACATTATTTGAGTATGGGAAGACATGGTCATTATTGCATTGGGATGTTTAGGGTTGAGAGTTTAGAATAGAAGTTTGTACTGGATACTTTATTCATTTTTAAGGAATCAAAATGAATATGGATGGAGTTTCTATTGGAAACATATGTTCTTAACACAGTATAAATCCAAAAGCAGTAATAGCAATTTTACATTATCATTAGAAAAAATTATACTTTTAAAATCTTTAAAACAATGAATATCTTAAAAAGTTAGAATGGTTTTTAAAATTACATTGGAATCCAAGATGTCTTCGAGCTTGGCAATTTGGTTCTCACAATCAATATTGGAAGAAACACATGTGAAATTTAACCAAAACATCATATGTGTGAATTAAAAACACATGGCATAACAAATTAAAAGATGGATGTGGAATGCTAGCATTTATATTAATTTACAGGGTACTAAAAGACTTTCTGCACAAGCTAGAAAATTTATCATGATACTTGGTTTAAAAAAATTCTGAATTTATAAACGAAATTGCATTTGACATTCAAATCATGGTTTAAATCAAGATATAACTAAAGTACAAAGGGAAATGGATAGACCATCATATCAAGATGAAATTAAAGCAGAAAGTGGATCTAACATTAAAGATTGATCAAGAAGAACACAATCATATTAAAAAGTATTAATTATTTTAATATATAAAATTTCTTTTTTGATAATAGTTTAAATGTTATTTAGTATTAATGTGATAATTAAGAACCTATATTTTTTCGTATGAGATAATAGATTCAACAAGATTCAACACGAATAGGGTATCTACACAAAACCGTAAGACTTGGGATACAATAATTGAAGAAAAACTTTTTATAGAAGAATTTAAAATACAAAATATATATACATATTAGCTAACTATAATGTTAAAATGCAAAAGATTTAGTTATATATAAAAATTAATTATAAGAAAAATATATCAAAAATTTAGAATAATGAAATGTATTAATATGTAAATTATTTTGTCGTTTAATTTTATGTTATATATTAATATATTTATTATAAAAAAAAATTATAATTTCAAAAAATATTCTAAACACCTCAATACAAATTATTTCCAACCTCAATACAAAATATTTCAAAGCCACTTTTATATATATATATATGAGAAAGTTGATTTTTACCAATCCTTTTGAGTGATGATGTTGTCATTCCAAATATTTATGATTTATACTCGCATTTCTTATAAAAATGCTTAAATAAACCCAACATGTATAAGCCATATAATATTTATAGCACATTAAATCATAGCGCAACAAATTATTATTTTAAGAGATTCTTTGAAATCAAAATTCATACTTTCATTATTTTCGCATATGGAGGTCCTCCCGATGCATGATGACACTCGTCAAAATTCAGCATATCAACGATATAGAGACTTTAAAAACTTAACTGTAGAGTCTCATGGAGCATCTGAGGTGTCATCACAATTACCTGGAAAACAGAAACGATTCAAGGCCTTGAAAAAGCAAAACTATAATCATGGAAAAACATTAAATATTTAAGGCTTTAATCTAATTTCTCGAGACTAATTATGAGTTTAATTATCCAACCAACCTAAAGTGATCTTCGAAGATGGCCACAAAAATAATATTTATACATAGTACAAAACATGCACACATCCATTAGTGAGAGAGCAAGAACATTTCAACAAAATAAAGTTAATTACAATCGCATGAAGATATCACATATGATACACAACCACACAGAGACCGAACTACAGTAATATACCCATCTATATACATATATTCATAGACCAACAAAAATTGAAACAAAATGATTAAATCTAAGAGCATAATAAAACCTAACAAAGCATCAACAAGACCAACATAAATTGAAGCAAAATGATGGCTTTCTGACCAGCGATACATCATTCAAGGCGATTTCTGTTTTTCATTTCTGAGCATTCCACCCACTATCACTTTGACCTAGACAAATGAGAACTTTTAAATCTGTGTTTCCAATAATCACTTCAGCTTGCTGAAAAGTTCACAAAATATATATTGTCAATTTTCTGACAATATATATTTTAAGGCAGGCATTAATCCAAATGTTACAACTTACCTGTTTGACCAGATAACTGTCAGTGCAAAAAATATCATTAAAATTTTCCTGCGTTGAGCCATGCACTTCTGAGCAATTTGCTTCATGAGCTGTACTGCAATCAAGGTTTTGCCCCAGCCAGTTCCCAAAAATGCAACAATGTCACTGTCGAGAGCAGCACAGAATATTTCCAATTGGTAACTGTATAAAGATTAGTAACTGTATAAAACTGGTTGATCCCAAAACTGGTTGATCACAAACCCAAATGCTTCTTGTACAATGCTTCTTCATTACCATTTCCTGTACAATGCATAGTGGCAACAACGTTGTTTTTATTCATATAATTTCCTGCACAGTGCAAATTGGAAAATTATCAACCAGGGAGGAAGGTAGCTAGAGCGGAATGACTGGTATGAGAGAGGTGAGTGTGGATGGTCACATGCTAGTGGAGCGATTGTTCAAAGAGATGGAACTTCTTATTGAAAGGGAAAATGAAACGCATTCTTCCAAAATTAAAATGCCAAACAATTTCCTGGCAAACGACTATGTGGAGCGGTTCATTTTACTGGTCAGTTATGGAGTCATCCGTAGGCAGTGGAGCCTTACAGAGTGGAGATTAATTTTTTGAATTCTTTATAATTCTTGATGATAAATATTACATATAACTGAAAAAAAGATGCATCTCATTTGTTAAATTTAAACCCTTGATTTTTGTGTATTATTAAGCATATTCCATCATCAATAAAATCTACCCCTAATTTTTGAAAAATAAAAATTATCAACCTCACCCTCACTCCCAAATGTTGAAATAAAATGTTTATCCACGTAAAAATAAAACAACTATGAGCATAATTAAGATAGGCAAATAATGACAAAGATAAGATTACATCTATTATTATTATTATAAATAACAAATATCGAATTGCGAGGGTGAAGATTTTTGGTGACTCAAGAGTCACCATAAATTGGGCTAAGGATGAATTTGATCTAAAAGTATTGAACATGTGACATATTGATGCAATAGAATTTGAACTTAAAGCTTTCATCTCTTTGACATTAGAGCATATATTCCGAGAACATAATTCAATGGCAGATGGTAGATCTGTTGTCAAAAGAGGCTTTGGTTGGAGAAGTTGGCTACCTACAGTGGGATGAATATTTGGTAAATCAGTTGATGATTGCCATATTTTGATTATATCATGTATTATTTGATTCAGCAATTGAATAGCAATAATATGCTTTTTTCGCAGAAAAAATAAAATAAAATTAGAAAACTATTATTGTGCGTTGTAAACAATACAAAGTGGTATATGTTTTTATAATAATAATAATATATTTTATTATTATTATTAAAAAAAATTATTATTATTAAAGTTGCCAATTCTCATTATAAATTATTTTCATTTATTATTGTTTCGATTATATTTTCTTATTTTCGTTTACAATTATTTTAATTAATAACTAATAATAATTAATTAATTAATTAATAATTATTATTATTATTATTATTATTAATTTCTTATTTTCATTTATAATTATTATAATTATATTTTTTTATTTATAATTATTTTTATTATTATGAAATATTTAAAAAACATAAGAAAATAAGAATAAGTTCAATTATTAAAGATAACTGAAATCAAAATCAAAATAAAAAATGAAAAATTAAGATTATGATTAATTACTAAAAAATCATAAATACACATAATTGATCAAATATAAACAACGAACCATCATATTATTATTAAAAACAATGAAAACAAATAATTGATTGACTATAAAAACATCAATCATCATACTATTGAAAAAAAATACCATTAAATAATTAAAAGTAATAAAAATGAAATGTTCATTAAATATGAAATACCAACCCTTGTACTATTTAAAAAAACAAAAATAGCAAATAAAACTTTCGTAATAATTAAGAATTTAATATGTAAAATTGTTTGTGATTTCCATTTAAAATAATATTTATTTATATAACTTTGACCAGTATAACAACATTCAAATTTATACCAAGTGATCTAAAAAATTTGATATATTTGAGAACATTCCATTCCAGTTCATAACAAATACATATTGATGGTGTTGGAACAGTAATATGTATAAGCTAGATGTCTATTGGTATTCTCCTAATAATTACTAAGGATTGAATATGAAGCTCACTAGTGGTATTGGTGGCATGGTCAAGAATGATAGAGAGTATACATGGCTTTGTATAACTGTCTCAACCTCTTTTTGAAAGAAAAAACCTTCCTTAGTATAACCTCCTCTTGTCCTAGAGGGGTGTTTTCTTTCAAAATTTTAAAACGCTACAGGAAAAAGGATTAGGTGCAAAGACCCCGGCCACGCCATTTGAGTTTGAACTTAAAAGTCTTAGTGACACGAATTTGACGGTTTTAATGACCCACGAGAATATCAAGAGACTTGGATCAGAATTAAAATCTTGAGTGAAATCAAATATGAAAAAATCGAGCTATACGTTTATCAAAGCAAGTAATGAAGAGGAAGCATATTGAAAGCTTAAGTACACAGCTTCACCCATAAAATAATTATTAATCAGTTTTGTTATTTCAACACTGTAGTGTTTAAAATAATTATTTCAGTTAACGACTAAGTTTAGTAAGGATAATCAGTTTTGTTTATTATAGTTGCAAATTGTAGCGGATATCCACAGCCTGCCATTGCCACCCAAGTGCACAATTTGTCCAGCCCCTACACATTCAAAACTCAAGAAGAGTTCTCTCAACTCCTACGCCATTTTTTAGCACCCATTTAATGTGCTTTCTTCAACTGCAATTGATAACCTATCCACAATCCCAAGGACTACACACACATTCTCCTTCTGCCCTTTGTACATGATCATCTGGAAAAAATGGGCAGTAGAGGGTTTCGAGCTAATTATCTCTTTGAACTTCTGAGTTTACGAGGGAACTACAGTTCTGAGTTTACGAGGGAACTACAGTTCTGAGTTTACGAGGGAACTACAGAACGGAATGGTGCTGTATAGCAGTTTTTCTTAAAAGCGTTCCATTGAAAACCGAAAATCGAGAGAGAATGTAATATAATTTGTTTAAAGATAAAAACCGTACATTAAGTTTAACCAAAATAAAAAGTCGCACGCTGATTCCTAAAGGGCTTACGAGAAAGAAAAAAATTGCTCAAAAAGCCAAGATTTGGTAACAGTCACTGTGGGATTTCCAAATATGATTGTCTCCATCAGTGTAGGACGTTAAGGAAAGCTGAGACATACAAGGGGCTATTTAAGGGCACAATCATGTTACCGTGACCATATGGCATCCCTATATATGACTATCCTGCAGTTTTGAAAGGATGCATATTCTCTTTTGAAAGGACAGCTACTATGCAATTTCATAAGACCAAAGATGACGATGGTGGCGCTTAAATTCAGGTCATCAACTGAATTCCATGCATCATTGCTCTCCTGTGTTCATTGGAAAAGGAAACAAACATATCCCTTCAGTTGATCTCCAAGGCGATTTCATGGTTGACAAAGACGGTTCTTACAAGTTACAGAACACAAGTGGGTGAGCGTAGACTTTACTCTGCTTCTGTGATATAACTGCACTGGATTACTACTATCGGGAATTCGGTATTTTTTATTTTCTATAAAATCTGAATTTAATTATTATGTTTTATTAAGATTTTGATGGGGAAAATATATTTATCACTTTCAGATATAAAAAAAATCTAAAAACATCCAAAATTTTAAAATTTTACAACTATAACATGATTTTGAAAAATTACAATTGGATTTTTTTCATTGTTCCCCAAAAAATAATTTATTCCTACTCGAATCTAAAATCTTTAAGCTAAACTATTTTTGTTTCAAAAAGTAGCACAATCTTCAAGGTAAAAGTGATTTATCGATGATTCGATAGAATGGTAAGAGATTTGATTAACCATGAACATAACGGCTTACATTTATAAATGGTGATTAATCAATCACCACAAGCAACACAACAAAATCTAAACATTTTTATATACTATTTAATCCATGTTTATGAATTCAATTTAATTCATTTGCATCATTATATTTAGAATGTGCTGGAAATGTGATGGACAGTTTTTATGAGATACTACTTTTTTAAAATACAAAAGTAAACAATAAATTATGATAATAATATAATGAAATGAAAAAAATTTAATATTAAGTAATATATATAGATATTTTTACTATATAATTTATTTTTATTAATAAATTAGTTATGAATTAATAACTTAAATAACAAGAGAAAGTTATGTTGTAGCATATCCCTATCAAAATGACGTCAAAGCAAAAAAGATAAGTGGAGAAATAAAGAGTGTTGAACTCAGTTGAGTGGGACTTCCAAATGACGGCATGAGGATGGGAGCTTCCAAAGATAAGTAGCACACTGCTATCCAATAATAACATGATGGATGCACTCCTTTAGCGGGGCACTATCTAATAATAACCCGATGGATGCACTCCTCTCACCATGGTAATGAACCATGTGTATCAATGCTTTAAGTCTTAATGCTCCGTTATGTAAATAAATGTGGTCGATCGGTGACATAAATTTTACACCTCCGAAAAGGATTCATTCACGTAACATTCAAGCTTCGACGCTTATATATTTAGCTTCCATAGAATGCCCGCACAAAGTCTCTCGAGGCTTAACCTCTTAATCCACCAATTTCTAATTAAATCCATTGGAAACCTTATCCACTAGAAATCTGTGAAAAGTCTATTGGAAAATTGTAAAGAATTCCATGCAAGTTTAAGAAAAATTTAAACAACTTCTATAAGCCAAATGTTTTCACCAAATTAATAAGAGGGGAAAATATGATCGGAGCATACGACACAACCATAGCTCCAAGAAGGGAGATGGAAATACTAGTTACTCCATTTTTCTTTTAATTGAGGAATGAGCACTCCATTTACGACCTCTTTGGATTTAGGATTTATATATGCCAGCTATCTGAGGAAACAAACAAACATTGTAAATTAACAAGAAGAATAATGAAGGCTTCCAATTTTTTTATCTCAATAATCATGATTTATAAGACGTTAAATATCTACAAGTAAAAATGTTTCACAAGACAATGAAAATGCAATGTTGTATCGAAATACATGAGTATAATATAGTAGAAAGGATAAAGCACCCCATCATTCATTCATGCCAGCAAGCCCTGCATCCACCTTCTCCTTCCTTTTCCTTCCACGCCACACATGCTACAGCCACAAAGATCGGCTACCCTTCCGCTTCCACTTACCCTTACCTCGATTCCATTCCACGGACATCACCAATTGGGACTCGCCCCTCTTGTCGGCCCATCTAGCGAGAGAAATCTCACTGGAAAGAAAGCCAAATATGGTAGAGATGAAACAACCCACGAATTTGTTGCACCATTGATATGGTTGTAAACAATTATTCAAAGCCAATTAAGATCATAGATTCAAAGCATATGTTGGAAGGAGAAACAATGTGAAATTTCCCACCTCCATGCATTTCTTGCAATAAGATAAGAGATGGTGAAGGCTATGTAGTGCACCTTTCCCGTGAAGATATCTCACATGATGTTCTTAGTTTGATGCATGTAGCTTGCAAAAATAAAAATAAAAATAAAAAGAATGGTAAAAAAATGCATAGATTTTAAAAACAAAACAAATCAATACAACATGGTTGAAGGAAAAGCATGTTGAGGCCTAATAGCACACAATATTGCATATATATGTAGAAGATGATTAAACATAGATCTACCTAGCGATCCCACTCAAAACAATGATCCTTCTAAAACCAAATTCATAAAATTGGGTCATTCGAGCATGCTTAGTAAAGGTCAAAGCACAAGAAGTGGCAGAGGCCAAGGTGACAACATTGGAGAATAATAATCAGACCGGGGATCAAACCTGGAACATTGTTGTCAACTCATACGGAGCATTCAACATGTGATTTAGAAATGAATAGTAATGGCTGTCAAAATTACGCGGAGATGACACGTTGGGTTTGTTTTCCAAGTCATATAAACTGAAGTAAAATAACCTTAGATCCACAGTCAAATTTCAAATTTATGAAAGAGTTGAGTCACTTAAGATTGTTTGCGAGAGTTGAGTTATATTCAACAATTTCCTGCTTGAGATGTAGGCGTAGATAGTGAGATTTTTTTCTGTCTTTACCAATACGTGGTCTTGCAGATCCGTGAGGTAAAGCATTGTGAAAGCAAAGACTCTGCAATCCACAATCTTCCCAACAATCCTACTTTACAAATCAAGCGATTTCTTAGTAATTATATAACTTCTCATTAGAATTCTATGTCATCCATTAAATAAAGTTGTCAACTATCTACCACATATGAGATCGTAACCATTAAAATCCTTTCATGTAACAAATACAAATAAAATATTAATTAAAATGTATTATTTACTAAGTGAAAGGATGTAACCCTTGACTTTAGACGCTGAATCCTATAAAGGCGAGCTTCATTGTAAATATTATCATCTATTCAATAATAATTATCTATTATTTTCAAATATGGATTTCGTGTCATGAGTTTATTGCTCCATTTGGTATCAGAGCCATGTTGCTCGTCCCTCAAGTTGTCCTCGCACTCATGTTCATTGCTCTTCCCTCCAGCATGCCAGCGTTTAGTCTGTGTTACGTTCATCTCTCCTCCTCCACGAATTCTCTTCCACGCTCTTTTCCCTCCGTCCACCTGCTTACACAACACCCTCCCATCTGACGCTCTGCCACGCACTGCCACTCTCCTCACTCCACTCCGCTCCGCTCCCTCCTCACTCCACTCCAACTCCAACTCCCGCTCCAATGCATGCTGTCGTTGCCCAGCTTCCTCCTTGCCCATCCTCCTCCACGATACCTCCTCCACGCTCCCCTGTGCTTTCTCCCCCATTCCTCCCTGCAACCTGCAACAAAACAAACCAATTTTTTTTATAATAAAATTATTATTTTATAATATTTTTTATTAATTTTTTTCATACCTTATAATAAAAATATTTAAATATAATATTATTTTTATTTAAATCATCATTTTCCCCAAAATTGGGCCCAAATATTCACCTCCCCACACCAAATCAAGAACCATGGCCGAATTACGAGACCAAATTGAAAAATTAGAGAACGATTTCAATGATCAGATCACCCAAAACCACGGAAGTTTGAAAGAAGAAATAAAAATTAGCAATGCAAAGCTAAAAAAAGAACTCAAGGAGGAAGTTGTGTTAGTGTTAGAGAGAAGGCTAGACAACAAATTGGAAGACATCAAAGAGAAACACGATACATTCGATGACAAGTTGAATACCATATTAGAAATACTAGATGCGAACAAAGAACGAGGCGACCCGAATATGTCGACAAGATCATTCCACAATTTGGAGTCACGAGCATGCGACAAAGTAAAAGACAATCCACCTTTTATAATATGCCCACCAAGAGCAAAAATTGAGTTGCCGAAGTTCAAAGGAAGTGACGATCAATGTGTCGCATGGTTAAATAAGGCTGAAGAATACTTCCATATACACAATATTACGATGGACGAAGAAAAAGTGAAATATGTGTCAATGCACCTGGAAGGGAACGCATACAATTGGTACATATGGTGGAAAGGACACAAGCTGTCGTATACTTGGAAGGTGTTCAAAAACGATTTCGTAAAAAGGTTCCAAGGAATCGATGAGGATGAATTCTTTTCGAAGCTTACCAGGTTGCAACAAAAAGGAAGCATCGAGGAATTCACACATCAATGAGAAACGCTTTCCACAAGAGTGTTTGGATTATCAAATAAGCAATGTCTGGAAACTTATCTTGGAGGCCTTAAACCATATATACAGAAGGAACTAAAGATGCATGACATACCAAACATCGAGGTGCAAGACATAAAGCAAAAGCAGCTGAGGCCAAAATTAACAGTTTCCAAACAAATAATGGAAACACATATTCAAGAAAAAGCATACCAACAACATATATAGATAGAAATAAATACATTCCGCCACCTAGAAGAGACGACAGGAGGAACTTGGAAAATCAAAGAATGAAAGAATGAAAATGTCAACGATGTGGAGACAAATGGAATCCTAAACATAAATGTCACTCAGAGGAAGACTCAAATAAATTATACACTTGTGAGGCAGAGGAGAATAGTGATTCAGAAGAAGAAGAAGAGTAAGAAAGTGAAGAAGAGGTTAACCTAAATATGGCATATGAAATTGATGATGCACCCAAAATATCCCTGGCATCCATGACAGACATTAGCCAACCACAGACACTTAAGCTAAGAGGACATATAAAAAATGAGAACGTTACAGTACTAGTAGACAGCGGAAGCACTCACAACTTCCTTGATATAGGGGTTGCATTAAGAAAACTCAAGTTGTTCGTACATCCAGTTCCAGACATGAAGGTGATGGTTGCAGATGGCAAGAAGATCGAAAAAGTTGGAAAGTGCCACAAGGTGAAACTTCAAATACAAGACTTCAAACTGGAATCAGAACTATACACCTTAACGTTGGGAGGAGTAGACATCGTTTTGGGAGTCCAATGGTTACGAACATTGGGAACATATTTTGCCAATCACCAAAAAAACTTTCATCAAGTTTAAATGGCAAGGGAAAATTTTTAAGCTATATGGTTTTCAACCACCAGACACACAAGTAGTTTCATCTCAGCATATGGAAAAACTCATTCGAAAAGGAGCATCAGCATACGTAATCCAATGCCATCAATTGGAAGGAAAAGAGGAGGAACCAAATGACTTAAAAAAGGAAATAAAAAATTACTCCAGAAACATGAACACATATTTCAAGACTTGCCCATGCAGCTACCACCAGAAAGGAGTATAGAACATATAATTGAGATTAAACCTGGATCAAATCCTGTCAAGGTTAAAACATATAGGTATCCCCACCACCACAAAACGCAAATAGAAAGGCTAGTTCAAGACCTATTGAATTGTGGTGTCATCACCAAGAGCATAATCCCTTATGCAGCTCCAGTCGTATTAGTACGGAAGAAGGATGGATCGTTTAGATTATGTATAGATTATAGAGGATTAAACAAAATAACGATTAAGAACAAGTTTCCAATCCCCTTCATTGACGATATGTTGGATGAACTTCATGACGCAAAATAGTTTTCAAAACTTGATTTAACGTCAGGGTAGTATCAAATCAGGGTCAGATTAGAAGATATCGCAAAGGCTGATTTCCAAACTCATGAAGGACATTATGAATTCAAAGTAATGTCTTTTGGGTTAACTAATGCCCCTTCCACATTCCAAGCAACTATGAATGAACTATTTCAGCCATACCTAAGGAAATTTGTGTTAGTATTCTTCGATGACATACTTATATATAGCAAGACGTGGAAGGAACATTTGACGCATCTAGAAAATGTTCTATCTCTTCTGAAGGAAAACCAATTCTATGCAAAAAAGTCAAAATGCACATTTTGGAAGCAAGAAGTAGAGTATCTCAGTCATATAATCTAAAAGGAAGGAGTTAAGGTGGACCCAAGGAAGATCCAAGCGACGAAGGAGTGGCCCCAACCAAATAATTTTTCAAAATTGCGAGGAATTTTGGGATTAACATGTTACTATCGAAGGTTCATAAGGAACTATGCACACGTCACTGCTCTGCTAACGAACCTCCTAAAAATAAATTCTTTTCAATGGGATGATGAAGCAAGAAAATGCTTTGAAACGTTGAAACAAATTATGTCTTCAACTCCTGTTTTGGAAACACCTGATTTTCAAAACCATTTGTAATTGAATGTGATGCTTCAAGGTTTGGGATAGGAGCTGTGCTAATGCAAAAAGGTCATCCAATTGCTTTTGAAAGCAGGAAGTTGAAAAAAAGAGAATACCTACAGTCGACATACAACAAGTAAATGCTTGCCATCATGCATGCATTAACTAAATGGCGACAATACCTTTTGGGAAGCAAATTTCTAATCCGAACAGATCATAATAGATTCTGCATGGAGATCTTACATAAAAAGTGGAAGGACAACGTAGTAGTTGATTCCCTATCAAGGAAATATGAAGAGGTACAAGTCTATGCCGTATCAATGGTGATCCCAAAATTTTTGGATGAAATCCGCAAGGAATATGCCAAGAATTCAGAGGTTTGTTCCATAATTAACGACATAAATCAATACCCAAAGTTTGAATGGAAGAATGACCTCTTATGGTACAAAGGACGAATTTACTTAAATCCCAACTCCGGTTTTAAGACCAAGGTGCTTAAAGAGTCACATGGCTGCCCAGCCGCTGGACATGTAGGATTTTTTAAAACATACTATAATGCAAGGCAATAATTCTTTTGGAAAGGTATGAATGTAGACATTCACAAGTATGTTGCAAAATGTGACATTTGTTAGAGGAATAAAACAGAGAATATCTCAAGTCCCGGGTTACTCCATCCACTGCATATTCCAAATCATAAATGGGAGGAAACTTCAATGGATTTCATTGAAGGTCTACCAATATCAGGCGGGAAAGACAAAATACTACTAGTAGTAGACAGGTTAACCAAATATGCACATTTTGTAGGAGTAAGGAAAACAGATTCTGCAAAAGAAATAGCTGAAGCCTTCTGTAAAAATATCTACAAGTTACATGGGTTTCCCAAGATTATTGTGAGTGATAGGGATGCCAAATTTAAAGGTAATTTTTGGACAGAATTCTGCAAGAAAATTGGAACGTCTCTTAACATGAGTTCATCTTATCATCCCCAGATAGATGGTCATACTGAAGTCGTCAATAAATTCTTAGAAGCCTACCTCCGTTGTTTTGTAATTGATAAGCAAAATAAATGGTTTCAATGGCTACATCTTGCAGAATGGTGGTATAATTCTACTTATCATACATCAGCAAAAATGACACCATTTCAATCCCTCTATGGATATGAACCCCCAAAATGGAAGGATCTTATTACCAGCCAAGCAAGGGTCGCCCCAGTAAATGACCATTTAGAAGAAAACCAAAAGGTTGTCCAAATACTTAAAGAGAATCTGAACACCGCCATCAATAGAACGAAGCAACAAGAAGATCGACATCGAATAGAATGAGAATTTGAAATCGGAGATTGGGTATTTGTACAATTACAACCCTATAAGAAGTTGTCACTTAAACAAGGCAGAAAGAATAAATTGGCTCCGTGATTTTATGGCCCATATCAAGTCAATAAGAAGATTAGCCATGTGGCATTTGCGTTGGACTTGCCAAAAACAAGTTGCGTCCATAATGTCTTCCACGTTTCATGCTTAAAAAGGGTGATAGGTCAACACTAGCAGGCATGAACACTACTTCCCATGTTAGATGATGAAGGGAGAATCATTTTCGAGCCAGAATATATCATCGCTACGAGAGATAGGAGATTAAGAACGCAAGTAATTAAAGAGTACCTTATAAAATGGAAAAACCTCCCTGAAGAAGACGCAACATGAGAATCCGAACAATTTCGACAACTACATCCTTTACTAACATCGCTTTGAGGACAAATCTCCTTTAAAGGGAGTGACATTGTAACAAATACAAATAAAATATTAATTAAAATGTATTATGTACTAAGTGAAAGGATGTAACCCTTCACTTTAGACGCTCAAGCCTATAAAGGCGAGCTTCATTGTAAATCTTATCATCTATTCAATAATGATTATCTATTCTTTTCAAATATGGATTTCACGTCCCGAGTTTATTGCTCCATTGCCAATATTGTAATTTCAATTGCAATTACTCATTTTTATTTAATTATTGCAAATTTTATTTCTCCCTCGTTTATTCTTTCACTGGAAACATAACAATTAATCTTCAATTCTTTAGCGAGTGCACTTCCAAATCCAAGTACTTTATGAGGCATGAGTCGCTGCTATTATCATATTTTAGATTATTGAAAGAGTACTAGAGATCGACTAAGAGGGTGTGGAAGGGGAAGTATTGAAAAAGGTGTCAGTAAAGGTTGAATTTCGGAAGTTCATTTTGAATATCCATCTAGACTAGATAGCATAATATTTCACAATTTTTGTCTCACTATTCCCGAACGCAAAAGTGTGGCTTTAGTGGGCGGTAGTGGATCTGGAAAATCAACAGGCATTTCCTTGTTAGGGAGGTTCTATGATCCATCAATGGAGAGGTTCTTTTGGATGGAGATAATATTAAGGGTCTACAATTGAAATGGTTGCGTAGCCAACCACAGACACTTAAGCTAAGAGGACATATAAAAAATGAGAACGTTACAGTACTAGTAGACAGCGGAAGCACTCACAACTTCCTTGATATAGGGGTTGCATTAAGAAAACTCAAGTTGTTCGTACATCCAGTTCCAGACATGAAGGTGATGGTTGCAGATGGCAAGAAGATCGAAAAAGTTGGAAAGTGCCACAAGGTGAAACTTCAAATACAAGACTTCAAACTGGAATCAGAACTATACACCTTAACGTTGGGAGGAGTAGACATCGTTTTGGGAGTCCAATGGTTACGAACATTGGGAACATATTTCGCCAATCACCAAAAAAACTTTCATCAAGTTTAAATGGCAAGGGAAAAATTTTAAGCTATATGGTTTTCAACCACCAGACACACAAGTAGTTTCATCTCAGCATATGTAAAAACTCATTCGAAAAGGAGCATCAACATACGTAATCCAATGCCATCAATTGGAAGGAAAAGAGGAGGAACCAAATGACTTCAAAAAGGAAATAAAAAATTACTCCAGAAACATGAACACATATTTCAAGACTTGCCCATGCAGCTACCACCAAAAAGGAGTATAGAACATATAATTGAGATTAAACCTGGATCAAATCCTGTCAAGGTTAAACCATATAGGTATCCCCACCACCACAAAATGCAAATAGAAAGGCTAGTTCAAGACCTATTGAATTGTGGTGTCATCACCAAGAGCATAATCCCTTATGCAGCTCCAGCCGTATTAGTACGGAAGAAGGATGGATCGTTTAGATTATGTATAGATTATAGAGGATTAAACAAAATAACGATTAAGAACAAGTTTCCAATCCCCTTCATCGACGATATGTTGGATGAACTTCATGACGCAAAATAGTTTTCAAAACTTGATTTAAGGTCAGGGTACTATCAAATCAGGGTCAGATTAGAAGATATCGCAAAGGCTGATTTCCAAACTCATGAAGGACATTATGAATTCAAAGTAATGCCTTTTGGGTTAACTAATGCCCCTTCCACATTCCAAGCAACTATGAATGAACTATTTCAGCCATACCTAAGGAAATTTGTGTTAGTATTCTTCGATGACATACTTATATATAGCAAGACGTGGAAGGAACATTTGACGCATCTAGAAAATGTTCTATCTCTTCTGAAGGAAAACCAATTCTATGCAAAAAAGTCAAAATGCACATTTGGGAAGCAAGAAGTAGAGTATCTTAGTCATATAATCTAAAAGGAAGGAGTTAAGGTGGACCCAAGGAAGATCCAAGCGATGAAGGAGTGGCCCCAACCAAAGAATTTTTCAAAATTGCGAGGAATTTTGGGATTAATAGGTTACTATCGAAGGTTCATAAGGAACTATGCACACGTCATATTTCACAATTTGAATATCCATCTAGACTAGATAGCATAATATTTCATTTTGAAGTTCATTTTGAATATCCATCTAGACTAGATAGCATAATATTTCTCAATTTTTGTCTCACTATTCCCAAACGCAAAAGTGTGGCTTTAGTGGGCGGTAGTGGATCTGGAAAATCGACAGGCATTTCCTTGTTAGGGAGGTTCTATGATCCATTAATGAAGAGGTTCTTTTGGATGGAGATAATATTAAGGTTCTACAATTGAAATGGTTGCGTAGCCAAATCAGGATAGAGTTAGTCAAGAACCTGCTCTATTCGCTTGTTCCATTCGCGAGAATATTTTGTATGGAAAAGAAGACGTGATTATGGATGAAATCATTTGTGCCATAAAAGCTTCCAACACCCACATTTTCAATATCCAACTCCCAAAAGGCTATGACACGACATTGCTTATCTAGATTGCAGATATAGCAAGCTCATCGTGCATAAAAAATTGTATATTAATTATATTTAATGCAACAAGTACCAGATAACATGTGGCGTTTTTATAAATTTTCGTTTTATAAATTTTTTTATTTTATTTTAAAATTAAAAATCAGTCCTACAAGGATTTATGTCCCATCGGAGTTGTTCTAGACCAATCAGGAAATTCAAATGTTGTATCTAAAAATTGTTAAATTTATTTTAATTTTTCAAAATATTACATTTAATGTTAAAATTGTACAATACATTATAAAACATTGTAAAAAAATTGTTTCAAAAAACAAACTAATGCAAGTCAACGACTTCTCTCAAAAAGTATATCATGCCTTCGCAGGGTAAAATATTATATTTATATGATAAATATTTTTGTAATATATATATCATCCTAAATATTATGACGAAATCATTTATGAAAATGAATATTTACGTCAAAGATATTATTTTAAAATAAATAAAAAATCATAAATAAACATTTATGACTTTATACTTAAAGATTTATTTAAATTTTTTAAAAAATAATTATTTTTTCCACGAAAAAAGAGTCGTAAATATATTTATATCAATCATAAGAATAATTACATTTTTCATATGCTTGTTAGTGTAATATATTTATCTGCACTCATTCCATCTTCTGTCCAAAAAAATAGTACAACAAGCATCATCTATCGTATATGTCAAAAATGTCGACCATACAAGAGTCCACGTATACATTATTACCATATACCAAGAAAAAAACAAACAATCACAATAGAGATATGTCACAATCCACACTAAGATCCTTAGAAAAAGTGTATCACTATCTTAAAAGAAGGTTTCGTGTTCATTTTCATTAATGGTGCCATCTGCCACTTCTTTGATGATCCATCTACCTAGTTTTAGATGTAGACTTTTTTATAGCCAATCGGATTCAACATTCTTTTCCTTTTAGACATGCATGAAATAAAGAGTAGTAAAATCTCATTTCATCCTTTGGATATCATGATATATAATCCTTGGTGTAAATTTTTCCAAGACACACACACCCACCATCCAATCAATCACCATAACGGAATCACCATATATCTGAAGATTTTGTAGCACGCGGATATATTTTCAAATTAAGGTTGTTGGATTGGGACTGAATGGGCATAGGAAATGTGGATGCTCCATGCTCTGCTGCTAGTATGAGGGTTAATTTGAGTGCCATGAACTCCATTCCATTGTTTGAACCTCTTCCAAAAGCTACCTTAAACTTAACGTAATGGGTGTCCTACATTTATATAATTCTTTCTCCTCCACTAACCAGAGATTGTTGTTATGAAGCTCCATAATAAAAGGCCCTTCATTTTGAGTTATCAATAACTACTTCTTGCACTTGTTTTGAGGGTTTAATTCAAGATGTATGTGGGAAACTCTTAATGATGCTCATCCCTTGGGATGCACATAGAATATCCAATACATATTTATCCTCGTACAATGTTTCATTTCTCGCTAACTAAACACCCCAACCCACAATAATCAAAATTGCTTTCAAGTTGTCATAAACTCTATTATTTAGCCGTCATTTTAAAATTTCTTCAATAATAACACCTATCCATGTTATTCTATTTACACAAGTATCCCCACCTTCTTTGAGAATTGCTTGGTGAATTCGCATGTAACTAGAATCTGATAAGTAGTTTCTTCTTCATTCATGCACATTGGGAACCTTCCAAGGCCTTTATTGCCTCTTCTTTTCCATAAATCCCAAGTGAGTATTCTATTTTTTAGGGCAATCCACAAGAAGATTCGTTCTTTCAGTGGGATTTTCAGTTTCCATAATGACTTCCACCATCAATGGGATTCCTCCACTGGATGCTCTTCAAATAAATACCTGTACCCTAAGTTTGGAACATAATGATCTATGGTTGGGTTCCTAGACTAGAGGAGTTCATCCTCTTCATCCTATATCCTTATGTGGCTAGATCGTAGATTTGTGATGAGACGTTCCCACTCTACAAATTCATTTCCAACAAGCCCAATTCTACCTATGTCCTCCCATTCATGTTTCTATATTGATGTGTGACTGTGATCTACCACATGAAAAAGCTTATATGGACCTTTTTCCCACAAGGTTTGGATCAAATTCCTTGAAATTCTAAAAGAGTCCTCACATCTAATCCATGGGTCTTCTCCCAACCTGACCTTCCTACCTCTGCCTACCTTCCATATAAGCCATCTTCCCACCATCGGAAAGGATAAAATTATCTAGATTTCCATACATTAGAGGTATCTTCCCACCATCTGCCTACCTTCCATACTTCTTTTGATCAATTCATTGATAGTATATGTCCTTATGTATTTTTGTTTCAACACTTGACTCCACATACCTTCAACAATTATTAAATGACATACACACTTTGCAGATAACGCTTTTCTAAATAAGGATAGATCCTTAATTCCCATTTCTTCCCTATTTTTTGTCAAACGATTCTTTTTCCATATCATTACTGCAATACCTTGCTTCTCATTATCACCTGACCAAAATAATCTCAAACTCAACTATCTAATTTTTTCGATCACAAATTTTGGAATATGGAACAAGGAAAACTAGTATATTGGAATTGCTTCGATAACCGATTTTATAAACGTTGATCTCCCTCCTCTAGATAGCCAATGACTATACATAATTTTATTATTTTTTCTACCTTTATTATGAGCCAATCCCAATCCTTGATTCCATAGTCATTAGGTTTTATATAAAAGCCCAGGTATTTTATGTCCTCATTTAGATCAATTAGTTTAAAAGGATACAATTGGGAAAAGAAGCTCAATTCTTCCTCACAAATCCCCACACCATAGATGGTGGATTTTTCATCATTTATCCTCATCCATGTCATTGTACAGTATAAATCCAAGATCTCCTTAAGCTTTAGCGCATCCCTTTAAGGCCCATGACAAAAAATTAGTATATCGTCCATGAATAGTAGATGTGTCAAATAAATGGATCTCCCCATCCTTATCCCTATAAATGTGCTCTACCTTTTAGCTTTAAACATACCCCTGCTCAGTCCCTCCACTACTTTCAAGAAAATCAATGGAGATAAAGGGAAGTTCTGCCTGAGTCCCCTGCCTAGCCTGAAGAAACAAGAAGTCGATCCGTTGATTAGTATTGAAAAATAAAACGATGAAATGTAGCTCAGAATCTAGTTTACAAATGGAATCTGAAATCCCAAATGAGTCATCGCCATTCTTAAATATATACATATGACCCTGTCATAGGATTTCAAAAGATTAATATTGACAACCATGGTTTCTAGCTTTTTTTACTTGACTGTGTGAAACTCTTCTTGAGAAACTCCAACTTCCTCATGAATTTGTCTACCCTAAAGAAAACCAAATTAAGTATTAATTAGATATAACTTCTGATAGAAATATTTTAGCTCCTATGTCTATAACCTTTGCAATTCTCTTATATATACCGTTCTAGAGTAAGATAGGAATGTACTCTTCAAAGGATGTTGGTTTATCGTTTTTCAGTATTAGAGCGATAAAAGTGTGTAATGTCCCCATTCAAATAAATATCAAGTAGGGAAAATTCCACCAGCCTACTAGTTTCCTAGGTTGGGGTGGAGACATTAAAATTGGAATAAGGAGACTAATAAACCCAAATGGAATTTGGTTTGGACATAAATATATTAAGAGGGGAAAAATAAATATTTATGGTGAGAAAATAAGATGGCACTTGGTCATGGAGACACATTGGTGGCGTGGGACCCCCAAAAAGCTAGATTCCCCATGCAACATGGAATTCCACTCTCACCCATTTGAATCCAAGGTGGAGACCACTATTATTGGGGTAGTTTGAAGGGAATATTACTTGGCATGTGTAATGTCCCCAAATTGAAAATTTTCCCAATTTGGTCAATTTTCGAAACTTGGACTAGTGAAGCCCCAAACTGTCCCAAATGATCCCAAATGATTTCGAACTGTGTCTAGAGTATGCTTCATTTGTGCTTGTCACAGTGATACCCCTGTGTATATGCTTCCCTTGAGTTCTTTGGGCTTCTGCCCTTTTTGTACTGCAACTTCATAATCTTTCTTCAAGTGATCCGCCTCACGCTCTTTCACGTTTGTTGCATCTTTGTGTTGTATCTACTTCATGCTCTTTCATGTTTGTTGTTTCTTCATGATGACTATTTGCTGCATCTCCATGATGGTTATTCTCCAAGTGATCACGCTCTTTCACATATGTATCTCAACGTTATTTCTTTGTTGCATCTTCATGTTGGTTCTTCTCTGTTGTTACACCTAAAATCTTACCACCATTAGATTCAGTGTATACATCCCTGAAGTCCCATTGACTAAGTCATTTACCTGGAAAGGACATCATTGTGCTTCTGTTAGGTTTTGAGAGATCGTCGCATGCTGCACTCATGCAACCCGCGACGTCACACCTTGCTCCATTACAGGGTGCGACGAAGTCAGTTAAATGGGAAAAATAACTTCTTCAAGCTCATTCTCGAAGGTTGTTGACTTGGATCCCTATCCCTGACCTGTTGGGGGAGCTAGCCTTCGGTTCCTAACCTCTTGGAAGGATCCCCTATCTCTCTCCTACCATATCTCAACCTATCCTATCCATACCCTATCCACTTAGTCCTATATAAGTGAAGCTCTACCCCTCTCCAAAGGGAGGAAGTCTATAGTGTCTACATGCTGGTGAAATCATCCTTGAGAGATCTCTACTCATGTATTGGGAGACTCATACTTCCTTGAGAGGATATGGAAAATGGCTTGGATGGAGAAGGGCTACAGCGTTAAGCTTTGGTTGTAGTTTTATGTCTCTACTATGGATTTCCCTATTTACAGTAATACAAATGCTTACCACCAATATTGTTAATGTGTGATGATATTGAGTAGTTTACATGCTTAACTGTTTACTTAGATCTCTTATTGTATAGATGCTCTTTACTCGTGTTGTGTTGTTCTTTGTGTCTTAACAAGTCTTGCAGCTGAGATCTGACGACCACTGGATGTGGAGCAACATTCAGGAGAAAGGATTGCGAAGTAAAAGGTAAGACATCTAACACTTGATCCTTTAGTACATCTAGGAAATCCATTTGTAGTCTGTTCTATTTGTTCTAGACTCACATTGAGCTAGGGAGATCCGACTCGCATCCGCTCGAGTGGATTGTCCATTCAAACAAATTTGGAGACCATACTGGGGAAGACATTGCTTTCTAGTTGTCAAGTTGAATGATATTTTCAGTTGATTTCTTGCCAAGCCTTTTTATTTTTCATTTGCTTCTTAAGTTGGTTTCACCATCAGATCTTCACTTTGAAGACTCTAATCAACTTCCTTTGGATCTTCATTCCCATTCCCAAACCTATTTATTGCTCATTACTTGGAGATTTGGCTCTTTTTTGAACTTAGATCTCGCCTGTCGCACCTGGGTGATATACACAGAGCGACACTATGTCATTCTTGGTCTCTGTTCTTTGTCTATTGGCTTGTCGTCGCAACCCTGTCATTGTCCTTCTGCGACATCGTCGCATTCCCCGCATTGGTGAACCGCGACGTCGCACTGTGTACAAGCACAGAGTGTGCCGATCTACCCTTTTTGCCATACAAGCACCTTTTCTCCTCTTCTGTTTTGAGTGTGGTTTGTATGCAGACTCCCTCTGCACTGTATGATCCAGTCAAAGATCCCTTTTGCTTTGTGTGATTGAGTTGTTTGGTTTTGTTGGAGTTGTTTTGGGTTCCCATTTGGGACAAATCTGATATTTGGTAGTGGTGGATACTTTGGTTTTCCCCACCTTCATCCTTTTCACCTTTGCATTCCCTCCTCTCCTAGCCTGATATGATCAAGTGCATTGGATATGTTCCAGACCTCATTTTGTATTTTTTATTTGTGAGTCTTGCTTGCTACCGTTTGACTTTGAGTGTTTGAAAGTATTTTCAGTCCATTGAGTGCTTGCTTTCTCTTGAGAATTTTCTTGAGTTGTTAGAGTGTTGCAAGTCATCTTTTCAATTCAAGTACCCATTTTTAAAAGCATAGTTGTTATCAAATTATCATTTTGATGCACTCATTGAAAGTTCAAAAGTACTTCGCTTCCATTGTTTTTCAAAATCATTTGGAGAATTGCATGTGCATTGGAATGTCTCATTTATGAATGTTTTGCAAAAGTTGAAAGAAAATTGCATTATTTGTGTTTTTCATGAATTATGAATTGCTCATCTTCTTGAAAAAATTCGGATAGACATCAAGTTTTGCAAAAGTACTCCCATGCTTGGAAAGTTGCATTGTATCTTTTAATTTTTATGCTTTTGGGCCATCCTAGTGAAAGTGAAAAGTTTGCATGCTCTGCTTAGAAATCCTCTCTTTTCATTACTTAACATCATTTTCGTTTTGAAAAGACAAAAGAAAAAGAAAAAACATGTTTTGATTTGGTTTAGTAGTGTTGCGAATTTTTTTATGTTTCATTGAAAAGGAAAAGAATATTTCAATATCATTTTTCGTAGATTTGGGATTGTGTTACATTGCATCGTTTTTGGTAAAATTGTTGGAAAGAAAAAGAAGATTTCTCCTTCCCATAGGTATCATTCATCGAAAGAAAAGCATACTTTTTGCATGTAGTTAGGGCCTGGATTATGTTTCCTATTATGTACTCACCTCATGCATTCACCTAATCGTCCAGATAAAATTAACGTTAGAACTAGGGTAAAATATTTAGAAACTTGTGTGTAAGTTAGAGACGTGTTTCCGCGTCGTTAAGCGTGGCAGCTGTCGTTATTTTTCAGCACTGTATCCGGGGGGTATTGTAGTCTTCCACGTACTTATCGGTATATCGAGCTCCTTCACGTACCCACCAAGTCATCTTGAGTACTTGGCGTATATCGAAGGGTGTATCACGTACTCGGTAGTATATCGGAAGGTCTCTTGCCGAACGGTTGTGCATTAGACAGTACCACTACAGATTTGAGCTCCCACATACCTTGTGTATATCAGGAGACACCATTAGGATTACTGAGACCAACTAAGTTAACCTTTTGGTCGTCTTGGCGGAGCAATACACCAAGAACAACACTCGGGGAGCTACTACACACGTACCGTCCAGGTAATCGGGTATGCAGGCAAGGGTACAGTCCCAATCCTCCTTGTCGCGTCATATTGTTGGACCCTGCGGTATATCGCGAGTTGCGAAGCCTTGACAATCCTGTGAGGATCTAGACTTTGAATCCACTCTTATCACATAAGTTTGCTTGTGGCCTTAGTTTGTGCAGGTTTTTGTCTGGTCTACTTTTCTTTTAGCTTGCCTTAGGAGAAAATTTTTGTTTCAGTCACTCTGGCTGACTTTCCTTCGAGAAGGTCACATAGAATCCAAAACTTGCCACCCGAATATCCCCTTAACCAGGAGGTAATTTCGAGGGTGAGGATGGATCCACACGTCAGGGTTGGGTCACAAGAAGTGGAAAACCCCACTTTGAATGTTGGAGGATTTTTGTTTCCTCATACTCCTCCAAATTCGCCTGCCTCTCATCCCCCACTGGATGAAGAAGCACAAATTCCCACTTCACAAGACTTACCTCCCATCGCTCCGGGAGAGCTTGGATAATTGGAATGGATAAATCAACCCCAGGATGACCCCACAGCCACTGTTGGTCCTTCAACAGCTTATTGGACATCTTCTACCGATCACCCAGTGGCCCATTTTGCCATTGCACCCCCACCCAATCAGGCTAGTCTCGACAACCGCTTGACACCTTATCGCGAGCAATTGGCTCGTTTACGTGCCATGGGTGAGGAATTTTGAAGTCAGAACTTTCAAATAAGGTTCGACGATTGATCGATCCCAGGTCACTCTTTATATTTCGAGTCACCGGAATCATCCACGCAACACGTGACCACTACTGAAACTGGTCAACCATCCATCTTTGCACATGTATCTCCTAGACAAGAGACCAGTTTAGTACATCCCACTACCCAACCCGTTGAGGGACAACAATCCAACACACCCGTAACTACCATAGTTACGTCACCTGCTCCTCCCCCACACCAAACTTCGAGGGGGGGATACTCTTTACCCCCTACCTTCTTTACAGGTAGTGGTAATCCTACAGTGAATAATCAACAACTTGTGTTGGGTAAACCTTTACCTAGTGTTCAGCAAGTCGTTTTTGGGGGGCAACCCCCATCTCTAAACCATAATACCGCAGTCGGAGTTCCTATCGATCCTTCCGTTGGAACTTCCCTACCTCCCGGTGTAACATCCCGGAAAAATCACAAAAAATTTAAATTTTTCTACGTGACATTTATTGCTTATTTAATGAATGCGGAAATAGAACAATGCATGAAATGTTATCTTGCTGTATGAAATGCCATGCTGATTTATTAAGTAAGAATTTGCGACAAACAGATTTCAGCTTATGTCTTGATGTTATCCAAATTTAGTTGTGCTACTATAATTTCTACTGTTGTTGTTTATGAATGTTGAAACAACTGTTTGACTAATGTGCTTTTATTTGATTGATGAAGGGGTCCTACGGATGCCCCGAGGCTTAATTAGCATTCGTGCTAAAGCATGTGATTTCGTACTTATGACAGATTTATAGGTAAGAGATTAAAGTTGCGACAAGTATTCAACAGTTTTTCAGAGAAGATCTATAATGATCGTATCGCAGTGTTGTACCCAGATTTATTTTGGTTTCCATTCATGTTGTCTGTATGTAAAAGCCTACCTTCTACCTCCGTGGAAAATCGTGGAAATTCCATGTACAACTGTTTGTTAACCTGTTTAGGGTCTATATCCTGCGATGATGGTGTTGGTCTGAATTATTTCTCTTACACAATACATTATAATGTATGTATGTGTAATGTCTAGAATCCGTTCACAATGTATAACTCTATGGTCTGTTTATAGTGTTTATAGGATTGTTATCGAACCCTTGCAAATAGAGTTCTGTTGTAATATTAACAACTATTGTAAATATATCACATTTATTATAATGTGAGTTGTGTGCATCGTGATACCCTATGTGGAACTTATGCGATTGTGCGATACTATATGCACAATATGATTTCTATGCAAACTATGCGGTATGTGCGCATTGTGATACCCTATTTTATACTCTACCCTATGAATCTTAATGACTATTATGCAAATGATATGAGTTATATGTAACCCATTTTATCTATGTGCAAACAATATGGATTTGTGCACACATATAGATTATATGCAAATTTTGTAATACTATGCGATAGGTGAAATCTATGCAAACTATATGGTATGTGGAGTATGTGCAACTATGTGATATTGTGTAATATATGCAACTTGGCGCATACCATTACTATATGCCTTGACAGGGTTGTATAGTTCGACTTTACATTAAGCAATGTAATATGTTATGAATAATACGGTGTGAATGTTAAATGCTACAGGTTGGCAATACCAACACTGTCATTTGCATTAAATGGACACAACTGCCAAGTTAGTGGATTTCCATCATGGTTGACATAACGAGCTTATTCACGTACCATACCTTGGTAATAACTGACTTGGTGCTGATGTGTAAACACACTGTGTTCGTAGGTTTAAGAGTTGATTCCTTCGTGGCTCCCTCGTGGCGTTTGTAATGATATCACAATTAATGTGGTCGTTGGTAATTGATACTTCGTAAGTCTCCTGGTGATCTCCACCATTGATCTTGGCAGTGTAATGAATGGTATGGGTTAAACCCTACCTTGTTTCGATCATCGTGTTTATTGTGAGTTTTGGAAAATGGTGGGTTTTGGCTCTGTAACTGGCCGACAGGCCGAGGGTTTGTAGGTCTTTCTGTTATGCGTTTTGAGTTGTGAGGCCAGGGTTTTGAACCCGTGACTCATGAAGATTTAGGATCCGAACTACTCAGTTATTTGTACAGTGATAGATGCTATGGTTGGTAGAGTGCTTGTCTTTGATATGTTTTCGATCGTCAAACCTGTTGAGGGTTTTTAAATTGAAAGATGGATTTAAATGAGAAATCAACCATCCGCCATGGTTGTTCCAGGTCTCGGCACTGATTAGTTTGTTTGGAAGTTGGTGACTTGTCTGGGGTTTCAACGTGCCTTAGAATTTGATAGCATGAGTAATATCCATTACTGTTACGCCTGTCTGGTGATTGTTGCTGCTGTTGGCCAACTAAATTGAAGGTACTGGTTCGAAAACTCCTCCTGTAGCTTTCACATTTGACATTTAATGCAGTAGTTGTTAGTTTGTTTAATACTGAGTCTTGTTTTCTTGATAAGATAATTGTATGACCACAATCATTGATGTGGTTATTTACAGGGAAACGATTCGTGGGTGTTCTCCTGTTTGGGCGTCGTTGGTTGGCTGCAACTATACCAACCGGTAAGCCTTGGCGGTAGCTTTGAAAACTTTGTGTAGATGAGATGATGGCTGACTGTGTGATGTCCTGTGTGTTGTGTTTTGACTCAGAGACTTTCGATAGGGTTTGTAAACTTTTTAAATGTATGGGGAGGATATGCCTCGACCCATAAGGCAACTGCCATGTTTGATTGTGAATACAACAGTCTTAGAAACAGGGATTTTACCCTCAGACTTGGATAATATGATAAATGGTGTTTTCACGACTCTACTGTTATCATTTTTCTTTTGTGAATGGTGAAAGTTGAAATGTAAAATGTATGAAGTCTGTAAAAAATGATATGTCTGTTGCTACAGGCTAGATAATTCGTATCTATGAATGGCTTACGGCCTGTATGAAATTTGTCTATTTGTAAACATGATACTGCATTTAGGGTTTGATGAATAAAGTTATAGATGAGAAATGTGATGGAAGTCTTTTGGTAATGTTTCTTCTTCATGTAATAACTGTGAAACCGTATAGCTGTGTCGTGTGTCTCTCCAGACTTGGATATCGTGATCATACCAAATTTTGACTATGTCGAGCTATGGGAATGAGTTAAGTGATAATCTATTTTAGCTTTGAGATAATGTCAGAAAGTATGTAAAAGATGATAGATAGGAAACATGTTATGCTAGTTTTCTATGTGATGAGAGTTATAAACTTACTGTATTTTCTACTGTGTGTTTGGTTTCTAAATCTGTACTATCTGCATATAAATATATCTATTGTTTTCTAAATACTATAGCAGAGAAATAATTTATATAAACATTAGAAAAGAAAAACTATTTATTTCTATACAACTAATATTTATAAATGAAATAGACATTAATGTATATTCTGAGAACAATTAATTATGCAGAAATAACCATGAAAACTCTAAAACATGTATACATAGAAACTTTAACACTAAACAATAACTTTGAGAAAATGCAATAATTTTATCTTCTCATTCACATGGCTAATTGCTTATCAGACTTATCTATCTTAAACTGTCTCTGTACTAGAGTACGATGCTATTCATTTTTTCATGGGGAAAAATGCAGAGATCATTTATTTCATTCAAAATTTCTATTCATGCTTAAAACTTGAATCAGAAACTAAAGTATAGGTATATAAATCAGATCTCATTCTATAAATTAAATAATTGTAAATAAACAGAATTTACTAGTAGATAACAGAAGTTTAAATTATACAGAAATAGATAACAAAACTTGAAAATAAGAATAGATAAGACAATAGAACCTGTAAAAGATGATAGAGCCGACAAACACCCAAGGAAGCTTGTTCCTCCCAACCTGCTTTAGAAGAAGCAGCTCAACTACTGACTTCTAATGAACCCCCGAGCCTGATTACTGATCCAGTAAGTGGGTGGAATCTGTGTAAAAGCAAGGCACTCAAAAATACCTTCTCCACTTGGTATCAACCTCCTGAAATAAAATGCCTTCTCCACTCAGCATCAACCTCCTGAACTCAATAAGAGTTTAGTAGACTCACAACATGATCAACAACATATCATATCCCCTCATCAAATCTCTTGGGTGCAAACACAGCAAAACCCCAAGGTAAATTTCCTCGTCAAGAAAAGTGATGAACCTCAGTTCAATATTTGATGGCTATTATATAGACTGCCTAGATCTTTTAGTGGTCAATTTGGAATAAATGAGCCTCAAGCTCCAGTCCCATCTTTCAGGGCACTATGACCACATTTCAAGGGAGTTATCCCATACCAACAGCTAGTTAGTTGCATCATGATGCTGCCACTTGTCTATTGCCTTCTACCCCAGATTCCATTCCACCTAGTGGATCAGTAACCACTCTTTCAATAGTCCTCTTAGGTGTTTGTCTCCTATTTTATTTATTAAATAATAATATATTGTGCAAATTACAGTCATCCTTGGACACCTGTCCAACATAAAACTTCACAATAAAAGTTATCATAATGTTTCTTAACACAAAATGTTTTCCAGCAAATAGGGTATGTTACACCCGAACCTTCCACTTCGGGACTATCCCATGTTGGGGGACAGTCCAACGTAATCCCACCTCCATCGAGTCAAGCGTATTCAGGTCATTTTAACCCTGTGCCAGGTCAACAGAACACCGGAAACGCACTCTATGGGGTACCATACCCCGGTAATCCTTACACTCTTTGGGGACAACAAAATGTTTTGCAACATGGACCCCCACTTACAGTCCCTCAAGTCCCTCCACCCACATTTGGTCCACCCCCACCTCCTGTTGGAGGCGGCGGGCCCCGCCATAATTCTGGAGGAGGCGGACCCCTACCTTTTGGTAACGGTCCACCTCATTTTGGTCATCATGGCCCACCACCCCCCGGAGGTAGCGGTGGAGGACCATCCCACCCTAGAGGTGGTGGTGGAGGACTGTTCTATCCCATTGGAGGAGGTGGAGGGCCATCTTATCCTAGTGGCGGTGATGGTGGACCACCACCTTACTATGGTGGAGGCGGCGGAGGAGGTCCTCACCCATATGGAAGCGGCGGTGGTGGACCACTACCTCCTCCTGGCAGAGGTGGTGGAGGCCCATCCTATTCTGGCAGCAGTGGTGGACCACCAGGTCCTCCTGGCGGAGGCCCATCCTACCTTGGCGGTGGTGGCGAACCATCACCATTTGGAGGCGGCCCACCCCCTCCCGACGACGGAGGTGGGCCACCACCTTATGGTCATGGGCCACCTTATTATGGTAATGTACCACCTTACTATGGTGGCAGACCTCCATTTGGTCCAGGCGGCACATACCCCTACGACCAGTTTCCTCCTGGTACACCTTATGGTCAATCGATGCAAGGTCCTTATATGCCTTATCCGTACTATCAGTACTCGCAGCCTAATCCAGAGCTACCCTTTTTGGCTACTTTGGAACTACCTGACCTGTCTCGTTTAACCAACGACCCCATTTACCACGGAATTCATTGGCCACCTATTCTGGTAAAACTTCCGTCTGATATCCAGAAATTTGATGGCAAGCCGCGTGAGGATCCTAAAAGTCACGTGATGACATACCATTTATGGTGTTCATCTATCTCCCTGCTGGACGACTTGATCCGTCTTAGATTATTTCAAAGGACTCTTACTGGTTCGGCTGCCAAGTGGTATATTGAGCTACCACCGCATTCTTTTCCCGATTTTGGTTCTCTTGCTATGAATTTTTTGACTCACTTCCAGCTGCCTATACGGTACGAAACTAGTACAAAGCTTTTAACCTCACTCCGTGAAAATACCGCCACTCACATATCGGATCATATACATGAGTGGCAAAGGAGACGACGTCTCATTAAGGCTCCTATTCCAGATCAATTCCTAGCAGACTGGTTTACGAAGTCTCTCCAACCTACCATAGCATGAGATGTTTCCATGGGAGGTGTTGTCACTGAAGAACAAGCCATCGCACGTGCCCATTTGCTAGACTTAGTCTATGCTCAGTCAGGCACATTGTTTGATATCCTTCCCGATGCACCCCGCAACACTTATGACCCCGCGAAACCACCTAAGGGACCCCAAACTGATGGCATCATCGGATCCCTTACCACCTAGCCTTCTTCTCAAATTGTTGGTTCGTCGAACCCCCAGGGTTCTTCCCCATCACCAACACAGACTGGTCATAGCACCACCAAATCACCCACTCTTGCTATCACCGAAGAAGTGAATTCTGTCTCATCAGCTTCACCTCAAAAGTCTGGTGGTAAGAAGAAGAACAAAGGGAAACCTACGAAGTCTTCCACCCAGCAAGAACACAAGAGTACCCCTGATTATACCAAACAGAAAAGGAAGTTAAAGTATCCTTGTCTACTGTGCGATGATGACCATTTCTCTAAAGAGTGCCCCCGTAGAGACGAAGTTAAAAATTTTCTTAAGGGAAAACCCACACCCGTAGTTCTCAACGATCCTTTCCTTTCTCAAAATCAACAGCCAATCACTCACACTTCTCCTTCCCAAGGAGAAGCACCCAACACCGCACATGTTCTCATGGTGCGTAACAAGACCATCAACTTGAACACCCGTTCTCATTCGTATGACTCTATTCTAGCTAAAGAACCTGTTGGAAGTGATGCTGAAAAAGATTCAACCTCGATGCCTGAAGTCACCGTACCAACTTCTCCTCTCACCATAGAGAATCCTTCTCTAGAGTCAGTATTGCGTCAACCCAAGAGCATGATTAGAAAATCAGTTTTCAATCCTAATGCTCGGGCTGCTAAAAACTACAACACTGTAGAGGACCTAGCGCAAGCTCCTTGCGCTATGTCGACGTTGGAGGTTTTGCAAAACTATCCTAATCAGCGCAAAACTCTCATCGCTGCCATCGATGCACTTGACTCGAATTCATTGAATACCATTATGTTCCGGCTGGAATACTTCAAACCGAGGCTCTCCCATCAGCTGGAATTTCAAGTTGCCACAAACATTGCTGGGAAGATAATCCATCATTCCATTTTGGACGAAGGCACCTCCACTTCAGTCATGTCGATATCATGTTGGAGAGCCATTGGCTCTCTCGAGTTGAACCGTTCTCCTACCACTTTGAGAGAATTTGACGGACGTGGCTTTCAACCTCATGGGATGCTACAAGCTTTACCTGTCGAGCTGGGGGGCAAGACCACAACCATTAACGTGGAAGTAGTCGCTAACCCGTTCGATTACAACATTCTTCTTGGTCGTAATTGGTTTTATGACATGACCGTGGTTGCCTCATCAGTCTTCCGCATAGTGCAATTCCCCCATCAAGGCTGAATTTTCACAGTCGACCAACTGGATTTCTACGCACCTGACACCACTTCTCACCCAGGCGATAACATTCCTTCCATTGGACAATCTTTGCAGAAGGATGGGAGTGTGGGTGTTGGCCTCCTTAAGGATTCATCCCTTATGGGCGTTTTTCCTACTCTGGATCCCCCCAACCATGTTGCCACAGTGAACATGATCTCCTCGCAGACTTCGTTTATTCCCAACTCCACTGATTCATGGCTTGTATCTGATGAAGCCACCACACACCTAATTGGAGACATTATGCCTTTGTCATCCGCTGAACTTATGTATGAGGCTATCTAGTTAGCCCTAGAGGATCACTTAGCTATGACCTCCACCCTTATTTCTCTGCAGCGGAAATCATCCAATCCATTCCTATGGACTTTTCATTCTGATGAGTCCATTATGGAAATCATGAGTGCAGATGATCCTCCATGGGAAGACCTCCATCATCATTCGTCTTCCCTTCCCGCTTTGGCTACTGTAGAGAACGACATTCGCACCATCTCTACACCGGATGTTCTTTCTGGCTCTCAATTTTTGATACTCGCGTGTCAAACGAATTCTGAAGGCAACCTAGACAACATTGAACCTACCACTTTGATCGACATCTCAGTTAAACCTGGTGTAGTGGAACACATTCAGTTAGGCCAGAAGTGTTCCCCTGAAGGAATCATTACTGCTACGGCCTTATTCAAGCGATTTCGAGATGTATTCCTTGGACCTACAAGGAGATGCATGGGATAGACCCCTCCATTGTTTTGCACGAGATCAAAACCTATCCCGACATCAAACCTGTCCGCCAAAAGTTACGACTGGTACACCCCCGGAAGACTGCAGCAATCAAGGCAGAAATAGAGAAATTCTTAAAGGCCGACTTCATTTACCCTGTCCCATTGACAGAGTGGGTCTCTAACGTCATCCCTGTTACTAAAAAACAGGGTATTATTCGCTTCTGTGTCGATTACTAGGATCTCAACAAATCTTGTCCCAAGGACAACTACCTGACTCCCTTTATCGACCAGATTATCGACAATTGTGCCGGAAGCGTCATCTTTTCATTTATGGATGGATTTTCTGGGTACAACCAGATTGAGATCCACCCCGCTGACCAACACAAGACTGCTTTCATCTGTCCTTGGGTAACGTTTACATACCGCAAACTTCTGTTTGGTCTCAAAAATGCTGGTGCCACATTCCAGCGGGCCATGTCGTACGCTTTCCACGATGTGAAGGACTTTGTGCAAACTTACTTGGACGATCTCCCTGCCCATTCGAAGCAGCGTGAGTTCCACTTCGATCATCTGATGACCGTTTTCCTCAGATGCAGGCGGTACAATATCCGTCTGAATCCTCCGAAGTGTATTTTCTGTGTTGAGTCTGGACGCCTCCTAGGGTTTATTGTCTCGAAATATGGGATCCGCATTGATCCCTCGAAGGTGGAAGCCATTGTCGCTCTTCCACCTCCAACCAATATTACAGAACTTCAAAGTCTGCAAGGACGAGAGACTTATTTACGGCGCTTCGTCTGTAATTTCGGGCTAAAGACACAAGGTTACATGAAGTTGATGAAGAAAGATTTCCTGTTCATTTGGGATGACCGCGCTCAACAATCTTTTGATAGTTTGAAGCATGCCATCACGCATGCCGCTGTGCTCCAACCACCGAATCACTATCGAGATTATATTTTATATCTCACTTCTTTTGACACCACTATCGACATGGTTTTGGTTAAGGAAGACCAGGACGCCCAAGAACATGTAATATATTATTCCAGTAAAGGTCTCATTGACACTGAAACCCGGTATTCACATGTTGAAAAACTCGCTCTTGCAGCCGTCATAGCCGTGCAGAAGTTTCGACACTACATTTTGCTCCTCACCACCACCATCATTGCCGATTCGAACGCCATGTACCACGTTCTAACACGTCAGGTGCTTGGGGACAAGTATTCACGTTGGATCGTGATACTGTAAGAATTTGATCTTCTTTTCGAAAAGGCCAAGTTTAAAAAATCATTGGTGTTTGTCGAGCTCATTTGCGACCTCCCCCGTACTAATAAAGAGTCTGAGCCTAATGACTCCTTTCCGGACGAGTCATTGTTTCTTTTAGTACGTCTGACCCATGGTATGGAGATATCACATTGTATCTTCAAACCCAACGTTTCATTCCTCAACTGTCTCGTGACGACCGTCGTCGCATACGCCACCATGCAAAGTATTACATGAGCATCAGTGATACCTTGTACCGTCGTGGTATCGATTCCATTCTCCGACACTGTCTCACTCACAATGAGGCTGAACACATTCTAAATGACTGTCACGTTGGAGTGTGTGGCGGTCACCTCTGTGGGATGGCTACAACCCAGAAGAGGCCGTCAAAAAATGTCCTCCATGTCAACACTTTCATACGAAAAAGTGCACCCACCCCGCCCTGTTACACTCGGTTATTGTCGTTGGTCCCTTCGCTAAATGGGGCATAGATTTCATGCATTGTAAGCCTACCTCGGTCGGGGGGCATAGTTACGTCATTATAGTTGTGGACTACTTTACAAAGTGGGCCGAGGCAACGCCTACATACACGAATGACAACAAGACCGCCGCACTCTTCATGTTCAATCATGTAATAGCGTGGTTTAGAGTTCCTCAAGCAATAGTTACCGACCATGGTTCTCACTTTATGAACCACATGATTGACGAGTTGAGCAATAGATTGGGTTTTCGCCATGAAAACTCAACACCGTACTACCCATAGTCAAATGGACAGGTCGGGGCCATCAACAAGGTCTTGAAAACTATGGTCCAACGGATGATAGGTACGCATAAGTCCAACTAGCATAATATGCTCTTCTCTACACTTTGGGATTATAGGACTTTCATTAAAACTGCCACTGGATTTACTCCTTTCCAACTAGTCTATGGTTTGGAGGCAGTCCTCCCTATAGAGTGTGAGATTCCGTCTCTCAAGCTCGCCATCGAACTTCTCCCAAACACTACTATTGAGGAAGAACGTTTCCTCTACCTAGCTAAACTCGACGAAACTCGCCGAGATGCCACTCTTTCCAACAAGGCTCATAAGAAACGCATCAAAGCACAGTACGATAAGTTGGTAGAACCCCACGCTTACAGCGAAGGAGATTTGGTCCTTACATACGACCAAAAACATGATAAGTCGGGGGCAAGTTTGAGTCCATGTGGCATGGACCTTACATAGTAAAACACATTTTAGAGAAGGGAGCTTATGAGCTTGAAGACTATGATGGGATATCTTTGGGTGAGCCCGCAACAGGCTCTACCTGAAGAGGTACTATGCCTGAGTCTTTCATGCATGAGTATTTTTGTATATACTGTACATGGCGTGCGTGTGTGTTTTATGTGTGGTGTGACGCTTTGATTTCTTGCGTGTTTAGGTCTTGTTTCATTTCTTATACCATTTTCTATCTACGTGTGCAGATGGCAACTTGTTTCGGATTCGCAGATGACGCCAGTCGACATACCCGCAACCTTGCTTCAGTAGCTTGGGTTCTCTATTCACCTACAGGCGAGCTTATTAGCTCAAGGGAAATGTGTCTAGGTTTCACAACCAACAATGCTGCAGAATATCAAGCAGTCATTGGAACCCTAACTAACGCCATTTCTTTGGGTATGGACCATGTTGTCATCCACCTGAATTCTCAACTAGTGGTCTCTCATCTTAACCGACTCTACGCTATCCACGACCCTACCTTACTCCGTCTATATCAACAAGTCCCTCTTCTGGAAAGGTCCTTCGAGTCCATTCAGTACCTACACATTCCACGAGACGTTTACACAGTTTTTGACTCTATGGCCAACTTCATATTAGATTGGTACATTGCACACACATAAGCATATCCATGAATTGTTAAAAGTAGACATAACATGTAATTAATTCATTTTATAAGAAAACACATAAACAAGACCACATCATTCACTCATTTGAAACACATAATGTATAAATCATTGGAATGTCTGTATATATATATAATCTCAAAAGATAGTGCTGGTACAAAAGTCTGAAGCACGACGGCTTTCAGTGAGTCTCTACAAAATCTGAAGCCTCACAGCTTTCAGTAGTACAAAAAATCTGAGGCCTCTAAGCTCTCAGTACATACACAGTAAAAACATATGGCCTATCGCCTGTCCTGTACAGCCCTAGGAGGTCTAGCAGCCCTAGCCTGCTGAGTCTGGAAACAGTCGACTGCTCTCGCAACCTTGCGAAGCAGTGCATTGAAGCACGCAGTAGCTCCAACCGTGTGTACCTGCATGGGTTGCGACACCTCATCTAATGATGGCTCATTAATGTCTAGTGTCAACCCACTCAGGTTGGCATAGACTCTATCCATCTCTACGATGGCAGCATGCACAGTCGGACCCACAACTGCTCCCTCTCCTCTCTCTCTCCTAGCAAGAAGAGAGGTCCCCACTGGTCGTACAGGCCCCACATCTGCACACACATGTTGTTCACCTATCAGCACTATATCAAAAAAATCATAAATGCACAAAACTCAAAAAGTACAAGGGTCATTTGTTCTTACCGAGGTCTCCCCATGCTGCTCCCTCTAGCAGCGGCAAGTCCGGGTCATCTCTAAAGTCCGTACCACTGTATGGGAAGTCCTCTACGATCAGTAACTGGCCCTCCAGCCAAGTGAAGAACTCAGGAGGGTATCGAATAATGGGGCCCCCACCATGTCGGGCCATCACATTAGTCCACCTGGCCATGTGAGGATCTCTAAGATCCCTATCCTCCAGTGGTACCTGAGGACGCAAAAGGGGAACCCGTTCCAGCAAGAATGAGATCAGTATCGATCCATAGCCAAACTGTTTGAGCTCTCCCCATCGACACTTTGTCAGCTGAGCTCGCATGTTTGCGAGGACTCCCTCGCACCAGTTAAAGATCTTCGGAGACATACAGTCCTCTGCATAAAGCATCTGTGCCCTGGTGGCTAAGTGAGGAGCTTGGCTCCCCACCATCCTTGTAATGGTGAATAGTATGGCACATAATGGACGTTCCCGTACATCTTTAATGAGAATATTCCCACTAGATGAATGTGTGTTGGGAACACAATGCTGCAAAATCATATCGTCCACACTCCGGTCACTCCCACGTGATCCGGTTAGTAGCACATTGTCCCCCCTTTGGGACAATCCGGTCAGAAAGTAGATGTCCTCGACATCTATGGTAAGCTCGAGCTCACCGATCACAAAGTATTGCTGGGCCACATCCCAGCATCGGAGCATATGAGTCAATAGTGAGATTTGGGATCTCATCCCCTGGATGCGGAAGAACTTGAGGATCCCTCGGTTCCTCAATGCTTCCACGCATCGTGGATCATTTGTAGCTTGTTCATCATCCAACTCATGCTCCCGTTCTCGCCATTCCATAACCATTTTGGATGCTTGGAACCTGCCAATAGGAGAGTTTTAACAATGTTAGAACTTGCTTCAACCACTGATAGTCTTTCTTTTGATCTTGGCTTGGCTTTGGGGATGAAAGTCGTTGTCGTCGCACCTCGTTTTTACAAATAGAGCAACGCCGTCGCAGTTCACCTGTGAGACCTTAGCGATGACTCGGTCTTGTTGCAGTTCCCGAAAGGGCCAAGTGCAACGAGCCGAGGGCGCAATGGCCCTTCCCAAATCAAGCCAAAACACAAAAAAATGACTGAAATTCAAAAATGTAAACCACTACGTTCATGCTGGACGAATTTTAGGGTTACTTGCTCCTGACGGCAAGTGAAATGGTTGCTCGTAGCTCCCGGAATCGACGAGTGATGATTTGGCTCCAAATGGCACTACTCCCCCCAAATTTGGCAAATAGAACAATGGTGACTATATTTGGTTTTTATTTCTATTTATAAACAAAATAGAATATTCATTTTTCAAATATTTGATGCCATTATGCCATTTGCTATAGTTTGGACCAATTTTATTATGTTTGAACGTTCGATTGACTGTTTGACCTAGTTTCCAAGTGTATAGGAGTCGTGAAGTGCCTTTCTACGCCATTTTCGTATTGGAACGGTCATCTCAAGTATGAACACCCCTTGTGTATTTTGTCATTTATCTTTTCATTTCATTAGATTCTAATTATTTAATGATTATGAGATTACTCTTTGTTCTTTCTCGTGCTCTTGAAACTATGAGAATATGTTACCGAGTTACGATTTATCACTTTTCCGGGCTCGTTAAAATCCTACGGAAACGGAACCCCCCGGAGTCTGTATTTAAGCTATTTTCAGGCTCTCGAAATATGAAAAGATTGCCAAGCGAACTTGTCACGTTCATGCTTGTAAAAGAATTTGAACAGTCATCTTCCTGGTGATAGTTTACCCCTTTTTCGGACCAAGGGGCACTAGTTACGAAAAAGGTATACTCCAGCCAATCATGACTGGAAGAGTCCTCTTCCGCGTTGTTTTACCCTTTTTCGGGCAATGAGGCTAACTTTACGAAAAAGGACTGTTGGAGTCTTCTTTAGTTCTTTTCAGACTCTCTAAACATGAAATGACAACTGAGTTTACCTTCTATGGACTCGTTAAAATCTTACATTGAAGGGCCTGCCATGGGACGAACCCCTCCTATCCCAGGTTCAGAAAATATTTGGGATTGGACTCATCTATGAGATGAGCTATACCGAGCATCTGGTTACCCTCATCAAGCTCGTAAAAAAAACATGAGGCACTCATCGTTCATGATGGGGAAAAAGGAAAGCTTTTCTATTACACCTTTATCAGTGGAAGTACCTAGTCATTCTTGAACATGGCACTCATCTGCATTTGCATACAGCACTTGGATCATCTGTTTGTCTTCGAATTTCGCTTATTTCCTGAGTCTTATTACTCCTTTGAGTCATTCAAAGAAAGCTTCCATCATCAGTTGCATTAGGAATTTGTTCCATACTCGTCATGTCAATACTGCCAAGTCATGCCATGCCCATGTTCAAGAATACTTTCACTATTTATCTATTGGCAGTTAGTACACCTTCAATCATGTCGGTCTACTCTGAGTCAGTCTCGCACATTATTGTACCATCTGATCCACTCTACGCATCCTTTGTCATGTTTCATGTCGATGATGGGAGATTCATCATGGCCCTCCTTCGATGGATTCATCCTTGTCGACTTCAACACATCATCCAAGGATTGAATCTAGAAACCAACCAAGTACCTTGGCCCTACATGCCTCAATGGCAGGTTACCTCGCTTTCGGCATGAGTTTACATCATGGACTCTTGATCGAAATATTTCATCTTGCGTTCAACTTCATCATTTATTCATGCTTGATGATATGTACTGTGATACCTTGGGGATCATTGACATTAATGGTGATTTCCCTCGTACTTGTTAATGGTATACATCAATGACCGGTAATCAAGTGGTTTCTACCATGTTCGACATCAAGACATTTGTAATCACATGGATAGATTCGTATCATTGTGGGTTCAGCTTGAAGACCCTGGGGAGTCATGTTTTACCCAGGTTGCGATGGAGTTTGTATTGAGTCATATTACACGGATCCACATTTGTATTGGTCATGGCTGTGTTACCATATCATCATGGATCTACGCTTGTGTCCAGTAGCCATGATTGTGTTCAGTCGGTCATTACTACCATGGATCTACATTGTATTGGTCGGTAGCCATGTTGTACATCATATGAGATTGTCAGTTCAGAGTCAGTTGTACTGCAGCAACGTCCTTTGTCCGACAAGTCCATTTTTCCATTCTTTCTGTCAAAGCATTTCACCTGTCCAATCTTTAAATAGCTTCATGCTTTGGGGGGCATTCTGTTACACCTAAAATCTTACCACCATTAGATTCAGTGTATACATCCCTAAAGTCCCATTGACTAAGTCATTTACCTAGAAAGGACATCATTGTGCTTCTACTAGGTTTTGAGAGATCGTTGCATGCTGTATTCATGCAACCTGCGACGTCGCACCTTGCTCCATTACAGGTTGCGACGAAGTCAGTTAGATGGAAAAAATAGCTTCTTCAAGCTCATTCTCAAAGGTTGTCGACTTGGATCCCTATCCCTGACCTATTAGGGGAGTTGGCCTTCGGTTCCTAACCTCTTGGAAGGATCCCCTATCTCTCTCCTACCATATCTCAACCTATCCTATCCATACCCTATCCACTTAGTCCTATATAAGTGAAGCTCTACCCCTCTCCAAAGGGAGTAAGTCTATAGTGTCTACATGCTGGTGAAATCATCCTTGAGAGATCTCTACTCATCTATTGGGAGACTCATACTTCCTTGAGAGGATATGGCAAACGGCTTGGATGGAGAAGGGCTGCAGCGTTAAGCTTTGGTTGTAGTTCTATGTCTCTACTATGTATTTCCCTATTTACAGTAATACAAATGCTTACCACCAATATTGTTAATGTGTGATGATATTGAGTAGTTTACCTGCTTAACTGTTTACTTAGATCTCTTATTGTATAGATGCTCTTTACTCGTGTTGTGTTGTTCTTTGTGTCTTAACGGGTCTTGCAGCTGAGATCTGACAACCGCTGGACGTGGAGCAACATTCAGGAGAAAGGATTGCGAAGTAAAAGGTAAGACATCTAGCACTTGATCTTTAAGTAGATCTAGGAAATCCATTTGTAGTCTATTCTATTTTTTCTAGACTCACATTGAGCTAGGGAGATCCGGCTCACGTCCGCTCGAGTGGATTGTCCATCAAACACTACTGATGTACATCCGCGCATCTATCCCATCTGCTTTTTCAGCTTCATGCAATTTATCCTAGCTTCACATAAGCTTCATGCATCTTTATTCCTCAATCGTCTTCATGTCGTATGGCTTCATGCATCTTATTCTTGAATTCATGCATTTTCTTCATGCTTGGATTCATGCATTTCTCCCCTTTTGACATCAATGGCAAAGAGATTGCACTACTTGCGCAATGTATGTTCTCTTGTTTTTTTACATTGGCTTCATCCTCAACTATTTTCAGGGATGACTCCCACTGTCTTCATGCTTCATTTCCCCGTTGTAATTTTGCATAGACGTTACATTATTCCTTCATCTTGATCTCCTGCTCCTGTTATAACACACCATTATTATGTGCGCAGTGATCCATACAGACATCCTTACTTGCCAACTATGCATTTTCAATTCTTTCCTTGGTTCTTCCTCGTCTTTTCACTTGCTTCCTTTTTGCACCAGACTGCTTCACCTGTCGCATTTACTATGCTGTCACCTTGCCTTGTCACATTCATTGTTGTTGCATATCTTGCCATGATGATTAAATATTTGGCACGTTTTTCATTCATCGAAAAACTTGGCATTAAAGCGGACATGACACTTAGTTCGTGTGGCAACAAGGACGTGTCACTTCCGTACTCAAACGTTCTGGGGAAATATCATGGTGCAATGAATTTAATTTATGCCTTTTTGTGCTGTTTCCAAAATTCATTAATTCCAACATTTAGTTTTGGTGACTCCACCACCTTCCTCGACTTGCACGATATTGAATGCATATTTCATCAAATTAATTCCATGTGCACGAATGTTTTACTTTCAACTCTATAATAGTTCCATGAACAATGCCTGGTTCATCACTGTTATCAATTCCGCATTACCGTGTCGCCTAGTTCTTCTTCTTGACCTCGATCTGCGATTATAGAATGCCTTGACATGCTTCAATTTTTCCATCCTTACTCATCTTCTTGGATACACCATTTTTGTCCTTGGCATGGAGTCTTGACTCATGCATTTTGTAATCACACCCATTTTGAATATAATGAAAAGATCTATTTTGCGCAGACTCGTTTCTTTCAGCAATGTTTGTTTCTTCATGCAACAATTTCCACTTTGTATTTGCACTGTTGAATTCAAACAATTACGCTGTTCCAGCAATATAACAAGTTAATGTATGTATGCATTTGAATTTTCCTTTAACGCATAACCTTGTGCCACTCTTGTGCAACCATAATGAATATTGCGGCATAAACTTTGTAATCACACACCTAACTAACATCCCTTGAATTCATTAAGATACAACATGTTGAACTCAAGGTTCACACTCAATCCTTTATGGGATTAGCCAGTGAGGCAGCAATTGCTTGCTGCATTAGATGCATCTAGATTGTTTGGATCTTCCGCGCACTTGTGAAGATATTTCCTTACCCAATCCTTGTTGTGCACACTTATATTTTGTTTCTTCACATGAGATTTTTCACTACAGTCCTTTTGAATGCGATTTCCTTTGCACAATAAGTCTTCATCTAGATAGTTCACTATTTTTTGACAGTATATGGCCTTATGTACAAAACCATCACATGCATAGCATCTCATAGTTTGACAATATTTTGCAATATGAACAACATGATTGCATCTTGTGCACTTCACCCTATTGATCCTTCTTTGATTAATTTGCAAATTGATAAGAGTTGTTATTGAAGGAATCATCATACCTGAAGGACTTAACACAATTTGAGCAACATTCTCTGTCGTAGACCTTCCTTAATACCTTGATATAACCAAGACATGTTTTGTCTTCTGGTGATATTTGATCTTTTAGAATCTTGTTCAGCATTGATGTGTGGTCCTTGAACTTGTTTTGAATTTCATCCTTAGACTCTCTCTTGTCACTTTTGGATTACAAGCAGAGAGGATTTTTGCTTGCAATACGTACTTGTTTCTTTTCATTTATCTCAGTCAGTTTGTCTTCTAGTCAAGATATCTCTTTGTCCTTCTTTTCAAGTTGACTCGTTAGGATTCTAATGTTCTGCGCTAATTCTTCCAGAGTAGCTTTCAATTTCGATTTCTCTTCCTCATCATTTTGACCTTCTCTTGTGCGCAACTCAATTGTATCTCATAGTTGGTTACCTTTTCACGAATTTCTATGACAACAGATTCCTGAAATGGTTTGTCCTGTTCTTCATACTTCGCCAATTGTTCCTACAATAATATGTCCTACTTTCTTGACCTCTTCAACTCGTCTAGGGAATTGATCAATTATCCTTCCCAGTCAATATCTTCAACATTTTCTTCTTCTTCAGGTTGACTAGTAGTCTTCTTCGACAGGATTTGAAGGTGTAGCTGGCTTTGGAGGTGTTTTGAATGACCCACTAAAGAAATATTTGTCTAGAGACCCTGGCTTGCTTTGTGCACCTAAAGTATTCTTTCAGTTTTTTTTACTCTCCTCTACTACGTGAGCCATGAAAATTACTTCTTTAGGTTCTTCATCATAGTCGCTTCCTTCATATGCATTGCTTCCTTCTTCAGTGTACAGACTCTTCATCTATTTTGGAATCCTTCTTTCGTTTCCAGGTTTGTGCTAAGATCACGCAGTGTTTCGATCATATGAACCTGATTCCTCATCGATGTCATTGTCTCCGCTTTCCTTGAATGGACATTTAGAGGCATAATGACCGACTCCTCCACATTTAAAACATTTGAAGGGAAACTTGTTCTTGTACTTACCTCATCCTCTTTTCAGCTTCTTGACAAAGTTTGATTCCTCATCATAGGATTTATCACAACAATATTGGTGATGATCATGCTTATCTTTCCAGTGGCTTTAAAAGTGACTTCCTTTCTGAGGGGAGGTTCCTTCTCAGTTCTCATCTCGTATGCAGTCAAAATCCCTTGAATTTCGTCCTTTTTCAAGTCTTCAGGATTATCTTGATTTTCTAACACAAAAAACTTCACATAGAACCTTTGAGGAAAAGTTATCAAGATATTTTGTACCACTCATTCTTCGTCTAGTCTGACCCCAAGAATTTTGATAGCATTGACTATCTCGTCTACTCTTAAGAAGTAACATGTAAAATTCTCTTCATATTCCATTCTCAATGATTCAAATTGCCCAGAATAATTCTACAACTTTTATTTCTTTAACTTTTCATCGCCTTCATAGATACATCTGAGTTTGTCCCAAATCTCCTTGGCAGATGCGCAGTGCATAACCTTGAAGAATTCATCACCTTTGAAGCCACATAGCACAGCATTTATGGCTCTTTCATTGCTTTCATATATTCTCCTTTGTGTTGGATTTACTGGCACAACTGCTGGGACATCATAACCATCGACAATATATTGCCACACATCTGCTCCCAATTATTGCACATAAACTTCCATACGAACCTTCCAGAAAATATAATTGGTGTCGTCAAACCTTGGTTCTATGTTGGTGGAAAGGCCTTCCTGCTTCTCCATTTCTGATCAATTATCTATCTTCCAGATGTTAATTTGTTACTGAAGACACCCGCTCTGAAAGAAATTGTTGGAATCGATTTAATACTGAGAGGGGGGTGAATCAGTATTAGTGCAATTATCATAAGTTTTTACCTTCTTTAAAGATTATCCTTCACTTAAATTTAATATTTATTTATGCATCCAATATAAATAAATCATTCATCCATATATGCACTAAGACAAAGAACACATAACACACAATATTTTAACGTGGAAACCCAAACGAGAGAAACCACAGAATGTTTATTTTATAGTTGAAAAAGAATACATTCAAGGAAGCACCAACTTCCTATGTTTACCAACACCAAATGTAAGGAGGCACCAACCTAAAGGAAGAACCAACTCCCTGTGTTTCTCCAGCACCAACTGGAAGGCGGCTACAACCCCTATCTCTTTTCCCCGTCCTGCCGCCTAAATATCCAAGTATGTTTTTGACTGACTGAACTTCCAACTCTCACACACTTATGATCTGTTGATATTATAGTTCTATTTTGTGCTACCTTTGTATGCAGTCAATTCACTATCATTATGTTGCATACATCACTTGACTTCTCATTCCTCTCAATTCATACTTCTACTGATGTATTACTTCATATACTATGTGTTTGTTGATTCTACAATCTGTGATACCGATCCTTTCGTCGTTCTGCTCCTGCACGACTACACTGCCCAATTGATACTATGCTTTCAATTGATAATTTGTTATTCTGAAATAACGCGCCAGTAACAGATGGAACCGCGCACTTATTGATGTGTTTGTTCCGTATAAGTGCCACATTATTTTATATAATATGCGACATCATGTGCATCAAATGATTCGTCCTTTTGGTTTAACGCACTTGTCTCAGATCATCATCATGATGACGTGCTTGCTAGATCATGTTATTGCTCTGTCGTTGCACATTAGATGGAATTATCAACTTCGCACACTTCACTTTAGTCTTCGTACATCAGCTAAACATATTCTCATCTTCGGATATAATTCAATTCTGTTTCTACGCTTCTTCCTTACTTACAAAATCTGTGATTGTCTGTGTGTTGTCTGCAATTTTGTCATTCAATATTGACGTAGTTGTGCATACTTCTATGTTTCTACTTTTCGGTGTTTGTGCAATCATCACATATCTACGACATCATTCTACACACCATCAAATGCATCATTCCTATGCATGTGCACACTCATCTCCTCGCTAGATCATGTTATTCTATCCTCGAGCCCTTGATGCCCCAAATATAAATCTGTATCTTCCAACTGAATCTCTTATGATTACGCCATTGAGATACTTCAAATATCCAACTTTCATCTCTATTTATACATGTCTTGCATGGATTGTATGTCCACAAGTTGGTTATGGAATCCCTTCTTCCATACTTCATGGATTATACTTTTGCCACATGTCATCTTCTGCACTATTGATGTGTCATCCTTTGTGGGTCTTGCGCATCCATGGTCCACGAATTAGTGGGACTTATACCTTAGTGGTGTACACTTGCGCTCTTGATGTACCATCGCTTTGAGGTATGTGCGCTTCTTTACTCTTCAACTTGATGAGTCTACGAACTTTGTTGTACCATCCCTTGTGGGTATTATGCACATGATGTATCAATGCTTTGTGTAATATCCGCACAAACCAACTTCTGCTTGGTGGGACTTTGACCATTCTATATCATCACTTGTGGGACTTGCGCCTTTGTTGTGTCTTAGGTTGTGGAATTTGTGTATAACCAACCTTCAACCACTATACCTTTCTAGGAACTTGTGATCCCTTTACAAACTGAAAGCCTCTTTCGATTGGAAGGATTTGTGCGCTTTCAGGACTGTCCAACCATTTATTGTTTGTGCACTCCTGATCTTTCACTAAGCGATTCTTGCTTATTCCATAATATTCTTTCAACATGATTGCACACGTGTTCCTTTGTCCAACCAGTTCTTTTACTGTTACCATGAAAGAGTATGACTTGGTGGACTTGATATCTATACAGGTACGACATGTAGTAGGATACATTACTTATGTGCTTCTAGATCTATGTGATGTACCTTCCTTATTTGCTTCTTCATATTGATCATGCACGATGTATCCTTGGACACACATATTCAAACTAGATGCAACTTCTATATATACTTCTTCAAATTGGCATGTACTTCACCATATTGTGCATATACTTCTTCAGAGTGGCTTCCATATACTTCTTCAAGCTGTCATAGGAATGTTGTATCCACTTTGACATCAGTTGACATAAATGACTCAAACTAAATCAGCTGACATCCTCTTTGACATTAGTTAACATCAATGAACTCAATCACTTGACATTATCTTTAGTTGACATCAATGACAACTAAAGCACAACAAAAGGTGGTACAAACACACCCCGTTGAAGAAGGTCCAGTCGAAGAAACTCCTCAACCAACCTGTACAAGCCCAGAAATTCACTAAAGGTATGCCTCAGAACCTTTTCAAATCTCAGTGGCGAAACATCCTGACTCCTATATGGCAATTCATTACATGTGAAGGACAGTATAACACAATACAAGGTATCATGTCAGGATTTGCATGGCTCTGTTAGGTTTAAACTAAATTTTCCCTATTTCCTTTTAAAGAGTTTGGCATCCATGTCTATATGATACCAGAGTACATTAAAAAGTATGAAAGGGTTCTATGTCACCATGGCCTTATTCGAATTCTAGTGGATTTCTGACTAAGCTAGCTAAGTGACTCCTAGTGTGAATTTTGTAGAAGAAATCATTTTGATGAATTTCCAATCACTGCAAATGATATTCCTGAAGTCGTTGGTAAAAATAGTAGTCCTCGAGAGACACTTCGGTTAGAACACTCTGTAATCTCGAGTATGAATGAGGGATTGTCGCTGGAAAGGGATATAAGTTTGCATAAGACTGATACAATTGAGTTATGTCCCATGACTGAGGGTGTATCTTTTGGGGATTATTATGAATCTCAAACACAGTAGTTGGACCAAAGTGGCACCATGGCTGATTCCTCTCTACACTTTGTTATTGATCAGGGTTCGAACATAAGCCCTTTTCGTTTGACATGCGAAAAACTTTTGCAGTCCGAGTCTCTGAAACACACTAAAAATGAGGTAGGATTGCTTCAAGGTTTTAAAAATTTGACTGAATGTCATGCAACATAAATTCGACATCCAGTCACTTCTGCTATCCAAAATGACATGAAGGATATGTCTCAACGCACTAATCTTCAATTTATTTTCAGATATGATAATCCTCAATTACAAAATGAATTGATAGATGACATTGTGACCTATACCATGGAAAATATGGGAGTGCTTCACCTGTTAAATCAAGTGAAGCAATGCAAAGAATTGGTCAACAATGTTGTGCCTAAAGCTCCCTCTATAGGCCCACTTAGTGACAGTATTGGGAAGGTAGAGAACATGAAACCATGTAACTTTGAGGATAATCTTGTCAAACCTCAACTTACCCAGGAAGCAGTAGGTGGTAATTAAGAAACCAATTCTCCACCATCTAGTGAGCAACAGACTTCACAGAAAAGGAAAGGTAAAATCGGCAATGAATCTCACATAATAGTCAATAATGTTACTGCAAAGCGCTAAGCACGACTCATTTCTCATCACGCAAGGTACAGGAAATACAAGAGGAATGAGCAAAAGATTAACCATGATCTTGTTCCCATTATTCATATACAAGATGAAGAAGAATCTAAGCGGATGAAGTCATTCAGGATAACGAACATGGTATTAATCATTATTCACAACCAGAGTGTGTAAATAATTCTTCCACAAGTTTAAAGACACAATCTTGCTTCCATGGCAGTGATACGATACCTAAAAGTCTCGGTAAGGAGGTAGAGTGTCCAAGTAATAAAAAATGCTCAGGACAAGACAAAAGGAAACCAAAACAAGGTTGTAGTAACAATTGTCACAATCTGATTAATTATTATCAAGCTAAAATGTGTGCAATGGATGAACATATTGACAATCTTACGGATAAAATCACTGAAATAAAGACACATAAAAGAATACTTAATGAGAAGCATCAGGTTCAAATCAGTGAAATGAGAAGGAAATGCAATTCTTCCGTTAATAGTTCAGTAATAAATACATTTGGTGTTAACATATTTATCCATCCCAGTTTTTCCAAGATCAACAAGCCAAAATGATACACAGAAATGAGTTTATTTTCCTTTTTGTATATATGTGTTGCCTGATAGATGTTCTGTTTTGATTTAATGTGAGTTTTGTTCCTGTAGTCTAATTCAATTTGTTATTTTTGTTTTTCTCATTGCCTATGCATTTGTATGAAGTAGTTGCAGAATCGTATATTATGCAGCACTTCATTTTACTTGTTGTTTTTATTTATATGCTCATTTGTGTGTTTCATGTATGAATATCGTAGAAGATATTACCGCACTTTATCAAATCAAGCTTCCTCTAGATGACGTGTATGGAAATATTGCTAGTTGTGTTATTTTCATCGGTCAAATTCTTTAAGCATTTGATATTTCCTACATCTTATAGATTCGTAAAGTTCAAATACTCTTTATATTTTGACATATCAAACGGATCTGCATAAAACAATCTTAAGTGTTTTGATTTTCGGATATACGACCCTATTATCTAGTTTAGAGAATATTTTGGGAAAGAAGATATAAATCAGACCTGGAATAATGAACAATAAGGGTTTTGCTGGAGAACGGTGTAAAGTTTATTTCAGACTTAGTGACTCTTTATTTCTATAAAATCGTCGTGAATAATATATATGAAGTTTTCTGTATGTTTATTCATGTTTTGATTTTATTGTTAATGTCATTATGTTTGTGGGGTTTGTGGTAAACAATCTTGCCCTTGTGTAGATTTGTTATGCAAACTATACAACTGCCTAATTATGTGATTATCATCGATAGTCAGTAGTTAGCATTGTTTATTTCACCATTTTTACAATTGTTAGTCTTGTTGCATTAATATACTTGTCATTAGCCCGATTCGATTTCGGTATTATGTCGGATGATTCATTAAGAATTTGAATATATGGTTGTGTTTTTAATTGGTAAGTGTATTTGTTCTAATTAAAATAATAATCATATATTCATTTGTAGTGCACTGCTTTGTTGATGTATATGTAACTTCGGAATGTATTTCACATATATGTATATTGTATTCCTATAGAGATGTTATTATTCCTCTATACGGAAGTGTCGTCATTTATATTGTAAGTGTCGTAACTTATACTTGATGGGTTATTAGACCACCTTGTTTGGGGTCGGCCCTGTATAAGTCATGTGGGTCAAAGGGTTATTAGACCACCCTATTGGGGGTCGGCCATGTGGGTCAAAGGGTTATTAGACCACCCTATTGGGGGTCGGCCCAGTCAGCATTATATTATGTGGTTAAGTTCGAGCCTACATGAGTTAGGTAAAAATGCAAGTCAAGTCAAGTATAAATAGAGTGCGGGAGGCACTCTATTTGTTCACTCACTTCACACACATGCTCTCAAGGAGGAGAGGCGCACTTATGGAGGAGGAGGATTGCTGCTAGGTTATGGCTATCTCTATTGGTTGGTTGTATCATTTCTCTATCTATCTCTGAGGAAGTTATTGGGGTTTTTCACCTTTATGGTTTTCCCCAAGTAAATCTTTGTGTCTCTTGTGTGTGCTTGCATTATTGTCTCCATGATTGATATGCTGTAGATATGCTGTACATGTTGTTCTCTCAGTTAAGATCCTAGATCAGATTGAAGTAAATTCAGAAAATTTAACATGCTTGATTACCAATATAGATCAATTGATGTTGTTATAAGAAAAAGTCTGAATTGATTACTTGATATTTATCGGTAATTACTTTGGTTCTGTTATCTATTCATATGCTAGAATTGTCTGTGTGTGAGAAATATCAGAGTATTATTTTGTTATATCATAATTGATTGATTCCAACTCTTCTAATTAATATCTTGATCAAGATTACAAAAATAATAGGTAGTTTAGGTTTGATTTTCTCCTTTCAGGTGTAAATTTAAAACAATGACAATAATTCAGATCAATTTGGTCTGAATTACTATATTGAGAAGATCTGATGCACTGAATACGTAGATATTCTATTTTTAATACATCCGAAGCATGTGTGTTTTTTAGATTAATTTTTTGTCTTCTTAGAATTTAATATTATTTAATATTTTAGCTTGTTTGTCATAACTGTAATAGCATATTTTTGTTTTAAAACCACTCTGCAATGTAAATCAAGCTATGTGGGATCCCTATACTGAATTGTACATTTGTATAAAGTCAATATTCAATTATTTCCTGTATATATCATTTCCAAATGTTAAATTAGTATCCATAGGTTTTGTTCTTCCTTTGGTTTAGCTATTAAGTTAGAAATAATCTCAGCTAACGAAGCCATAAAATCTGTGAGGATTGATTATTTCAATGACTTGGGGTTTCCTAAATACCCCTGGATCGGATCAATTCCTCCCTGTTGATGCAAGTGAAGAACTCCCATGTCAACAAGCTGCAACTACTACAACTCTCAGCATATGATGATTTGATGTCAATGAGAGCTAAAGAATATGACAAGATGAGCCTTCTTATCTTGAGAACCGAGACCATTTTGTAATCAACTGAAAAACTAACGGACTTGACACAAGACTAGTTAATAAGCATGGGGATCATGACTTTCCTTGATTGATGTAAATTGGGTGAGTGGTTGACGCAACATTATTCAAAGGATTATATAGGGTGTAATAGATGGAGACAGATTGTAGATGAAGGGCTTTATCAAAGACACAATAGTGATGGCGTAAGGTGAATGACAAAATTGGACATGCTAGTGTTAGATAGACTCAAATACATCGACTAAGGGTGAATAAGGGGCGTTACCATAAAAATAATAATGTGATGGGGTCCCATGGTTTTTTGTGGATCAAGAGACCATTTGTACATAACGAATTATGGATGTGGCTCCCATGGTTTTGGGTGGGTTGGGGAACCAACTTGTATGGGAGGATTCCCATAGTTTTGAGTGAGTTAGGGAATCGTTTAGATGGTGAGGGAATGGTTTTGTGCATACAAGAAGATGGGTGCCCCATGAATCAATATCATGCAGAATATTCCTACGGGGGTAACTAAGTGGGACTGGTATCTTCAAGGGTTGAGGACCCCACTAGTGTATTATCAAGGGTTGATCATACGAAAAGGAACAAAGATTATTTCTCATGGGAGTATGAGGAGTAATCTGTGAATCATAATCGTGGCTTGTGTTGGGAAGTCTGAGGAACGAGATGAGAAGAATGCAAAGTGATGTTATGTGGTTTCAACTTGACAAACTGGGTGAGTGATTAGATTCCTTGGACTTGTGGGGGTTTGACAACATGGGTTCCAAAGTATGATTGGGTTGTAATGATGAACACACCCATGGGGGAACATGTTTTTCTCGATGATGACAATGATGGCATGTCATGATCAAGAATTAGGACCCTATGGTTAGCAGCGGGAATACTGGGTAAATGTAATGTAAACATATAGAGAACGTTTCCTATATGCCAGATTGGGATGATATACCTTTAATTAAAGTCCCTCCACCATTATTGTAAAGAGACAAGTTGTTTTCTTGCCAATAACCTGACACACATAGTGCACATACCCAAGCGTAATATTTATTATGACAAGAGTTTTGACATTGTGGAAAAATTTAACAAGAAACATCGCGTACTTGGGAAATGTTAGGAACCCATGTCAACCCTTCTATTTACTTTGTTAGTATATTGTTGTTGGACGCATATGCTTTGTAAGTTGTCCCAAAGTATTTGTTGATCCATAGTTTGTATTATTGTTTTTGGACACATATGCTTTGTAAGTCGTCCCGTAGTAATTGTTGATCCATATTTTGTATTGGCCCATGGTTTGTATTGACACATGGTATTGACCCATGGTATTGGCGCCTAGAATTACTATATAAGTTTGTGTTGAGACCAATGAAGGTACCGTGAAGTTATTTGTATTGAACTTGCTCAAAGGAGGTTGCCCCCGTGAAGTGGCCCGCGATCAATATAAAAGTGATTATGAGTTCTGTTATTTATGCTATCTTGTGTGTTTTCATTAATTAAATATTGCAGGTTCTTCACATCTGGTATCAAAGCACTTTCTTGGGCTTGCTGGGTGAAATTTCTGGCAAAAATTTTTTTTCGCAGCTTCGGATCTGGGAATAAACCCTATCCAATTAACTATGGGAAGTACTTGGGAATAATCCCTAAAACTCATTGTGAGGAGTACCACAGGAACCCCGAAGTAGTTGGCCCATTGAGAGGACCTGCCAGTCAAAAGGGCAACGACCCCTACCTGATTGACTAGTTCCCACCCGTGAGATAAACCAAGAGCTGTCGTTTGTGGAAAAGCGGTTATCAGTTTTACTTGAGCCATGGAGTGAGGGGTACTGCCCCAATACGCAAGCCGTCAGACAGCATTAGTGGCCGAGTGAATCCCCTGAACTGATAGGAAATCGCACATACCTGGGGTCCATATCTATTTTCAGTTGAACTGTTGCCGATCACTTCCGCGCCGTTTTCGATCCATTCCGAGTCGTTTTAGATCCAACCATTTTAGATCCATTCCGAGCCGTTTCAGATCCATTCCGACAGTTGTTCTAGATCCAGCCATTTTTTATCCATTCGGCGTCGTTTAAGATCCATCTGTTGCTGATCCCTTTCGCGCCATTGTAGATCCATCTATTTCCAATCCCTTTCGTGATGTTGCAGATCCATTCCTGAAGAAAAAAAAAAAAAAACTCGTTTTTTCGCCATATCTCCCTTGTTTTAACTATGTTTCCCTTGAAACTTCCCAGACACTCCTACAATCCCACTCTGCATATTTCATTCTTGAAGACCCTATCCCAAAATCCACTTCCCAAAGCCAGAAATCTCACATTTGTCTATTTTTAGGGTTTGCCATAACTTCTTCAATTTTCACCCACTCGCCTCCAAATTTTGCCACCGTGTTCATTCCCTATTTCTGCTTCTTTGTCCCTCTTAGACAAATTTTCTCATTCTTTCACCCCGCTTCTGAAATCCCAATTTTTTGCTTCCTTGTCCATCTAAAAGTGTCCAAAACCTAGTTAAACCCCAATTACCCATCTAAGTTTTTCCCAAATCCAAATTTCCCTTTACTAAATAAGCTTTTGTTTGTGTTTTTCTATCCATTACCAAAAAAGAAACTCCTGGTTGTGGTTGTCACCCGCGCAGGAGCAAAAACCATGGAGGAAGCACTTGCAGCCATCCAAACCAAACTCCAAGATCTGGATGAAAAATTTCTCAGCCTACATCTTCAACATTCATCCATAAACAATAACCGACAACAAGAATCTTCTGCAGCCAATGGGTTCTCTTCTTCTAGCAATTTTCGTGGTCCGAAGCTTGAATTTCCTCGCTTCGATGGTACTGATCCGACTGGATGGATCTATCATGCAAAACAATATTTCAGTTTGCATAATACTTTTGATGTCCAAAAATTTCCACTTGCATCCTTTTATTTGGAACAAGAAGCCCTTCAATGGTACCGTTGGTACATCAGGGCTCATGACGAGCCAAAATGGACAGATTTTTGCCAACTCCTTTTGCAACGATTTGGTCCTAGTGCTTTTGATGACTTCACCGGAGCACTCACTAAACTTCATCAAAGTGGCACTGTGAGAGAGTATCAGACAAAATTTGAGAAACTAGCCAATCACACAGAAGGATTGTCTAATGAATTCTATAGGAGTCGTTTTATCAGTGGTCTTAAGGATGAAATCCGGTCAGAGGTTAAAAATGTTCTGTCCCAACACAATGATCGAATTCCTACGGATAGCTAAGTTGGTAGAAGACAAGATTGCATCCCAACAGCGTTCCAAACCCACTTTTGTTCCCTTCTGAAATATGGGTTCTCAACGACCTCCCATCTCTCCAGCTCCTCGACTAACTCCTATCAAGAATTTGTCTGAAACAGAGATGCAGGCACGCAGAGAAAAATGGCTTTGTTATAATTGTGATGAGAAATTCACTCGGGGACATATATGTGTTCAACAAAAGCTCTATCTCTTGGATATGGATTCTCCGCTTGCCTCTAAAATTGGTGAAGAAGCTCTAGATACAATTGATGATCAGGTCGACATTCAGGAGCCTCCTATTGACCCCCCATCTCAGGATGAACAACCAGAGACATCTCTCAATGCTTTATCCGGCGTCACCACTGTTGATGTATATGTAACTTCGGAATGTATTTCACCCATGTATTTCATCTAGGTATATTGTACTCCTATAGAGATGTTATTATTCCTCTATACGGAAGTGTCATCATTTGTATTGGCAAGTGTCGCAAGTGTCGTAACTTGCCGATGGGTTATTAGACCACCATGTGTGGGGTCGGCCCTGATTAGGTTAATATTGGGTTATTGTACTAAGATATACAAGTCGGCCCCATAAGGTCATTGGGCAGTCAGGACAAGTATAAGTAGAGATCTGCCGATCTCTATTTGGATCACTTCAGAACTCACACTTCCATCACTCGGAAAGTGGCGCACATGTGAGGAGGAGGATCAGCTGCTAGGAGGAGTCTATCTTTATGTACTTTGGTTGTATCATTGCTCTATCTATATCTGAGGAAGTTGTGGGGTTTTTCACCTTAGGGTTTTCCCACGGAAACTCTGTGTGTCTATTGTCTCTTATGTTTGCATCTAGTGATGATTGATATGCATTGATATACTGTACATGTTATTCTCTCAGTAAAGATCCTAGAGTATCTTGAATTAATTCTAAAAAAATTAAGAGCTAACCTGAGAAGAAGACATTGTGCAGTGACGGAAACCAGGGTTTCTTGTTTATTGGGTTTCTCTCCATAGATTTTGGAACCTTAATATGATAGATTGACTCTGCTTAGCAAGGTGAATCTATCTGTCCAATCAGAATTCAGTTCTGAGCACTTTTAGTTTTGGCCCTAAAAATTAGGGTTTCCACAAAAATAGGCATTTCTGAAATCTGAAGACACAGCTGGAAGCTCCTTGAAACAATCGAAGTTTAGAGCTTTGGATCGATATTTTTGGCTGGGTAAATCTCTAGAAAACTCAAACCCTAATTCAGGGTCCTCCTTAGTGAATCCGGGAAGACTAAAAGGCACTTCTGAAGGGTGAAACTTTGCAAAAATCAAATTCTGAGTATACCAGGCTGATCAACGCATCAAGGCGCATCTTTCTATCCTTTCATAAAGTTGAAATTCACATTTTGAATTTTTAGGGTTTCTCTGACAAACCCTAATCCAGGACCAGATCCAGTTTTCAGCAAATCAAGTGGTAAGAACTAAATCTTTTCTATTTCCATTTGAAGTACTCTTTAAAGATGTCTCACCACACCAAGCTTGAGGACAACCTTGAAGTGGCTGATAACTTTCGAGCCTGGAAGTATAGTATTGGGTTAATCCTGGAAGAGAATGAGTTGGACTCATATATAAAAGAAGAGATCCCTATCCCAGAGGATGAAGAGGCTAAGATATTGCATAAGAAGAACTTGGTCAAGGCAAAAAGAATCATTGTTGATTCTATCAAAGACCATCTCATACCACATGTGTCATCTCTGAAGACACCCAAGGAGATGTTTGACTCTTTGACCAAGCTATTTGAAGGGAAGAACATAAATCAGAAGATGACTCTGCGGAATCAATTGAAAGGGGTCAAGCTATTGAATGGAGATACCATTCAATCTTACTTCTCTAAGCTCTCTCAGATCAAGGAACAACTTGAAGCTGTGGATGAAGTAGTAGACAATGGTGAAGTTATTATGACCACTCTGAATGGCCTACCTAGGTCATGGGACTCTTTTATTCAAGAAATCTGTGCAAGAAAGAAATTGATCTCTTTCTGTAGACTATGGGAGGAATGCTCTCAAGAAGAAGCAAGGCTTGTGGCACGAGAAGAAAAGATGGGAAATGAAGATCAAGCTCTCACAGCTCACACCAAGAAATGGAAGTCCAAGAGAGAGCCATCCCACTTCATAAAAACTTCACACCACCATTATCATAAGGATAAGAAAGATCTCAGATGCTTCAATTGCAATGAGAATGGACACTTTGCTTCAGATTGTCCCAAGAAGAAGAAAGACAACAACAACAACTTCAACAACAAGAAGAAGAAGAACAAGAAGAGATATCATGCTCATGCTGTTGAGGATGATGAACCTCCAAAGAAGAAGGCTAGAGCAGAAAGTGATGATGATGACTCATCAAGCGAAGAAGAGTATGTTCTAATCTATGCTCTCACGGGTACTATTTCTCATGGATGTAATGGTTGGCTTATTGATAGTGGGGCTTCCAAACACATGACTGGGTTTAAAGAATCTTTTGTAAATTTATCTGAACATGAATCACCCCATAAAGTGAATGACTATCAATACCCTATCAAAGGAAGTGGTGAAGCCTCCTACAACCTATATTCTGGAAAATCTTTGAAGATGAAAGAAGTTATTTATGTACCTGGACTCAAGAAAAACCTACTCTCCAAATCTGCACTGGATGCAAAAGGTATGAGTGTTGCATTTGTGGATGGCCAAGTTTTAATGTGGCCAAAGGGAAAGACCATAGATGATGCAGTGGTGATTGGAGAGCAAGAGGGAGGATTGTATAAATTTAAGGGACAACCTGAACATGCCATCGTGCATGATTCCATGGAGCCAAGTGAACTTTGGCATAGAAGACTTGCACATATGCACTACAGAGCATTACCAATTGCAAGTAAAGCTGTAGAAGGTCTTCCTGAAATCAAGACCAAGCATGAAGGTGTTTGCAAAGGATGTGAAAAAGGAAAGAACATAAAGAAGGCATTTCCAAGCAGTGAAAGCAAGGCAAAAGGTATCTTGGAAATTATCCACTCTGATGTATGCGATCCGATGTCATTCGGTTCTCTGAGTGGGTATGTTTACTATGTCTCTTTCATTGATGACTTCTCCAAGAAGACTTGGGTTTACTTCTTGAAGAACAAAGATGAAGTGTTTGATAAATTCAAGAAATTCAAAACCTTGATGGAGAACCAAACTGATAAGAAGATCAAAACATTCAGATCCGATAATGGTGGAGAATTCACTTCAGGTGACTTCAAGAAGCTATGCAGTGATTCATGGATTAAGAGGGAGTTGACTGCTCCTTACAATCCACAACAGAATGGAGTTGCAGAAAGAAATAATCGAACAATCATGGAAGCAACAAGGGCAATGCTGCATGACTAGGATCTACCTATGCATCTAAGGGCAGAAGCAGCTAGGACAGTTGTATATGTACAGAAAAGAACACCCCACAAGATATTGGACAACAAGACACAAGAAGAATTCTTCTCTGGTAAGAAACCTGAAGTCAGTCATCTCAGAATATTTCGTTGTCCAGTATACACTCATGTCCCAAAGGAAAAGAGGACCAAGCCAAATCCTTCAGGAAAGAAGGGTATCTTTGTGGGTTACAGTGAAAGCTCGAAGGCTTACAGAATATACTTTCCAGAGTTCAAGAAGATTGATGTCAGCAGGGATGTGACATTTGATGAAAACTCAGCATTCATCAAATCAAGGAAGACCCCTGCTGAAGATTATGAAGAACCTAAGGAAACTAGATTTCAAGATACTACTATGACTGAAGCAATTCGAGATGTAGATCGTGAAATTGAAGATCCACAAGAACTTGTAGATCCACCCCGTGAGAATAACTCTCACAAGAGGAAACCTGCATGGGCTAGAGAGCTCATTCAAGATACAGAAAGATATGGCATTCCAGAAGAAGAACACAGAGCAAAGAAGAGAACTAGATCACATACCAGCTATGTTGCTTTACTCTGTGATATCATGAACAAAGAACCTTCCAATTACGAAAAAGTAGCGGAAAAGAAAGAATAGAAGGATGCCATGGTCGAAGAATACCAATCAATAATGAAGAATGATGTTTGGGATGTTGTCCCAAGACCTGAAGGGAAGTCTGTTGTGACTTCCAAATGGATCTACAAGATCAAGCATGCTGCAGATGGCAGCATAGAGAAATACAAGGCAAGATTTGTAGCTCGTGGCTTCTCTTAGAAAGAGGGAATAGATTATGAAGAAACTTTTGTTCCTGTAGCCAGGTACACTTCCATCAGAACAGTACTTGCTCTGGCTGCAATGATGAAATGGAAGATACACTAGATGGATGTCAAGACTGCATTCTTGAATGGTGTAGTTGAAGAGGAAGTGTATGTGGAGCAACCACTCGGTTTTGAAACACATGACAAAAAGTCATATGTGTGCAAATTGAAGAAAGCCTTGTATGGCTTGAAGCAGGCTCCCAGAACTTGGTATGGTAGGATGGACAGTTTCCTATCTAGTTTGGGCTTTACCAAGAGTAAAGCGGATTCCAACCTTTACTACAAGGTTGAGGAAGGAAATCCTATGATACTACTCCTGTATGTGGATGACCTGTTTGTTACAGGTAATGATAGTTTGATTGCTAATACCAAGAGGAAGATTGCTGCCGAGTTCGAGATGAAGGACTTGGGGATGATGCAATATTTTCTAGGCATGGAGGTGTGGCAGAGTGTAGATGGGATCTTCCTTGGACAAGGGAAGTATGCAATAGAGATCCTGAAGAGGTTCGGGATGATGGACTGCAAGGCCATGGCCACACCTATGGCATCGAACCTGAAGCTTCTGTGTGATACTTCATCTGATCCGATTGATGTCACGATGTATCATCAGATGATTGGGTCCTTGATGTACCTGATGAACACGAGACCAGATATTTGCTTTGCGGTGAACACATTGAGCCAGTTCCTGACGGATCTGAGGAGTGTTCACCTGGTTGCTGTAAAGCATATTCTAAGGTACCTAAAGGGTACAGTTGATTATGGGCTCAAGTATGATGCGAATCAAAAGTTTAACCTACAGGGTTATGTTGATTCAGATTGGGAAGGCAGTGCTGCAGATAGGAAGAGCACTTCTGGGTGCTGCTTCAGTATGGGATCAGTTGTGATCTCTTGGTTTATCAGGAAGTAGTCCTGCGTAGCACTAAGTACAGCTAAAGTAGAGTATGTTGCAGCTTGATCAGCTAGTTGTGAGGAAGTATGGATTCGGAAGCTACTGTCTGAGTTATTTGATCTACTGTTGGAGGCTACTGGTATCTTTTGTGATAACCAGAGTTGTGTGAAGCTGTCTTAGAACCCGATGTTCCACGACAGGTCGAAACACATAGAGATCAAATACCACTATATCAGGGATATGGTGCAGAGAGGAGCAGTGAAGCTCCTGTATGTTGCAACGGATGAGCAGATTGCAGATGTACTGGCGAAGCCACTAGCCAGAGTGAAGTTCGAGTACTTCAGAGAGAGGCTTGGTGTTCTTCAGATTGACGACACTTTGAGGAAGAAGTGATGGACACATTTGCTGAAGCCATTCCAAGCATGTTGGAAGGAGGATCCTTCACATGGCTATGGATGTAAGTGCTGGATGATGAGCATCAGGACAATGCTCCAGTTACTGCTTTATATGTATATGTATGTATGCATCATGTTGGATGTTGGATATGATCAGTTGGATCATTTATATGTATATGTATGTACGCATCATGTTGGATGCTGGATATGATCAATTAGATCATTTATATGTATATGTATGTATGCATCATGTTGGATGTTTGGACCATGTATCTGTATATGTATCAAGTGGATACGTTGTATGATCAGGTAGATCATGTATGTTAATATATATCAGGTAGGTACATTGTGTGATCAGGTGGATCATGTATCTATGTATGTATTAGGTGGATACATTGTATGATCAGGTGGATCATGTATGATGATATGTATCAGGTAGATACTTGGTATGCATCAGGTAGATGCATTGTATGATCAGGATGATAATGGATGACGAGCTTCAGGATGTTGCTCTAGATGACATGCTCCAAGATGATGCAGTGTTGATGATCAAGATGATCATGTACATCAGGATGATGTATGGTGAGTATCAGGTTGATACTCTGTGGCCGTGGACAGGTTGTGCAGATGAGCATGTAAGTAGACCTAGGAGATCTAGACAGGATGAAAAAGGCCTCAGATGCTCTTTCGAGGCATTGCTCTAGGAGGACTTGTAAGACCTGGGAGATCCGAGAGGTTGAGCTATGTGCTCGTAATAAGTCCTGGGATGCTCTTTCGAGGGTTTGTCCTGTGACCACATGTAAGACCTGGGAGATCCGAGAGGTTGGGCTGTGTGCCCGTAATAAGTCCTGGGATGCTCTTTCAAGGGTTTGTGGTGGTGACTACATGTAAGACCTGGGAGATCCAATAGGTTGGGTTGTGTGCCCGTAATAAGTCCTGGGATGCTCTTTCGAGGGTTTGTAGTGGAGATCACATGTAAGACCTAGGAGATCCGATAGGTTGGGCTATGTGCCCGTAATAAGTCTTGGGATGCTCTTTCGAGGGTTTGTGATGAGGGTCACATATAAGACCTGGGAGATCCGATAAGTTGGGCTATGTGCCCGTAATAAGTTCTGGGATTCTCTTGCGACGGTTTGTGACGCACGTAATAAGTCCTGAGGATTCCACAGAATGGCCAGTGATGATGAAGACCTACAAGTGGTGGGCCTACATCCAGTATGAAAAAGGACTAGCTCTGTATAACTTCCTATGACGAGTAGATTCAGAGATTGATTGAGATAGCAGCAGCAGTGACGAGGATGATGATTCGCTGATGATGATCCAGAGAAGAAGACTTGTGCTAGCAGATCTGTGTCGAGAAATACCTTCCTAGTTAAGAGTGAGTGTTGATGTATATGTAACTTCGGAATGTATTTCACCCATGTATTTCATCTATGTATATTGTACTCCTATAGAGATGTTATTATTCCTCTATACGGAAGTGTCATCATTCGTATTGACAAGTGTCGCAAGTGTCGTAACTTGCCGATGGGTTATTAGACCACCATGTGTGGGGTCGGCCCTAATTAAGTTAATATTGAGTTATTGTACTAAGCTAGACAAGTCGGCCCCATAAGGTTATTGGGCAGTCAGGACAAGTATAAATAGAGATCTCCCGATCTCTATTTGGATCACTTCAGAACTCCACTTCCATCACTCGAAAAATGGCGCACATGGGAGGAGGAGGATCAGCTGCTAGGAGGAGTCTATCTCTGTGTACTTTGGTTGTATCAATGCTCTATCTATCTATGAGGAAGTTGCAGGGTTTTTCACCTTAGGGTTTTCCCCACGGAAACTCTGTGTGTCTATTGTCTCTTATGTTTGCATCTTGTGATGATTGATATGCATTGATATACTGTACATGTTATTCTCTCAGTAAATATCCTAGAGTATCTTGAATTAATGCTCAAAAATTAACAACCACCCCCCAAACAATGCGGGTCAGGGGTTACTTCAAGAAGCTTCCTCTTACAATACTCATTGATTCTGGTAGCACTCATAATGTCATTGACACTCGGATCGCCAAACAGGCTGATTGTTTTGTCCATCCTTGCTCCAACTTTGAAGTCATAGTTTCCAATGGAGGCACCTTACCTTGCAAGGGTAAGTGTCACAATGTGCGTATCTCTCTGGAAGATTATAACCTGTGCTCTGACATGTTTGCCTTGTCCTTAGCAGGATGTGATGTGGTTTTGGGCGTTCAATGGTTACGCACACTTGGCCCCATCTTATGGGATTTTGCTGAACTTTGGATGCAGTTTTCAGTCAATGGGACACAACAGAAATTTACGGGCTTACAACAAGGGTCTCTCCGCATCATCAGTTCACATCGCCTGGAAAATATCCTTAAGAAGAATTCACATGGTGTCATCGCTCAGCTCCATTCCATTTAGATGCACCCATCAATGGTCTCCACTACTTCCTTGGATAGATATGCAGGTGTCTTTGCTGCACCAGTGGGCTTGCCACCTTCAAGATACCTTTCCGGTAAGCATTTAGCCGCATCTACATCTCAACAGGAAATGATGGCTATTTTGCATGCAGTACCAAAGTGGCAGCCATCCCTATCAAGGAATTATTTCTGCATCGAGACTGATCTCCAGAGTCTGGAAAATTTCCTGGAACAACGGGTCTCCTCCCTAGCACACCTGAAATGGGTTATCCACCTCATGGGTATGACTATGCGATCACTTAGAAGAAGGGTAAGGACAATATGGTGGTAGATTCTCCTTCTCGCACATTTGATGACCCAGTTTCTCTTACAGCTATTTCTCTGCTTGTTCCAAACTGGTTGCAATTTGTTCAACAAGGCTCTCTCTTTTATGAAATCCATGCTTCTTCATCGGCAGGGCACTCTGGGTTCCTCAAAAAGTATGACCGGGAACAATGTAACTTCTTTTGGAAAGGACTGAAAATTCCAATTCAACAAATGGTGGTTGACTGTGATACTTGCCAGGTCAACAAGGGTGAAACGACACTCCTTTCGGGACTGCTCAAACCCTTTCCCATCCCTACACAGATTTGGACAACTGTTTCAATGGATTTCCTAGAAGCGCTCCAGTGCTACAATACCACGTCTACAAGGACACCATATGAAGCAGTCTATGGACAGGCACCGCTAGTTCTTCTTCCATACACCCTCAGCAGCTCCCCAGTTCAGAAAATTGACTCAGTTCTTCGAAATCGTGATCAGATTCTTCTCATTCTACAGGACAATCTTCACATGGCAAGAATTCGACTGAAACAACAAGCCAATCAGCACCGTTCAGAGCGCACTTTTCACACAGCTAATATGGTTCTTCTTCAGCCTTCCAAGCAATCCTCCTAAAACTCAAAAAGCGTCAGTGGCCCGGAATGCAACCCGAGGATGCTAAAGGGGAACCACTCCTTCCAATTCTGCATCAATTTCCACATCTAAAGCTTTGAGGACAAAGCTTCTTCTAGGGAAGAGGGGATGTTAGGAACCCATGTCAACCCTTCTATTTACTTTGTTAGTATATTGTTGTTGGACGCATATTCTTTGTAAGTCGTCCCAAAGTATTTTTTGATCCATAGTTTGTATTATTGTTGTTAGACGCATATGCTTTGTAAGTCGTCCCGTAGTAATTGTTGATCCATATTTTGTATTGGCCCATGGTTTGTATTGACACATGGTATTGACCCATGGTATTGGCGCCTAGACTTAATATATAAGTTTGTGTTGAGACCAATGAAGGTACCGTGAAGTTATTTGTATTGAGCTTGCTCAAAGGAGGTTTCCCCCTCGAAGTGGCCCGCGATCAATATAAAAGTGATTCTGAGTTATGTTATTTATGCTATCTTGTGTGTTTTCATTAATTAAATATTGCAGGTTCTTCACACGAGATGATTGTAAAAATAGGTGACAGATGGACATGGGTGTCACCTAGTGTGCAATGGTTGTGTGGAAACCATTAGGGTTCTGGTGGTGACCCCTAGTGTTGGAAATCGTTGCAACTTATATCAGTGAAAGAATGTTTGTGCGTCTGTGTGACATCCCAAGTCGCTTTACTTGTGGGGGATATTTATGTTGGTTACAACTCATTAGTGAGGTTGCATGCTACATCTCCTAAGGATACCCAACACATGTCCAAGTTCTATTGGTGTCTAAGTTTTGTTTGATGGATCATGGTTATCTTCCACGATAGAGGATGGTTTGGGAAGTGGTCCATGGTCCTCTTCCAATGACAATGATGATGTATCATCGTTGGTGAGTAAACCTGATAATGATGACATATTTATTATGTCAATGTGATCGATGGTATTCGATAACGGGGAAATTTCATCTATGGGTAATGCAGATGGATCTGCCCTGAGGGGAGGAGGGTGGTCCTCGAACCACATTTTCTCTAAGCGGACCGCTCATTCTACATGCAGATGAGGCAATGGAACGAGTAATGTGTTAATTGTCCACATGATCTACATGGACGAGTGGTCTAGGCGTGGTTAATCTCGTGTGCTGGGATTAGTGGTCAGGTGGCATGGTCAAGTATGATGGTGTTGGATCTGGTTGAGATCATATGGGTATGATTTCCATATGATGAACACTCGTGGGGTCGTAATGTCGGTGGGGGTGCTTGCAGTGTTGGTACATCTTGTTGTGATGCCCTGGGCATTAGTACTGATGTAGTGACAATGTTGATGGAATTAGTTCATTGATTATTAGGTGAGGGTCTTTCAAACACAGGGTGCATGAGACGAATGGTCTCTTATGTATCTCTGAACTTGTAATGCCCCTAATTTTGACTTGGAATGTATTTAATCAAAATTATGTAAATGGTATACATATGCTAGTATGGATTCCTAGTGCGGAGCTCAAGGCCAAGGCTTGACTAGTGAATGGCTAGGCATGTATGATGCATATATTTTTATTTTGACCATATGGTTGGCTTGTCATGCCAATTCGAAAAGTATGTAAATATTATGTTGGAAATTAATAAAATGTTCCAAGATGGTTGTGTAAAGAGCACCATAGGGGATATGATTCCACTAGAGGGGAAGAGAAAGGGGGCCTATGGGAAACTAAATCCTATGTTGCCAAGTGTCAAACTTAGAAATAGTCCAAAATATTCAATGTGCCTTAAATAAGCCAATTACCTTCTCTTGACTATTAAACCCAATAATTGAATGCATATATGAGGTTGGTCGGAAAATTCACTTCATGTAGTTATTGAAGCACGGGGTTTGTGACAGCTATGTAAGTTGTCAGCTGTCCTATTTCTTCTATGGTCGGAAGCTATGTCATTTGTCTTTTCACCCTTACCTCATATCCCTTGGAGTCAACACTATCTTGATCATTCTCTCATGCACATTCCTACACTACACAAAATTTTTCCATTGTTGTTCATGACCATTACCAGACTGTGTTTAACCCAGAAATTTGAATTTCGAGACAGAGTTACATTTTTGGAAAGGAAAATACATGGTTGTAGGTGAGCATGGAGGTTGAGAAATCTAGGAACCTTTACCCATTGAGTTATGATACCTTTGGATTCTTGAGAAGCCATGTATTAGTGTTGCATGAGGTTCTCCAATAGCTTAGAGCAGGTTGGAATCTTATTGGACACATTGGTAAGCACTGTAAGGGTTGGATTTACTTAGGGAACAATGGATCAGTGAAGGGAAATGCCTGACTTGTGTTGTGTGAGGCAACTCGAAGGAGTGCAGTGGCTATGACGGCTTAGTGAGACCTCTGTAGAGCTTCGTTGGAGCTTTTGGCTAAGCATAGAGAGAAGAGTGGGTTGTGGGATGAGAGAAATAATCCTATAGGTGTTTCCTTCACCCTGGTGGCCTCATAGCCCATCTTGGGGGTGGGATATCAATAAAAAGAATATATACCAGACATAGTGCATATGGCTGGGTGGAAAATCGATCTAACATAGCCAATTGCTTGGATCTTCTTTGTTTAAAGATAAATATTCTTATGTATTTGGTGTGCAATTTTTTTTATTTGTATTCATGTGATAATTATGACTCTAAATTGCATGTTGTGTGTGTGGATTGAGTTTATTCCATTGTGTGTTTTTATTTTCATGTCCGCACATGCATTTTATATGTTATCAATTCGTAATTATGGTTATGGGGCGAAATATTGTGGCTATGATTTATTCAATGTCCCCTCTATTGGCCAGATTGGGTGAATGGGACGTTACATAGTGGTATCAGAGCTTCTGGTTGGAATACCAGAGCTATATGGGATAGGAATGTGAAGTTACACGTAAAAATATGACTTGCAGATGAAATAATTCTATGGAGGTTGGGTTCTGTTAAATGACAGATAAGAACCTAGTAGTAATTTTGATTTAAATTAAAAAATTTGTAATTTTATAATTTTATAAGTTTGGAAATTTTTAAGTGGGCCCCACTCATGCCACATGGACGAGTGACGTGGAGGAGACACATGAGAATAGGTTCTTATATGTAAAAGCCAAATCAAATCTATGTGAAGCTGTGCTCGCATATGATGGAGTCTAAATAGGAAGCAGATCAGACCGTTCGATGGAAGGGCAGATCAACGGTCATGGCCACAATGCCCTAGGAACGCGCACGAGAGTTAACAACCACAAGGCGAAGATCCAATTGTCGAATAAAGGGGATATCAATTGCAAGGGATCATAGTGCATAGATGACGTGTGTGTTAGATAAAATGGGATGAGCGACATGTTGAGCCAAAACCACTTGGGGGCACGTGTCAGTTTTTTATTAATAACGCCTCCCCAATAGCCTTTTTCCAAAATCGCTTCACAAGGATGCGTTACCACTTTTGGTAACATGGAAAACCACTTACGCACTCATGCCCAAGGATGGGTGGTATGGTGGTGTGGAAACCTAGTGGTTGACAGAAGGTGACATGGTTGTGCCACAGGGTGACAGGTCAGACTTGGATGACACCTCGGGAGGCATGTGTCAGGACACGTCATCTCGCTACCACGTCAGTAGGAAATGAAATTTTTCTTATGCGTCTAATTGCACGAAATTGATTTACTTACAAATAAAAAACAAATGAGGGTGTTGCCCTCGACTTGCCCTGCATCGACGAATGTCGCAAGGGGGCAAACCCCCTTGACCCCCATTTTTTTTAATCAACAAAGTTGGATATGTGGTTTAAAAATGACCATTAGAGTAGTAGAAGTTTGGTCATATTTTGGATTGTGAGGATGTATTATAGAATTACAAATATTTTCCAAGTCTAGAAGAAGTGGAACAATATAAAAGTAATGAATTGCATAATTTTATTGAAGGTGATTGGAGCATTAGATCGGAGAACTGAAAATTGTTGAGTATTCATGGTCATGTGTTTTATCTAATCCAATAGAAAAAAATTTAGGGTTATCCATAGGTGATATTCTATAGGTCTTTGAAGTTGGCCTCTGGGGTTAAATGCACCTACAGAAAGGTGCAGAATTTGGGCCAAATTGACAATTTTCAAGGATTGTAACTTTGTGCTCAGAATTGAGAATTGAGCATATTTATAGTCGTTGGAAAACTTATCCAAAGTGGAACAATTTTATATAGTCCAATTTTGAATTTATGATTTAGATGATTATGTAATTTTACTATAAAAGCGCCTGTAGCCATAATATGACAAAAAGAAATTGTCAAAATGGGTATTTTCCAGAATACATGAAAATTGATTTTTATTTTGTAATAAAATTTCTAACAAATGTGTTTATATGAACACTTTTGCATATTTAGCATCATATCAGTAAATATTGCAGGTTCTTCACAGGAGGTGATTGTAAAAATAGGTGACAGATGGACATGGGTGTCACCTAGTGTGCAATGGTTGTGTGGAAACCATTAGGGTTCTGGCGGAGACCCCTAGTGTTGGAAATCGTTGCAACTTATATCAGTGAAAGAATGTTTGTGCATCTATTTGACATCCCAAGTCGCTTTACTTGTGGGGGATATTTATGTTGGTTACAACTCATTAGTGAGGTTGCATGCTACATCTCCTAAGGATACCCAACACATGTCCAAGTTCTATTGGTGTCTAAGTTTTGTTTGATGGATCATGGTTATCTTCCACGATAGAGGATGGTTTGGGAAGTGGTCCATGGTCCTCTTCCGATGACAATGATGATGTGTCATCGTTAGTGAGTAAACCTGATAATGATGACATATTGATTATGTCAATGTGATCGATGGTATTCGATAGTGGGGAAATTTCATCTATGGGTAATGCAGATGGATCTGCCCTGAGGGGAGGAGGGTGGTCCTCAAACCACATTTTCTCTAAGCGGACCGCTCATTCTACATGCAGGATGGGGAAATGGAATGAGTAATGTCTTATTTGTCCACATGATCTACATGGACGAGTGGTCCAGGCGTGGTTAATCTCGGGTGTTGGGATTAGTGGTCAGGTGGCACGGTCAAGTATGATGGTGTTGGATTTGGTTGAGATCATATGGGTATGATTTCCACATGATGAACACCCGTGGGGTTGTAATGTCGGTGGGGATGCTTGCAGTGTTGGTACATCTTGTTGTGATGCCCTGGGCATTAGTACTGATGTAGTGACAATGTTGATGGAGGTAGTTCATTGATTATCAGGTGGGGGTCTTTCAAACACAGGGTGCATGAGACGAATGGTCTCTTATGTATCTTTGAACTTGTAATGCCCCCAATTTTGACTTGGAATGTATTTAATCAAAATTATGTAAATGGTATGCATATGCTAGTATGGATTCCTAGTGCGGAGCTCAAGGCCAAGGCCTGACTAGTGAATGGCTAGGCATGTATGATGCATATATTTTTATTTTGACCATATGGTTGGCTTGTCATGCCAATTCGAAAAGTATGTAAATATTATGTTGGAAATTAATAAAATGGTCCAAGATGGTTGTGTAAAGAGCACCATAGGGGCCATGATTCCACTAGAGGGGAAGAGAAAGGGGGCCTATGGGAAACTAAATCCTATGTTGCCAAGTTTCAACCTTAGAAATCGTCCAAAATATTCAATGTTCCTTAAATAAGCCAATTACCTTATCTTGACTATTAAACCCAATAATTGAATGCATATATGAGGTTGGTCGGAAAATTCACTTCATGTAGCTATTGAAGAACAGGGTTTGTGACAGTTATGGTCAGAAGCTATGTCATTTGTCTTTTCACCCTTACCTCATATCCCTTAGAGTCAACACTATCTTGATCATTCTCTCATGCACGTTCCTACACTACACAAAAATTTTCCATTGTTGTTCATGACCATTACCAAACTGAGTTTAACCCAGAAATTCAAATTTCGAGACAGAGTTACATTTTTGGAAAGGAAAATAGATGGTTGTAGGGTAGCATGGAGGTTGGGAAATCTAGGAACCTTTACCCATTGAGTTATGATACCTTTGGATTCTTGAGAAGCCATGTATTAGTGTTTTATGAGGTTCTCCAATAGCTTAGAGCAGGTTGGAATCTTATTGGACACATTGGTAAGCACTGTAAGGGTTGGATTTACTGAGGGAACAATGGATCAGTGAAGGGAAATGCTTGAATTGTGTTGTGTGAGGCAACTCGAAGGAGTGCAGTGGCTATGAAGGCTTGGTGAGACCCTTGTAGAGCTTCGTTGGAGCTTTTGGTTAAGCATAGAGAGCAGATTGGGTTGTGGGATGAGAGAGATAATCCTATAGGTGTTTCCTTCACCCTGGTGGCCACATAGCTCATCTTGGGGGTGGGATGTCAATAAAAAGAGTATATGTCGGACATAGTGCATATGGTTGGGTGGAAAATCGATCTAACATAGCCAATTGCTTGGATCTTCTTTGTTTAAAGATAAATATTCTTATGTATTTGGTGTGCAATTTTTTTTGTTTGTATTCATGTGATAATTATGGCTCTAAATTGCATGTTGTGTGTGTGGATTGAGTTTATTCCACTGTGTGTTTTTATTTTAATGTCCGCACATGCATTTTATATGTTATCAATTCGTAATTATGGTTATGGGGCGAAATATTGCGGCTCTGATTTATTCAATGTCCCCTCTACGGGCCAGATTGGGTGAATGGGACGTTACATAGTGGTATCAAAGCTTCTCGTTGGCATACCAGAGCTATATGGGATAGGAATGTGAAGTTACACATAAAAATATGACTTGCAGATGAAATAATTCTATGGAGGTTGGGTTCTGTTAAATGACAGATAAGAACCTAGTAGTAATTTTGATTTAAATTCAAAATTTTGTAATTTTATAATTTTATAATTTTGGAAATTTTTAAGTGGGCCCCACTCATGCCACATGGACGAGCGACGTGGAGGAAACACATGAGAATAGATTCTGATATGAACAAGCCAAATCAAATCTATGTGAAGTTGTGCCCGCGTATGATGGATTCTAAATAGGAAGCAGATCAGACCGTTCGATGGAAGGGCAGATCAACGGTCATGGCCACAATGACCTAGGAACGCGCACGACAGTTAACAACCACAAGGCGAAGATCCAATTGTCGGATAAAGGGGATATCAATTGCAAGGGATCATAGTGCATAGATGACGTGCGTGTTGGATAAAATGGGATGAGCGACATGTTGAGCCAAAACCACTTGGGGGCACGTGTCTATTTTTTATTAATAATGCCTCCCCAAGAGCCTTTTTCCAAAATCGCTTCACAAGGACACGTTACCACTTTTGGTAACATGGAAAACCACTTACGCACTCATGCCTAAGGATGGGTGGTATGGTGGTGTGGAAACCTAGTGGTTGACAGAAGGTGACATGGTTGTGCCACAAGGTGACAGGTCAGACTTGGATGACACCTCGGGAAACATGTGTCAGGACACGTCATCTCGCTACCACGTCAGTAGGAAATGAAAATTTTCTTATGCGTATAATTGCACGAAATTGATTTACTTACAAATAAAAAACAAATGAGGGTGTTTCCCTCGACTTGCCCTGCATCGACGAATGTCGCAAGGGGGAAGCCCCCTTGACCCCCATTTTTTTTAATCAACAAAGTTGGATATGTGGTTTAAAAATTACCATTAGAGTAGTAGAAGTTTGGTCATATTTTGGATTGTGAGGATGTATTATAGAATTGCAAATATTTTCTAAGTCTGGAAGAAGTGGAACAATATAAAAGTAATGAATTGCATAATTTTATTGAAGGTGATTGGAGCATTAGATCGGAGAACTGAAAATTGTTGAGTATTCATGGTAATGTGTTTTATCTAATCCAATAGAGAAGTTTTTAGGGTTATCCATAGGTGATATTCTGTAGGTGTTTGAAGTTGGCCTCTGGAGTTAAATGCACCTACAGGAAAGGTGCAGAATTTGGGCCAAATTGACAATTTTCAAGGATTGTAACTTTGTGCTCAGAATTGAGAATTTAGCATATTTATAGTCGTTGGAAAACTTATCCAAAGTGGAACAATTTTATATAGTCCAATTTTGAATTTATGATTTAGATGATTCTGTAATTTTACTATAAAAGCGCCTATAGCCATAATATGACAAAAAGAAATTGTCAAAATGGGTATTTTCCAGAATACATGAAAATTGATTTTTATTTTGTAATAAAATTTCTAACAAATGTGTTTATATGAACATTTTTGCAGATTTAGCATCATATCAGTGACTGTTAAAGGGTCAAGAAGGTCACCATTATAGATGATGCACATGATCCTTATGAATTTGAGGCAGATGCAATGGGAGAGAATATATAGGTTGGAAATGAAGAGACAAAATCCAATGGTAGGAGACACCAAGTGACTCCCCTAGACATTGCAGAAACCATGAGGATCCTAAGGGTGGAGCTACAAAGTTGCAGAGCAGATAATGAGAGGCTGCTTAGAGCTCAAGAAGATCAAAATCGGCTAAATGCAACTATACTTCAAAATCTGACAGAAATTCAAAGGAAAATTAACTCTGGACATCATTCTGGAAATCAGGAAAGGAGTGGGAATAGCTGAAGAAAGACATTGTCACAAGAGGCCCCATAGTTCAACAAGAGTTTCTAGAGACATGTCATATACTCCCGAAATCTCTTCTAGTGAGTCATCTGACTCTAAGGATTCCATTGAAGGATCAAGCTCTCCATATCATAGGAAGAAGAGGAAGAGGTCTTCAAAGAATAACTCACATGAATAATTTAAGGCCAAACCTCCTACATTTGATGGTGAGATAAAAAATAGTCAAGAATATGATCTTGGCTTCTTGGGATGAGGAAGTATTTCCAAGTCTAAGACTACTTAGGAAATATGAAAGCAAGAGTGACCATATTCAATCTGAATTGAAGAGCATCTATATGATGGGATCACCTTAAGCAAGTGAAAAAGATCAATGAAAAGAATATAGTGTGGAAGCAATTCAAAAAGTATGAGTCAAGCAAAAGTACCTCTCTGATAAGTACTATGATAGAAAAATTAAATAATTCCATGAGCTGAAATTGGGACAAATGACTATGGAGGAATATGCAAATAAAATTTTGGAGCTGCTAAGAGATGTCAAGTATATCAGAGATGATAAATTCAAAATTCAGTGTTTTCTAAATGGGTTTCCTCAGTCCTATAAAGATAGAATTGAGTTTGGCGAACCTCAAACTCTAGATGAGACCATAAGAAATGCCAAGTATTGTTATGATCAATCCAAAAGAAATCCATATTTCCATAAGGCATGGAAGGATAAGAAGAATGGGAAGTTTGACCAAAGGAAGAAGGGGCTCAAGCCTCCTCATTTTGGAAATTAGCCAAGGAAACCCCCACAAGTTGTGACAAATTTAGCTAAGATGATGGGAGACAATCCAAGAAATCCACTTCAATATTGGGGATGTGTGGAGGACCATTTTCTTAGAAACTGTCCATATCAGAATGAGAGTGCAACGCAAGTTCACAACATTCAAGAAGCTAAAATTGTAGGTCAAGTGGCAAGGACTGTCCCTAGGATTTATGCTGCACTCAAGGACCGCCAAACATATCATCAATAAAATGTGGTTGAGGTTGAAGGTAAGATTGCTAAGCAATCTATTTCTATTTTGATTGACCCTAGATATACTCACAATTATATCATTCCTAAAATTGTTGAGATTTGTACTTGTAAGAGAACCAAGCATAGTAATTCATGGTTGGTTCAACTAGCCACATGAACCAAGAGAAAATTTAATGAAATGGTGGAGAAATGTCCACTGGAAATGGGTGGACTATACACTTGTATAGATATGAATATTTTACCCCTTGGTTCATATGACATTCTCATAGGAATTGAATGGTTGGAAGGACACGGAGTTAAACTTGACTACTACAACAAGATTTTTGAGTGCATTGATGATGAAGGAAACCCAAGGGTTGTGAAATGAATTCCAAAGAAAATTCCAGTTAGGCATATTTCAGCAATGCGGCCGAAAAAGTTTTGGAGGAAAGGTTGTCAATTGTATGCAACCGATAAACTGGAAAAATATACTGGACTATCATGTGATACAAGAATTCAAGGATGTATTTTTCAATGAAGTGCCAAGACTTCCTCCCAAGAGGGACATTGATTTCACAATTGATCTTGTGCCAGGAGGTGCACCAGTGTCTAAGACACCTTACAGAATGAGCACACCAGAATTATGAGAGTTGAAAATGCAATTGCAATATTTATTGGAAAAGAAATGCATCAAGCCAAGTGTGTCTCCATGGGGAGCACCTATGCTATTTGTGAAAAAGAAAGATGGTACACTCAGGCTATGTATTGTTTATAGGCAGCTGAATAAGGTGACAATGAAAAACAAGTACCAATTTCCTCGAATTGATGATCTTTCTGATCAAATAAGAGAGGAAAGGTTATTTTCAAAGATTAATTTGAGGTCTGGTTACCATCAGGTAAGAATCAAAGACGAATATATTCACAAGACGGTCTTTAGAACAAGGTATGGACACTATGAATTTTTAGTGGTGCCATTATGTCTCACTAATACACTAGCTACCTTCATGTGTACAAGTTTGTAGCAAATATTTGGACAACTTTGTTCTTGTTTTTCTATATGACATTCTTATTTACTCTAAGAATGAAGAAGAACATGGAGAACATTTGAGAATGGCTTTGCAATTGCTAAGGGAACATAATTTGTATGCAAAGCTAAGAAAATGTGACTTTTATAAATAAAAAAAATCATTATTTGGGTCATATTATTTCAGAGGAAGGAATATCAATGGATCTGGAAAAGATTGAAGCCATTATGAACTAGACAACCCAAAAGAATGTGACAGATTTGAGATCTTTTATGGGTCTTGTTGGTTACTATAGAAGATTCATTGAAGAATTATCCAAGGTTGCACACCCAATCACTTCTTTGTAAAAGAAGGGAACAAAAATTGAATGGACCCAGAAATGTGAAGAAGTCTTCCAACTGTTGAAGAAGCTTCTCACAAGTGCTCCAATTCTGAAAATTGCAGACCCAAAAAAAAAGTGTGGTGTGTATAGATGCATGTAAACAAGGACTTGGAGGAGTTCTTATGCAATAAAATCATGCGGTGTGTTATGAGTTTAGAAAATTGAAGGAGCATGCAAATAATTATGCCACACATGATCTGGAACTTGCAGCCATAGTTTATGCTTTAAATATGCGAAGGTTTTATCTAATGGGCAGAAAAATCGAGTTGAGGACAGACCATTGTGGTCTGAAATATTTATTTAAGCAGCCAAGATTAAAGGTAAGGCAAGCTAGATGGATGAAATTTTTATGTGAGTTTGATTTTGAGATCAAACACATAAATGGAAAATAAAATAAAGTGGCTGATGCAGTCAACAAAAAGATGCATGAAATGATTGTGGCAACCATCACAACTTGCCAATCAGATTTAAGACAATAGATTGCCAATTATCTTGTTGAAGATGAATTATATGTGCAAATTACAACAACATAATTTTGAAAATAGGTATGAATGGTATCAATTGGAAGATGATGGACTTCTTATTTATAAAAATATAATTTATATTCCAATTGTGACAGATTTGAGGAGAATTGTTATGGATGAAATCCATAAAATGCCATATTCTGCTCGCCTAGGATATCAAAAAACAATTGCTACAGCTAGGAAACAATATTTGTGGCTAGGGACGACAAATGATATCGTTGAGTATATATCTAAATGTATAAAGTTTCAGCAAGTGAAAGTTGAGCATCAACATCCAACAGGTTGCACCCTTTTCCAATTCCAGAACTGAAATGGGAAGTAATTTCCATGGATTTTATTACAAATTTGACAATGACTATGAGACAACATGATTCCATCATGGTTGTGGTGGATAAATTGTTTAAGGTAACATAATTTATCCCAGTTAAATACACCTATAAAGCAGATTCCATTGCAAATATTTTTATGAAGAAAATTTTCAGATTGCATGGATTGCCTAAGGAAATAATTTCAAATAGGGACACCAAGTTCACTTCAAATTTCTGGAAAAGTCTTTTTTCATATTTGGGTACACAAATGAATTTATCACTACCTACCATCCACAAACATATGGACAAACATAAAGAGTAAATCAGGTTCTTGAGGACATGCTTTACATGTATGTGATAGACAAACCATCCAAGTGGGAAGATTATCTACACTTGGTAGAGTTTGCATATAACAATGGTAAACAAGTTTCGTTGGGAATGAGTCCATTTCAAGCTTTGTATGGCAGAAAGTGCAGGACACCAGTGACATGGGATAATCCAATAAACATAATTGTAATTGGGCCAGAATTGCTTAAGGAAATGGAACAAGAGATTTGAAAATTAGGAAGAACTTAAAGGCAGAAAAAGATAGATAGAAAAGCTATGCATATAAGAACAAAGTGCATAGAGAATTCAGTGTTCGAGATCATGTTTACCTTAGAGTGAGGCCAAGGAAGAGTTCCTTGAAGCTTGGAAGTTGTGCCATGTTGTTTGCAATATATTGTGGGCCATTTGAAGTGATTGAAAGGATAGGATCAGTTACATATAGAATTTCATTTCCTGCTAATACTAGAACTCATAATGTTTTTCATGTTTCTTTGCTTAAGAAATGTATAGATGATCCTAACCATGTGATTGATTGGGATGTGATTCAGGTGGAACCAATGGGAGAGTTCCAAACCAAACCATTTTTCATCTTAGACATGAAGGTGACATTGCTCCAAAACTGAGCCATCGGATAGGTAAAGGTGCAATGGAAGCACTTCGGTCCCAATGAGGCAACGTGGGAGTTAGAGGATGCCATGAAACAGGCATACCCATTTGTGTTCTGATTTTGAACAAACCCCGAGGACGATGTTATTCTGAGGGGGAGGGGATTGTAATAACTTGAATTTTGACTAGAATGTATTTAATCAAAATGATGTAAATGATGTAAATATGCTAGTATGGGTTTCTAGTGCAGAGATCAAGGCCAAGGCCCGACTAGTGAATGGCTAGACATGTGAGATGTATATATTTTTATTTCGACCATATGGTTTCCTTATCATGCCAATTCGAAAAGTATGTTAATATTATCTTGGAAACTAATAAAATGGTCCAAGATGGTTGTGTAAAGTGCATGAGAGGGGTTATGATTCCACTAGAGGGGAAGAGGGAGGGGGCCTATGGGAAACTAAATCCTATGTTTCCCGACCTTAGAACTAATCCAAAATATTCCATGTCCCTTAAATGAGCCAATTACCTTATCTTGACTATCTAACCCCATAATTGAATGCATATGTGAGGTTGGTGGGAAAAGTCACTTCATGTACTTATTAAAGCATGGGGGTTGTGATAGTTATGCCAGCTATCGGTTGTCCTATTTCTTCTATGGTGAGAAGCTATGTCAAATTTTTTTTAACCCTTACCTCATATCCCTTATAGTCAATATTATCTTGATCATTCTCTCATTCATGTTCCTACACTACGCATAATTTTTCTATTGTTATTCATGACCATTACCAGACTGTGTTTAACCCAGATATTCAAATTTGGAGATAAATTTACATTTTTGGAAAGGAAAATAAATGGCTCTAGGTGAGAATGGAGGTTGGGAAAGCTAGGAACCTTTACCCATTGAGTTATGCTACATTTGGATGCTTGAGAAGCCATGGATTAATGTTGCGTGAGGTTCTCCAATAGCTTACAACAGGTTGGACTCTTACTGCACACACTGGTAAGAACTGTAAGGGTTGAATTTTTTAAGGGAACTGTCGATCAATGAAGGGAAATGCCTTCATTTTGTTGTGTGGGGTAGTTGGAAGGAATTACATGGATTTGAAGGCTCAGTGAGACCCCTGTAGAGCTATTTTGGAGATTTTGGATAATTATAGAGAGCAGAGTGGGTTGCGGGCTGAGAGAGAGAAGCCTATAGGTGTTTCCTTCACCCTAGTGACCTCATAGGCCAACTTGGGGGTGGCCTCTTAGCATAAATAGTATATGATGGGCAGGGTGCCTATGGCTGGGTAGAAAATTTCTCTTACACATCTAGTTGCTTGGATCTTCTTTGTTTAAAGATAAGTATTCTTATGTATTTGATGTGCAATGATTTTTATTTGTATTCATGTGATAATTATGCCTATAAATTGCATGTTGTGTGTGTGGATTGAGTTTATTCCACTGTATGTTTTTATTTCCATGTTTGCACATGTATTTTGTATGTTATAAATTCGTAATTGTTATGGGGTGAAATATTGAGGCCCCAATTTAGTTAATGTCCCCTCTGCTAGCCAGATTGGGTGAATGGAACATTACAAAACTGAGGGAGTTCAGAAAAATGGTGTATATAATGCCCAAACTGAGAACAAATGGTGGACACATGGCTAGTGCACAATGTCTTAGTCTTGGTCTTAGTATTGGGGGTGTTCAACTCAGTTAGCGTGCCCCCTGCAGAAGTATTTGTGGCTTGAGTCACACTAATAGAGGTGTTAAGAAAATTCCTAAGCTCTAGCAAGGTAGGGAACATGTTAGTAGCGTGTCCTTGGTGCTTGCATAAATCTCATGCAGGGATAACTATAGGTGTGGGAGTAGTACTTGGTACTATTAGGGATTCCAACTTGGGTTTTTTTGTGCCCTCGACATTAGGTTTTGCGACTACAAGTAGTGGTTGGGTTACAAGTACTTTGGTTTCGGTAGGAGGTCTTGATGGTATGCATGTGGTTGAGACGGGTATAAACTCGAAATGGGATAAGGGTTTAGAAGCCATATCTAGGTAAGGTGGTGTCAAATAAGACATAAGTATTCCCAAAGTAATCCTGAGTAGTGTCAATTGGTCCATAACTGGCGTTCCTTAGACTCCCATGGGAGGGTACAAGAAAGGGATCTGAAATATAGGTGGCACCAACGAGTTTAAGGTTTGGACAATGCAACGACTAGTATGGGGTGCCAATTTTGATGTTGAGGGGGCTTGCGACTTATCTTTAGAGGTGAAGATAATGCACATGAGAACATATGTAGATGTAGGGATCTTGGGTGGAAGACCCGAGTATGCTCCCATCAAATTGAAATATTTCTAAATGCATGGACCAATATCAATATACTGGGGGGAGTAGCTAATCCTATGGTGGGTAGGATATTATTTGGGTTTGTGTTGGTATGCAGGTCATAGTAGTTGAGTTAGTCAAGGGTGACAATATTCCCATTAGTAGAGAATATCATGATGCAAAAAACCAAAGAGGTTACCACCTTCATAGCATACATGTAACTATGTCCCAAAAAAATGTTGTAGTCACGTTGTTCATCAACTACCTCAGTATCCAAAAGTACCATTCACCACCTAGCTCAATGGGGACATTCTGATACAGACCCAAAGGTTTTAATGTGTAGTGTCCCCGACCCCAAAATAATGACAAAGGCACTAGAGAGTTAGGAAAAAGGTTAAACTAAGTGTTAACACCCAAAATGACCCTCAAGGTTGTGGGAGAAGGACATTTCTGCGTAACCACAAAACCACTAGAGATTGTATCTATGACCCAATACAATTAGAGAGAGATCTCTCTTAAACTTGTAGAAGATTGAAAATAATCAAAAGATTTTAGCAATGAGAAACACACAAAGGTCAGATTCTGGTAGGGCAATTGGTTTTTTAAATTTTGGTAAGACAATCATGAAGGAGACCATTGGGCAATGGAGTCAATGATCAGATATGAATTAGGTTGTTATAGGTAGGGGCTTGAAGATATCATGGACAAAGGCATGGTAGACATTAGTTCTTTGGTCATAAGGCTTTTGCAGGTGGATTAGGAGACAAAGAAGACAACCCATCAAACAAAGCACCTAACTTGGGTGAGTTCTGCAAGACTTTAGAAGAAGATGTTTAAAAATGCTTGAACAATGGATCTAGAGCATACAAGATGAATTCTAATCCATAACACTGTTGTTCAAACATGAAAGCAAAGACAAAATGGAGTGTAAAATAGGAAACGCAGTCACGTAGAAGATTACTTACTAAAGAAACTGATGGCACAAGAATCTCAGCCATGGAAAACTTCATAGCATTCCATCTCTGCAACTTTATTCACATACTGAAAATGGAAATCATATACAATGAAGAGCTTCTCTACTCTTGAGAATCCCCCTAAATGAAAATCGAACCCTCAGCTCTGCCTATTACAAATGAATTTATAGGAGAGCTATCCTCATCTCTCAAGCTTGAATTTATTTACCCTAACATCTAGAAAAAAAAGTGGTTACAAACATGATGACACATGGCCAACAGATTTCCTGCTTTCACGGAGTTTGTTGCAACCGAGCTCTTCATTTCCGGATGCGGACTGCTAAAACTAAGCTCTGAAGCCTCGGCTGTATATCCCAAATGGTGATAGTTGTGTAAATTTTGAGAAAGGTTTTTGTAATTGGGCATGTCCCTCACAAAACCCATGTCTTCATTTTCTCCGATTCTCCTCCAGCTCATCAAGATCGGGTTCGGAAGTTGATGACTCAGGCATCAAATTGAAATTCTAGTAAAATGCCCTATAAATATCTCTTCGATTCTCCCAAACTGTGACACCTATCTAAAAACGGAAAGAGTTTATTGTAGATTGGCCCATGCTGAAGAAAAACCTCTCTCGGTTTCTCAAAATTCATCCTGGTTTGGCGGATACAGCGGGTTGAAAAATATCACTAAAATAGTCGTTTTCACTAAAAACAAGCATGTTCTCCACATAAACTTTTGTCGGACTTTGGAAGTTTGTTTTCTTATTAATTTGACTTGAGTGTTGGTATGGAAGGTGTATAAATTTGACATGTGAAGTCCTTGGTGGTGGGCTTGAGCTTAGCCCAAAAATGGTGCTAACAATTGGCTCCAATTGGGGATGTTATCCTCCTTGTGACGTAGCAAAGAACCTCACAGACTCAGTGTCTGATCCATTGGGTTGCTCCCCACTTCAAGCTGAAACCTGCAACTCAATTTTTACTTGCGGCCTGCGACCCTTTCTAACTTTTCAACTGACCTCAAACTGCAACTGAAACAGTACCTTTACATTGAAGACAAACATGCTCTGCTGCTACAATTGACATCTGATATTCTACTTGAAACACAAACTTGAAGTGCACATGGAAGTGTTCATCATCAAAAATAATTCTCTTCCTCCTCTTAGGAGATCTCCTACTCTTTTGCAGGGGTCTTCTTCCCCTAACGATCAAATTCATCTAAAGGCATATCATCCTCATCATCACCCAGAGCATCGGCAAGGCCTCTTCGCTTGGAGGAATCTCTCTTTCTTTTTGTTCATATCAAACAACAAGTGATTTGCACCAATAACATTCCACTCACTACAAGTCTTCCACAAAAGTATCTCCAACAAAAGAAACGACTGATCCTTCATCTTTTTGAAAATGCCCGTAACGGCTTTGTAAGGAATTCAACAATAATTTGTATCTTCCTGATGTAATGTCTTCTGATAAGAAAGAAACCCATAGAATATACATAATAGAGATAGATGGTAAAGCATTGGTGCCAACATGCAATCATCACAAACATGATGCAACATGCGGATTATATAATGGTTTGTAGCAGGAGAAATAGTCTTGTAGAATTTAAGCAACCAACAGTAATTCTGAACAATAGTGTTGTCAGCAAAAGATGAAATATATTTGGGGATATCAAAATTTTCTTCTACCCTGCCTGCATGGTTATCATCTTCTGCACTACCTTCAACCTCATCTGGTAAGTTTTCTTCTCTATCACCAGAGCTCGCTCCCATGCATTATATTTCATCTTCTTCACGTTCATCAACATTATTCAAAAAGCTGTTGCACTACGCTTTTCTATCTCTATCATTTTGAACATGTTGTTTCCTTGCTTTGCACCATCTGTATGCACATCTGAGTTAGCTTTCCCCTCATGTAATTCTGCTTGCATCTTCAGTGGCATCTTGCAAACCACTATTGCTCCTAGATTGGGCTAGATCCACTTGACTATCATTCCTCCTTTCCTTCTTCAATTATGTTATCATTATCTCAGTCTGAAAATGTCACCAATACTGGCAAGTGGCCTGTCAAAACAAAATTGGCATGTTGGAGACCAAACCCTGCTTTCACCACCCAATTACATTTGTGTCCTAAAGTACGACACTCAACATTTAATGCACTTTAAGATCAAATTGTGAAGGGAATCTATGTTCTTCTCGAATAAAATGACATGACAAAAGCCAAAATCTATAGATATAGCAAGGTTAACAATGCTGCTCTGGCCATTTTGGATAAACATTTGTATACAAGTTCATGCAAACAGTATCCCGTTGTCGAAGAACTCCATCGAAAATAGCCTTCATGGCCCCATGTGTACCAACAGACTCCTTAATACGACCACGTCGACCATACTATTGTCCACAAATCCATAGGCTTTAACCATCTGACATCTCCAGGATTGTGAAATGCAAATCGCACTGCTGCTTTGACTTTCGGAACTAGCTGGGGATAACCGGTTAAATTAACCTTCTTTAAAATTATTCTATCAGGGTTTACATTTCATAATGAGCCAAGCGCTGCAATCTTATCCCCAGCAGAGTCTTCTTTGAAGGCGACAAGAGGCAATGGTGCAAAATATATTGGAGCGAAAACAGAAGCCACCGAGAAATGGCCTGGATGCAAGAACTTCTTAAATTTTATGGTTATCCATGTTGATATCATCGGATGAAAATATTGGTCTTGAAGCAAACTGGTGGAATCCGACATGAAATACTAGGGATTATTTTGTCCTGATAGGTTCTGTGTAAGAGTTCTGCTTCCTTACACTGCGACACATTCGAGTAAGACAAAGAAACGTCGGAATATGCACAACCCCCGTATTGGATGCAGCTCATCATCTTTAATCACTTTCTTCAAAGCCTCCTTTCCTTGACAACTGCACATAGAGACTTCATCGAGACCATTTAAGAGAATGGTCTTGGCCCCACTTTGCAGATTTGGAGATTAGGGTTGCCCGTGCATGTTAATTTTGCGAAGTTGCTGATGACCATAGATCAACCTCATGCTCAGATCGTGGTCACTGAAACGTGCTGCCTCTACTCAATCTTCGCAGATTTAAAAATGTCAATTTCCCGTGCAAGTTGAAAAAGAGAACATCATGTGGACCATAGATTTGCTTCATGCGTTGATCTCTATTGTCAAAAATTGACAAATCTACCCAACCGCGCAGATTTGAAAGGATGGTTTATTTCCGCTCCTAAGACATTCTTTGTTTCCTCAGCTTCCTTTGGAGTATCATTATTTTCCGTTACACTACCCTTCAGACACCATCCATGTCACTTTGGCTTTCCTCCTTAACGATCCAGCTGAGCAAGCTATCATTTGTGAACTTTGGGACGCTAGGGTAACGATTCTATCCAAATATATGCTAGGGCTACCAAATTTTCCAACAGAAATCCACCTACATCATACTTCCATCCCGAAACTAGGATACGCCCAAGCTCTGTTAGATGAATTTAAATGCCACCATCGCCTTCAGTTCACACAAAGATCGAAGAACACTATCCTTATGCTGGGTGGGAGTTTCCTTCTTAACAAGAATGGAACCTAGCGTCCTGGCAATTTGCAAAGCTCATCACTGCATCCTCTTTAGTTTTTCTCCTTATCTTGCTCATTGTGAAGCTTCCGTTGATTAATCCCTTTGCTGCTACGCTCACGCTGAGTATTCAATGCTGACCGCTTTAGCAACATTCCCAACATGCGATACCTCCCAGACCTCATTCATATTCTCCACCTTTGCTCCCACAAATTTTGGCACATGCTAAACCCCTTCAGTCACCTACTTCATACCCAACCTTCTCTGTGCGTCGTATTTGTTGAGATGGGGATCTCAGGTACTGCAAAAACAATTCGAGCTGGCCATCTCCAGAGCTAGCCTTAAGCTCATCCAAGTATGAATCTGGGGATGCAGCACTACGTCTCGACATAGTTAGCTGGCGTTGATGAGTTATGCGAATCATAAGCATTGAGCCAGCAGCATTAAAATGCTCATTGATCATTGTAAATGGTCCTGAAAAAGTCAATGCAGAAAAGATACTTGGAAATGGCAACGTCCACCGATCATTTTTGTAAACTTCTGAAAGAAACCTCACATGTGAACCCTTCCGAGAGCTACTTCATCCTTTGGACCTCTGCATGGTCGCATGTGCGCCTTGTGTGAAATAGGATGCCAATACACACGCAAATTGAAAAACTTGCGCATCAGCTTTGTGTTTTTCATTTTTTATTCATGGGAATAATCCCACATGCTAAAGAAAAGGAGTTCCTTTTCCCTTTCCTTTTCCCTTTATATGCACTGGACATTTTAATGTATAGTACGGAACAAAGAAGGTATTGCTCTTATGTGAGCTTGGCACTTGGAATTTGATGGTGTTTCGATAGCTGTGGTGAATAGCTAGAGGATGGTCCTCGGGGCCCAAAACTTTTTGCAAAAATATTTACAACCTTGCATAAAAAAACCCGAGGCTAAAATTTGCAAAAATATTTACAACCTTGCATAAAAAAACCCGAGGCTAAAATTGGTCACCTGCACTTCGATTTGGATAATGGCATAAAGGCTTTGGTTTGCTTTCATAAAAATTAAACCTTTGTTTTCATTTCTCATAAAAATTTAAAACCTTACCTTAAAAATACATAAAGCCAACATAGGTTTATAAAATCCATTTTTTGTCGATCATGAAGACTTTTCTCCTTTTGCTCAAAGACTTGTTACTCCTTTTTGCTTGTCGAAACGCTGCAAAATTTCATGCTCTGCCAAGCATGCAAAACCTTGACACTGTCCTGGTATGTGACCATCAACTGAAAAACACACTAAAATTTTATGAACTGAAACTTGAAACTGAAAACTGATTGTACATGCTGCAAACTGAACAAATTCACCCTGCAAATCTGAATTGAAACCTTAAGCTGAAAACTGAACTACTCTACTGAAACCAAACTGAAAATTGCTGAAAAAGATGCTCGCCATGCCGAGCTTATTTATATACAAATCACTCCAGCCTATGCTGCTAAAATGACTGCGACATCAGGCAATATAGAAGTGCCAATGTAACCAATCAACCAAATTGCTTCTTGACCGAAGCACCCATTCGGCTCTCCCAAACAGAAAAAAGAACCCAGAAAATGGAAACTCAAACTTCCTATTGGAAACTTCTTCATGGCCCATTAATACAACAACATTTCCCTGTTCCAATGATTGCAACAAGCTGGAAAAAGGGTCTTGAAAGATAGGAAACATTTCATGCTGGTAAGTAGAAAGAAAAGAGCAAGTTCCATGCTTAATTGTTCTTGTTTCAGATGTAACCATAAGCTTTTGAAAATGAGGAACATCTCTTTGAACATCAAACAATTTTGATCCTGTAAATTTAAGAGATGTATTTTTATGATTTACTTTTCTCAATGATTCCAACAAACATGAAAAGGGATCCTGAAAAACACTAACTGGTGTGCCTTGTTTTGTTTCATCATGCTTAGGATCATTTTCAAATGGAAAAGAACCAGTATGTTTATCTCTCCTATCATCTGTATCATCTATACTTAATCCTTCATGTAGCCCAATAGGACTAAGATTATCTATTGCATGCACATCATTTTCTTGGTTCTTTGAAATTTCTGAACAATCATTATTCCCTTCATGTGCTTGGAAAAAAGTATCACACAGATTTTTAAGAGAAATAGGGGAAGCAATTCCTTCTTGACACAATAATTTTGAAAATGAAAGGTATGAAGAGAGACTTGACTGAGGAGACTTCTCTTCTTCCAGATTAAATGAGATCCGACAAGACTGCTACAAGTTATCGTCTTCATCTGATTCATTGTCTTCCTGGTTTGCATTGGTGAAATCATGAGCTGCAATTGGATCTTCCTCCATAGAGGGTTGAAATATAATTTGTTCTGCTGCAATATTTTTGGTTGGTTTCTCAAGAACACTATCTACATAATCAATCCGATCATGCATATCAAGCAGTTGAAGGGAATGTTTAGATTTTTCATCAGTTTCATTGGTCTCAAGAAGAAAAACATGAACGCTTTCACAAGGATCTAGGTCCAAATCACTATCGGTCAAAGAAGAAGCCATGGTCTGTTGTCCATCAAAATACTTATTTACTATTTATTCATTCTTATGAGTACACAACTCCCACAAGGCTTCTCTCAATTCACTATCTATCACATCTATATCAAAAACATCAATCCCCATAAGCTGAAAAAGGGCATTAAGATTTTCACAAAATATTTCAACCAACTCCAAAGAGGGATAGCCATACTTATACTCTTCACAAAAGGATGAATAAAAAGCTCGAAGGAAATATATACTAGCAAGAGGTAAATCTTCATACCAAACCCTTGCTTTCTCATCTAATGTTGCCATAAACATTTTCATCAAACAATCCTCATGCAATCCAATTCCAAGCTTATGTATATGCATATGAAATCTAACCAAATGAATAATAGCATCATCTCCCTAATATTTAAACTTAGGCAAACAGGTCTGCCAATCTACTTTAGGAATTGGATTTGGAAAACCAGGGATGTGAGACCTGTTCATGGGAGCATACCTTTTTCACAATGAAGCCATCTTGAAACAATGGTGTTGCAAATTCTGACTGAAGACTAAGTGCACTAACCTGTGAAACAATGAAACACTGGATTTCTTCAATGTGGAGTCACCATGAAACCTTCAACATCTTAATTCTGACATGGAGTCACCAATCCTCCCAGTGGAGTCACCTTCATACTGAAATCTCGATGAGTGGAGTCGCCAGGTGAAAGATACACAACCTTCTTGATGTCTGGTTGTTGTTCACCATCAACAATCAAACCTGAAACTCTTTGTCGTTCTACCCAGGGACAATACAACCCTCGTTCCCCAGAAATGGCGCCAATTTGTTAACACCCAAAATGACTCTCAAGGTTGTGGGAGAAGGACACTTTGGGGTAACCATAAAACCACTTGAGATTGTATCTCTGACCCAATACAATCAGAGAGGGATCTCTCTTAAACTCGTAGAAGACTGAAAATAATCAAAATATTTTAGCAATGAGAAACACACAAAGGTCAGATTCTGGTAGGGAAATTGGTTTTTTAAAGTTTGGTAAGACAATCATGAAGGAGACCATTGGGAAATGGAGTCAATGATCAGGTATGAATTAGGTTGCTAGAGGTAGGGGCTTGAAGAGACCATGGACAGAGGCAAGGTAGACATCAGTTCTTTGGTCATAAGGCTTTTGTAGGTGGATTAGGGGACAAAGAAGACAACCCATCAAACAGAGCACCTAACTTGGGTGAGTTCTGCAAGACTTTAGAAGAATATGTTTAAAAATGCTTGAACAATGGATCTAGAGCATACAAGATGAATTCTAATCCATAACACTGTTGTTCAAACATGAAAGCAAAGACAAAATGGAGTCTTAAACAGGAAACACAGTCAGATAGAAGATTACTTACTAAAGAAATTGATGGCATAAGAATCTCAGCCATGGAAAACTTCATAGCATTCCATCTCTGCAACTTTATTCACATACTGAAAATGGAAATCATATACAATGAAGAGCTTCTCTGCTCTTGAGAATCCCCCCAAATGAAAATCGAACCCCCAACTCTGCCTATTACAAATGAATTTATAGGAGAGCTATCCTCATCTCTCAAGCTCGAATTTCTCTACCCTAGCATCTAGAAACAAAAGTGGTTACAAACATGATGACACATGGCCAACAAATTTCCTGCTTTCACAGAGTTTGTTGCAACCGAGCTCTTCATTTCCGGATGTGGACTACTGAAACTAGGCTCCGAATCCCTATATGTATATCCAAAATGGTGATAGCTGTGTAAATTCTAAGAGAGGTTTTTGTAATTGGGAATGTCCCTGACAAAACCCATGTCTTCATTTTCCCCGATTCTCCTCCAGCTCATCGCGATCTGCTTTGGAAGTTGATGACTCAAGCATCAAATTGAAATTCTAGTAAAATGCCATGTAAAAATCTCTTCGATTCTATCAAACCATGACACCTGTGTAAAAACGGAAAGATATTATTGTATATTGGCCCATGCTGAAGAAAAACCTCTCTCGGTTTCTCAAAATTCATCTTGGTTTGGCGGAAACAGCTGGTTGAAAAATATGACTAAAACAGTCATTTTTAGTAAAAACAAGCATGTTCTCCACATAAACTTTCGTCGAAATTTGGAAGTTTGTTTTCTTATTAATTTGACTTGAATGTTGGTATGGCAAGTGTATAAATTTGACATGTGAAGTCCTTGGTGGTGGGCTTGAGCGTAGCCCAAAAATGGTGCTAACACTAGGTATTACACATCTGAATATAGAGTCCTAAGGTTAGGCCATTAGACCATTCAATCTTAACTTAGCCTCGTGAAAATTAAACATGTCAATTCTCAATGTACATACTTAATAGACATAATGATAATGTATTTCATAAAATGAATGCATGGTATTTAGAATCTTCCATATGATGCAATTAACTCGAGTAATTGACAGTAAGTATCAATTTGTAAAAGTAGAATGAACTTGAGCAGTAAATATTGTAGTTAACATTTGCACGCATAACAGTTATCTTTCGTATGAAGGTTACTCTTCAGTTCCGTGATGATAGAAGTGGTTAAGCAACACTACTAGAAAAAGTGAGATAAATGACTAAAAAACTACTAAAAATTGCATATAAATGACTAAATTTAGTCACGTGACTAATAGTTATTTATTGCTAATCACTTATAATGCAACTAAATACGTGTCCAACAATTTTTAGTCATTTATTGGTTGTTCTAATTGATCATTTTGGTCGTGTATTTAGTCATTGATTGTTGTTAACTAGTCATTTATTCAGTCATTGATTGTTAACTAGTAATTTGTTTAATCATTAATTATTGTTTTAAAGGGTTAATGTATTTAACCATTGATTGTTGTTAACTGGTCATTTATTTACTCATTGATTGCAATTAACTGGTCATTTATTTACTCATTGATTGCAATTAACTGGTCATCTATTAGTCAATAAGTGCATTTAACTGGTCATTTAGTTAGCCATTGATTGTTATTAACTGGTCATTTATTTAGTCATTGATGGTTGTTAACTCGTCATTTAATTAGTCATTAATTTATGAAGATAGGGCATGGAGGAATCAAACCACCAAACCTCCTGACTTAGGCAGGTGCTCTTCCATTGAGCTAGTACCCTTAAATAAATAAAATATCAAATTTTACATTGAATCAAAGTTCACACTAAAAAAATGTAGCACATTATTGTTGGCTTAGTCCTTGGATAAATCCTCTGAAGGTTTCTAATACGATGCAAAACGCCAATAGGAAAACATGGAAAGTTTCAAAGCTATAAACCTCCTTTGACATGTTTAGTACAAGGAAACCTCCAAGAAGAAATAAAATAGATTTAGCATATATTCTTTTAAAAAACATGGAAACCAAGTTTGACCATCAAGCTAGTCCAAACTAAGTTGCTCTGCAACAACATCGATGGCAAGATTAGCAAAAAATTGGGGGCAATATTTAATGTGTGTGCATGCATCATTTCTTGCTCAACTATAATTAGAGAGTTAGGAGACATCCATATCACACTTATTAAGCACTCATTGACATCATTGACCCCTTCAAACTAGAACGTTACCTTTGCAAGGAAGATGGGACTTGTGCATAACTTTCCTAAAGATATGTTAACCATTAATTCCTATTCATGTCAGGAGTGACAATTTTCAACTACTCCAGCTAACTTAGTCACGAGACTTAGGTTTTGCTAATAGTTCTCAACTATTGAAGATAACCCAATTATGATCTTTATTTGCAATTAACAGTTCTGAACTACTCTATCAACTCACCATTCTTATTGTATTTCCAACTAACTAAATTGACATGAACTTCCTCAAAGTCACAGAACTTGAAATCACATCTGCTTGCAAATACATTTTTTGTGCCTAGTATATATTCAACTAATCAAATTAATTTTAAATGCACTTTATCAATAATAAAAGAATTTACAGAAATAACATGCACATATCGTTGGTTCTCTAGTAACCCTTAGAAGTTGAATTTTTTATTAGCATCTTTTGCAATCTGCTTTAATAGTGGCAACATCCAATCTCATAACACTATCACTAACACAACTTGCAACAACATGATCACAACAATATCACCAACATCACCCACCGGCAACATCACAATATTTTATGGGCATAATATTTTGTACAATATTCCAACATCGACACAAGCACAATCAAGCGAAGCACTCAACAGTAACTATATACTTATGTTAGAAGCAACAATTGAAGAGCAATGAGAGCAATAAAAGGATATATCAACATGAAAACCTTTCTTTCTGAGGATCTGCACGATATATGTTTTTTACGATAAAACTATAGCCAAATATTTATTCCTCAAATAATAATAATAATACAGAAACGAAATTTACAGACTTGTTTTGACATGTAGTTTGCAAAATCTAAAATCGGGAATCATATATAAATAACAAAATAGGTATTATGAAATAATTTGACATGAGATGAGCAAAATCTATAACAAATTTAACGTCATGTCTATCAAACCTCAGAATTGAAATTAAATTGGGTTGAGACTGAAAATGATAATATATTTGTAGCCTTGTACTCAAAAGGTGTGATGATTTTTTTTTCAAATCTTTGTAACATTATAGCAACTGTGTATTTATTTTCTGGGCATAATTTGAATGGTGAGCTCTTATGGTCACGATTTTTTTTTCCAGATGTGTAACATTGTAGCAACTATCCAGGTTTCAATTCATAGATGGACAAACTATATATGAAAAACAACAACAATGATATACTTTAATATTCAAGATTATCATCCAAATATATTTATATAAATGAGTTTTACAATGTCAACATATCAATGAAAAGGAGTCAGCTTAAAATTTTTGGAGCACGCCAGGAGATATAGATATAGAACACACGGCATAGATTCAATAGAGTAGAATACTATGGAAAATAAACGAGTCATTTTAGTACACTACAAAAAAAGTGAGTCGATAAAGTGAGTCGATGCTATAATTTTCAGATTTACAAATTGGACTAATAAATCTCATGTATATGTCAATGCATCTAACCTGGCAGTCAATGCAGTACTAGCACAACCTGGGAAAGAAGGTGATGTTGTTTCCAATCCGCAATGAGTCTTCAAACACAGAATCTTGTCTCCTCTAGGATTTTTCTCCAAATTATTGTTACCTCAATGGACTTCAGCTACACAACGTATTGTAGCGATTTCAAATAGGCCATTGATACCTCAATGGACTTCTTAAATCGAAACTACCAATCAACCATTCCATAAAAGGAATATCGAGATATCTCGATATTTTCCTTTTCTATAGATTTTTTTGTGCCTACACTATATGAAAATATTGGGATTTCTCGCTTGACCAGGGGGTTAAGGCCTGCTTATAAAATTATTCTTCCAAGCAGTGTGTAGCAGTGACCAATGTCTAAGCATCATATGTATAAAACAATTTACAGTCAAAGTTATATATATATACAAGAATAAGAAGCGTCTAAAGCAATACTTACAGGCCTGCTTATAAAATTATTCTTCCAGGCAGTGTGTAGCAGTGACCAGTGTCTAAGCATCATATGTATAAAGCAATTTACAGTCAAAGTTATCTATATATACAAGAATAAGAAGCGTCTAAAGCAATACTTATAGACTGCAAGAAGTGGTGTAGCTGAACGAACAAATTATTGGTGTAGCAATACTTCTAGACTGCAAGAAGTGGTGTAGCAGATCGCTAATGAAAAATTTGAACAACATAAAAAATGCATTATAGAAAACATATCCAAACCCTTGTGGAAAAACTCAGTAACACAAAATAAAAATAAAAAACCCTCGACCATTTTGGGAAAAAATGGAATAATGAAGAATTTGATAGGCTATTGAAAATGGCTTATAAAATTTGATCGAGAGCATGGATTCGATCATGCCACCTTAGGATCCTCGATCAATCTCGCCTGCTTTGACTCGATATTTAACAATCGTGCCATGTCTAACAAGATTATGCATGCATGATTCCTCCGTCAAGAAAATTAACAAAAAGAGATTATGAAAGCCTGCTGATTATTTCTGTGTTGACAACTTAACAGCAGCCTATTTTTGAGGACAAAATAATCTATGGACAAAAAGACTAACAGTGTGCACTGTGATTGTGGCTAGCATGCCCTCTTCCTCATGCTATATAGCAACAGAAATCTGTTTTATTTCTACAGATTTTGTTCTAGACAAGGTGGCAACCAAGAGCTTGGTTGCCACACAAAGTTCTTCCAAGTTTTTTTTTGTTGGATAATGTTGTGGAACTATTTTTTCCACATTCCTTTGTTGTGTGAATAGTAGAAACCTGTCTCTTTAATGACAGCTACTGGGAAAACAGAGATGACATTGTTGTAACTTAGGAAGAGAAATATTGAGAACATGAATCCCATCATGTTCAATATATCTTGCTGCTTTTGTTTGTATGTTGTGATACACAAAAACACTAAGTCAAACTCAAAAGATGCTTCCAATGATGGAATTTGAAGACTTTTTGTTGTTGTTTTGCAATGACTCCATTAAGACAAGATTAAATGCACACAACTACAACAAATTATGTAATTTTCCATTTTGATTTGCTTTAACAAATAACCAAAGTGCCATCTAATTTATTTTATGAGAATATACATGATCATTACAAATGATCATTACAAGCAGCTATTGATCCAAACAATGTATACAAACTAGTGGAATAAATTGGACATTAAGGATCTGAAAAGTGCTTGAAGCAATATTCATTATAACAGTTATATAGAATATAATATCAATTGTAGCATGGTATATGCATGTGCTCAAATCCAATGCCATGTTAACAGGAGGAAAGTGGATATTCAAAAAGTGCTTAATAAAATATCCGTTATAAACATTCAAATAGAATGCAACATCCATTATGGCATGTGATTTTTATGTGGTCAATCAAATGCCACATTAACATAAGCAAAACATACAAAATAAAAATGAACCAAATGCATGCATGACACATCCATCGTTGATGTCCGCCACATTTTGCAGTTGACGTCCACCACATTTTGCTTCACTTCGTCGTACATGGGATCTATGTTGGTGTTGATTAGCACTTTTTTATTGGGAATTACATTACCCTAAATAAAAGATCCTTACACATCTTTCTAGCATCCATATGATCTCCATCCATCTCATCATGATACATGGTAAATGAGAGGAATTTATGAGCAAGTTCACGGGGACTATGACACAATGGTACAAGATTTGTGGATGTAACTTTGCAATGCCCTGTCATTTGGATAATAAGTTTTGAATTCATGTAAACAACAATTTCATTCACCCCATGTTCTAAAGCTACTTCTAGCCCTTCAATTAAGTCAATGTCATATGCCTTGTTGTTTGTGGTCTCTCCATGTATAGACCTCCATTTCTTTATAGTTATGTTTTCCACTTTGTCATACAAAACATAGGCTATGGTCCCTTGGCCTGGATTCGGATGACATGATATGGCAATGCACAATATCCAGTGGCACTCCATATTCGGATGACATGATATGGCAATGCATAATATCCAGTGGCACTCCATAGTTATCTGCCAACAAAATCCATGTGATATGTATTGTTAGTATCATATTTAGTTTGTAAATGAATAATATTACCACTTAAAAACGTTCATATTACCACTTATAAAAGGAAAAAACATAAAAATTTTAAAAAAACATTATAATAACCGAGAGGAAATATTAGCTGGTTATGAAATAAACTCTCATCTACCCTTGAAACGCTAACACTAGTATATAAATTTTAAAAAATAACACTTTAATGAGTACACAATCAACCCTTTCCACCCGCTTTAACAAATTCATGGGAAAACATGACTATCTATATTATTTAAACAGTTTAATGAGTACACAATCAATCCTTTCATAGTTACATAATACTAGTGTTGGCACCTATAAATTTTTGCCCAAAATCCTAATCCAAAGACTATTCCCACGGGTAGGCTCTATGAAAGGATGGTTGAAACCCCTTCCCTATTCAGGTCCAGGTTGTTAAGGCCAAGAAAATATCTAAGTCAGAAGGGAAATTATGAGAAACATGAAGGGTTTGAGCACTTTGAGCCTAAGGAGGTAGCCCGAATAATGAAAATGGGTGAAAATGTTGATAACCTATAGTTCGATGAGAAATAAAGTATAAGATAAAGAGCGGGCATTTTCCAACCATTGATCCGAGGCGCGAAAGAGATCCACGGTCTATAGATCATCTTCGCATCGCGAAGTTGTGCGAAAGGAACACAAGAGAGTGGTCACGAGAGGCATACCCCCTGGACAGATGGCAGTCAGAGGAGCTCTCGCAGGAGTCTTTTGGCGATAAACAAAAACCACTAAAAGGCTTGCGATACCACCACAGTGGAGCAATAAGAAATAAGATTAACGGTGCGGATCGCTTAGCCATGAATCTGACGGTGCAAAAGACATATGGCTACATCAGCACAAGGATCAAAGCAGATCAACGACTCGCAACAAAAGAAGTCAGATCTATGAATGGCGGATGTTAGTAGGCTCCACCTACGAAGGTACTGAAAATTAGACACATGGGTGACTCCCCGTCGTAGATATGTCAGAGGCAAGATCAACGATCCCCAGCGGTTCTCGCGAGGTAAAAGAGCGCTCCATATAAGCAGGGAGGGTGGTTGCGAGATTGTATACCATCTGCCATGTGTCACCTTCTGAACACCTCGGGAGGAGCGCTAAGTGGTAATCCAAAACCAAAGGTCGGGTCGCGATACCATCGTTGGATAAGATCGACAACTGGGATTTAAAGCCAATAAAAGATCCTACGACTGAGATGAAGAAAGGTCAAATCAAAAAAGTTAAATAAAGGCTTGAATCAATGGATCGGAGACAACACCCGACAAAACGACGGATAAGAGAAAGGGACAGCTGGCAAAAGTGGGTAGAAGTTATCCGAAAAGGGTTTTATATATATAGCACGGCATGAGAAGAATAAACATTTCATTCTTGGACCTATCGGAGTTAGAAGCTTCTGGAAGCGCAGAAGCCGAAGAGGACGACAGGGAAAAGGTCGCTCTCAAGCTTTTCTTGTAATAGGTAGGGTCCCAAACTTCTCTGTTTTCAACATGCAGTGTGTTTTCTAGCTATAAAATGACAGAAGAACAGGCTTCTGGGTCAGTGCAAGCTAATGAGGGTCACTTTTGGCACGTTAGATGCAATAGAAAACTGAAAAAGCAGGCATCCCTCAACTTACTTGGATTTTTTGATTTACTTACGGAAAATATCTTGCATTGAGTAAAAAAGATGAAATGTAGGAAATTGAATCACATTTCTGAATATATAACTTTTATATATTGAAAATTTGCATAGCTATGTCAAGTTTCATTTTTCCTAACAGACACTTTTTATTTTTCAGGCAAATGATAAGGTATATGTTTTTGTGGGTAGAGCCTTTGAGGGCCTAAATGATGGAATCAAGCTACAAAAATCGGCATGCATGTAGAGAACACATAGCACTTGTGCGCCATTATTTTTCGAAAATTAAATTAGTAATTTTATAATTTTTTTATAATTGTCCAAGTGATCAAACCTCGAAAATAGTACCTCTTTTGTGGGTAGAGCCTTTGAAGGTCTTAATGCAAAAATCTTGAAATGGGTTTTTCATAGAACGTGGAGGTTAATGTCCTCTTGTGCACCATACAATTTTTTTTTGAAATGATTGAGAATTGAAAAAGTTATGGAAGAAACACTAACAATGTGTTTCACGAGTTAAGGAGGTAGGACAGAAAAGAAATTGAAAGAAAATAGGAAAAATTAATATTTCAAAATAAAAGTTACATATTTGGAATCTGCAAAAAAAATGCTATTTGTGTCTAAGATTTCGTCAAAAATGACTCTGTGTAGCATATTGTATCGAGTGGCTAAGCACAGGCTTCTCCAGAAACTGGAAGAAATACCCAATTAGCTTTGATTTTTCATTAACATAGCACAGGTTTGGAATTACCGAAGCAAACTCCAAAGCATACACATAGGATTATTGTTGACATGTGAGCATGTGACTCGGCCTGTTTAAATTCAAAAATATTGCCGCGCTTTTAGATTTAAATAACGCGTACGCGTTATATAACTAAATAACGCATGCGTGTTATATCAATACTTAACGCGTACGCATTATATAACTACATAACACGTACGCGTTATATAGTACAAAACGCGCTCGCGTTATTCAAATCATAAAATACATGTTTAATACTTGAGAAAGAGGGGGTGTGGAAGTCAAGGGAATTGAATTTTTGTTTAATATTTGAGAAGGGGTGGGGAAGGGTCAAGGGAATCTATGGTTAATATTTAATAGGGGTGGGAAAGGGTCAAGGGCTTAGAAGGATGTTGGAAGCTTGAGTGGGGAGAGATGAAGGGAATGAGAACATGATGGGATACAGGGGGTGAAGGGAAGTGGAGCTTGAGAGCACTATTAAGAGTAGAATAGGTTCTGAAGAGGTATAGGGTTAGAAGTTGAAAGTGAGACTTGAGTGACAAGGGGGAATGGATGGAGGCAAGGGGGATGTGAGAGAGAAATAAAGAATACAAGGGGGGGAGAGACATAGAGCGAGGGAGGGAGAGGGACAATGGGGAGGAATGGATTTGGAGGGAATGAGAGATAGATGGGGATGGAACAAAATAAGAGATAGGAAGGGAGGGACAGAAAGTGTTGGTGGGAGACATGCAGAGAGTGGTGGCGATGGAGAGAGAGGGAGTGATGGAGAGATTGGGATAGGTTGAGGGAAAGATGAGGGAGGGATAGAAGGTGAGAGACAGGCGATGAGAGAGAGAGGGAGAGAAGGTAGGGTGAGGGATGGAGGGAGAAAGTTGGAGATATATATGGATGGAGGGGGGATGGGTTTGAGAATGGAAAGTGACATAATGTGTGTGTATGTGTGTGTGTTTGAGAGAGAGAGAGAGAGAGAGAGAGAGAGAGAGAGAGACTAGAGGGCGTTGTGAGCATCATATTCTCCATCAGCATCATATTCTTCATCATCATCATCTTCATGACCATCATCGTCATCATAAACATCTTCATCATCATCACCATCATCATCATCATCATCATATTCCTCATCAAATCAACATCTCCATCATCATTATCATCATCATGATCATCATCTAAACATCACCATCACCATCATCATCAACATCTTCATCATCATCACCATCACCATCATCATCAAAATCTTCATCATAATCACCATCACCATCACCATCACCATATTCATCATCATTGTCATCTCTAGGTTCCCCATCAACATCAACATCTCCATCATCATCATCTTCTTCATCATCATCATCTTCATCACCATCATCATCATCATCAACATCTTCATCATCATCACCATCATCATCATCATCATCATCTTCCTTGAATCAGATCAACATATCCATCATGTCACCATCATCTTCTTCATCATCATCTAAACATCACCATCACCATCACCATCATCATCATCATCTTCATCATCATTACCATCACCATCATCATCAACATCTTCATTGTCATCACCATCATCATCATCATCATTGGCATTTGTAGGTTCCTCATCAACATCTCCATCATTATCATCTTCTCCATCATCATCATCTTCATCACCATCATCATCAGCATCAACATCTTCATCATCATCACCATAATCATCATCTTCATCGTCATCAGGTCAACATCTCCATCATCATCATCTTCTTCATCATCTTCACCATCATCATCATCATCATCATCTTCATCGCCATCTCCATCATCTTCAACATCTCCATCATCATCACCATCACCATCATCATCATCTTCATGACCATAAACATCTTCATCATCATTGTCATCTCCCCCATCCTCATCAACATCTCCATCATCATCATCTTCATCATCATCATCACCATCTGAACATCACCATCACCATCATCGTCAAAATCTTCATCATCATCATCATCATCATCAGCATCAACATCAACATCATCATCAAAATCTTCATCGTCATCACCATCACCATCTTCATCATCATTGTCATCTCTAGGTTCCCCATCAACACATCTCCATCATCGTCATCTTCTTCATCATCATCATCTTCATCACCATCATCATCGTCATCAACATCTTCATCATCATCACCATCATCATCATCATCATCTTCCTCATCAGATCAACATCTCCATCATGTCACCATCATCTTCATCTTCATCATCATCATCATCATCATCATCATCATTACCAACACCATCAAACATCTTCATCATCATCACCATCATCATTGGCATCTGTAGGTTCCTCATCAACATCTCCATCATCGTCATCATTGGCATCTGCAGGTTCCTCATCAACATATCCATCATCGTCATTTTCTCCATCATCATCACCATCATCACCATCATGATCTTCTGAACATCATCATGATCATCATCTAAACATCACCATCACCATCATCGTCAACATCTTCATCATCATCGCCATCAGCATCATCATCAAAATCTTCATCGTCATCAACGTCACCATCTTCATCATCATTGTCATCTCTAGGTTCCCCATCAACACATCTCCATCATCATCATCTTCTTCATCATCATCATCTTCATCACCGTCATCATCGTCATCAACATCTTCATCATCATCACCATCATCATCATCATCATCTTCCTCATCAGATCAACATCTCCATCATGTCACCATCATCTTCATCATCATCATCATCATCATCATTACCAGCACCATCATCATCAACATCTTCATCGTCATCACCATCATCATTGGCATCTGTAGGTTCCTCATCAACATCTCCATCATCATCATCATTGGCATCTGCAGGTTCCTCATCAACATATCCATCATTGTCATTTTCTCCATCATCATCACCATCATCACCATCATGATCTTCTGAACATCATCATGATCATCATCTAAACATCACCATCACCATCATCGTCAACATCTTCATCATCATCGCCATCAACATCATCATCAAAATCTTCATCGTCATCACCATCACCATCACCGTCACCATCTTCATCATCATTGTCATCTCTAGGTTCCCCATCAACACAACATCTCCATCATCATCATCTTCTTCATCATCATCATCTTCATCTCCATCATCGTCCTCATCAACATCTTCATCATCATCACCATCATCACCATCATCATCATCATCTTCCTCATCAGATCAACATCTCCATCATGTCACCATCATCTTCATCATCATCATCATCACCATCATCATCAACATCTTCATCACCATCATCATCAACATCTTCATCATCATCACCATCATCTTCATCAACATTATCATCTTTACCATCTTCATCTGCATCATGATCATCTTCATTGTCATCACCCTCCTCCTCCTCATCATCTTTATCATCTTCATCTACATCATGATCATCTTCATTGTCATCACCCTCCTCCTCCTCATCATCTTGTGCACTTATGCACTTAGGGATTAATGTTTAGAAGAGGGTCTAAAGGCCTTTATGGGGGAGGGGCTCTAGGAACAAGGTAAGATAGAGAGGGCAGGGGGGAGGGATAAAGGCGTAGAGGGTTAGTGATTAAGGGAGAAGAAGGGAGAGAGTGCTATAGGGAGGGATAATGACGAAGATAAAGAGAAGGTGGAGAGATGGAGAGTGGGGTGGTAGAGACATGGCTGAAGGGAGAGAAAGAAACATGTAGGGAGAATGAGGGACAGATATTTAGAAAGAGATAGGGGGTATCTAAGGATTATTGGGAGAGAGCTAGGGGGTATTAAACCATACAAAACATTTGTTTTGTATGCAACCATATAAATTATTAGTTTTCTTTGATTTTGTTCGTTGCCCTAGCCGTGCACCTAACCTATTTATTGTGCTTGACTATATCGCGTTCGCGTTTTTTCACTACATATCGCGCACGCGTTTTGTATTTCTATAACACGTACGCATTTTGCAACTCCAGAAATAATGGCATGTTGCTGTCCGAGAGCAACTTCACTCTGTCCGAACGAAAACAATAATCCTGCGATTTTTTGAACAGCACGAGCCCGCGTTTGAAAATTTTCACATTCTACACCAACTCCATCATTTTTTTTTATGCAGGTGCAGCATTGAGGACATCTTTCATGGTTGCTCACTGTGGTGTTGGGTTATATGGCCATATTTGAAGAAAATAATTAGCAATCTTGAAGAATCTCCAATTGAAGAACACCAAAGATCAGGCCTTTGAAAGATTCATTTTGCTTATATTTGAGGAGCACACAAGATAAGATATCAAGCTTCAAGACCAACAAGGAAGAACTTCCATTTGCTTATTATTGAAGAGCTTGTAATTGAGGAGCAACAAAAACAAACTATATTGAATTGATCATTGTGGTGATGGGGAATGCAAGTAACCGAGTAAACAAATCAACAAGGAAGAAGAGATCTCAAGAAGTCATTAAAGAAGAGAAAGAAAAGAAAAGAATATACATGATGAATCGGAGGCTTTCTTTGGAAACTAATCCAAATCCAATTGTAGAGGATACCATGGTTCATCCTATTAATCCACGACAAAAGGGACCTTCAATTTCCACAATAGTTGTTGAACAAGCACCCCATGGAAGTAATCAAGAATCAAAACGTAGGTGCTCATTAGGGGATGTTTCACTTCCCACTTCAAGTCAAAGTGATAAGTTACCATCTCAAGATGAAGCTCACGAAGAAACACCCAATTTGCTATCCGAATGTGGTTATACAAGCGATGAAATCAGAGAGGCGTTGGACATTTTGCCTACTGTTGAAGAAGAGAATGTTATCCACACCATCGATGAGGATGTTGGACTTCCACAAGGGGATGTTGGACTTCCACAGACCATGGATGAGGATGTTGGACTTCCACCATCCAACTACCAGGAAGAGAATGAAGAACACCAAGCTACTACTGAAACGCCAGAGCGTCTTGGTGATGCGCTACATGGTACAATTCCAACCCCCTTACCTCCATTAGCAAGCACACGTCGAAGAACTCCAAAGCGTATACAAGTTGATGAAAGACTTATGAATTCCATTGAAGGTACGCTATCTAAACGTAGTATTGCTTATCAAACTCAACAGATACTTGATAAATATTTTGTTTCTAAATGTGATGGAGATAAATGTAGATTATTTTTATCATTGTTAAAATCTAGGAGCATGAACGTTGTTAGGAAAAAGTTAGGGATAAAGATGATAAAGAATTCTGAACCAAGTTCTCATATAGTTAAAATCCTAGTAGATGCATTTGGTAAAATTGGTAAGAACACACGTTCAAAGGACCGCAATGCTGCTCGTCGTGTGTTGTCACAATCAATTGCAGATAAGAACACCAGGGCCCTTCATATTCTCAGGCCTACATCCAAACTAGTTAATTTGAATGTAAAAACCCTCCGTAGGTATTCTATTAGAATAGAACATCTTGACACAACCGATCAGACAGATTTTTGGGCCTTTGTTGGTCGGTTGCCACGTCGTGACATGAAGCTAGTTGATGCAGTAAAGGGACTAGTGCACAGTTTTTGGCATGATCACACAAGGCCTTCTTCAAACCGAAAGGATGTACTAAAACTAAGAAGGGGTTCAAAGGATCGTGAACCACATACTAAGCATCTTCTTGATATAACACAGACAGAGCTTTACGAGAAATTTAAGATTGAGCATAGACAATTGAACTTGGGGCAAAGATCTTTTGAGAAATGTAAGCCATGGTATGTTAGAATAAATACTCTTCGTAACACTTGTTGTTGTAGATACCATGTAGAATATGAATATTACTATGAAACATTTTTGTACATTTGTTGTGTGTTGCATACTAACATTGTGCAGGATTGCTCCATGACAATACCACCGACTTCATCAAGAGAATTCATTCATAGCATCATGTGCAATAGGCCCGAGGGGCAAACATACTATGCAAAATCTTGTTTGGATGGAACATGCTCCAACTGTGCTGGAATGGCATTATTGAGCCAATGTATGCACGAGAATGGAGACAGTGAATTTGGGAAAATGGTTACAGACATGAAAAGTTTCAAATATATCAACTATGAAATAGTCCCAGGGAAAGAAAGCAAAAAAATACAATTGGTGACATCTCAGGTATGCATTTATATCTATAAAATTATGTTGTAACGGTTACATTTCAATCCTTACTTACAACAAAAAACTGACATTGAGATCATTTTGTGTCACCAGGTACAAGTTAGTGACTTCATCAAGGAATTTATTGAAAAGACACATCAATATGTTCAGCATGTCCACGTGGCACGATGGCAGGATGAGAAGTTTAGAATATGCAGAGATACATTTCCCTTTGGTACTATACTTTCAGTTGTTGATTTTGCCGAGAACTACACTCTGCAACCTCAAAATGAGATCCAAAGTCAGTATTATCACTCTGAGCAGGTTTCCTTGATGGTCCATATCACATATAGACATGGCCCAAATAGCACCGAAGAGCAAAGAGAAATTCTGAAGGAATATCACTTCTGCATAAGTGATGATAGGTGCCACGACTTCCACTATGTACGTCATTGCTTCATCATGTTCTATGATCACTTGAAGGGAAGGAACATACAAATGGACCGACACTGGATTTGGTCTGATGGGTGTGCTGGTCAGTTCAAAAATGCACGCATATTTCAGTGGTTGTGTTCATTGCATAAAAACTACAAAGTGCCACATATGTGGAACTATTTTGAGACTGGGCATGGTAAAGGAGAGCATGATGGAGCTGGAGCATGTGTCAAAACATCCCTACGAAGAGAGGAATTGAAAGTATCTACAGAATCTACTATTCTAAATGCTCAATCTATAGTCAGGTGGTGCACGTCAGTAATGGGAGAGGAATCAACTATGCGAGTAGAATCCACAAGAAAGAGACATGTGGAGAGATTTTTTTGGGAGGTGGTAGACATAGATCGTTCACATGCATGGGAATGCAAGACTGTGCCTGGGACTCGTGGCTTTCATTCGGTTCGAAGCTCTGATAACCCAGTATTTGAAATTTGGACCAGAAAACTCGCTTGTTTTTGCCCGCCTTGTTGTGATGGTGACTGGGATGGGTGTGAATCATTGGATTGGGTTGATGGATGGGATCGCATATCACTTCCACTTGATCAGCATGCAATTGTTGAGTTAACTCCGTTGGAAGAAGACCAATCATCTATTTCTGCAGATTTTGATCATGTCTCAGACCTTGTACAACCCGGTATGATGCATTTCCTTAACATTTTTTGTTTGTTTACGTAGTCTTCAAATGCACATTAATGGCCTTGTATCGCACGAAAAATATTTTGATCATATACCTACAATCATATAATGCAGGGCACATATACGCAGTGGTTGCCTCAAAAGATACTGAATGGGGTGATGAATACTGGTTGGAACGCTGTATAGATGGAAAGCAAACCCTCATTGTGTCCATGACTGACGATGAAAACAACCACTTTCCAACTGGGTCTATGGTTGTTAAAGGTGAATACTTGACACGGGACAACAATGGAAGAAAGAAGGGTGGATATGTTTACAGGGATTACAAACCAGGTACAAGTGTGTATCACTTTACCAACTTAATCATTGGCACAAACCTTCAGGTACGAACAATGCCTAGTCGAAATACATCGAAGGTACGCTACTTCTTACCGGATACAGAGCACGAGAGACTAATGGAGACCATCAGTATAAGAGATGATCCGGAGGGCTTGGTTGTATGATAATAGGTGGGATCTAGCATGATGAGGTACGTTGCATACTTTTAATACTATACTATTTATACTATTTGTAATTGAATATTGATATATGCTCAATTTTCACATGTATGTTTCATATGAATATGTCAATTTTGCGTTCTTGATATGCCAAATTTACGTTTACGTTGTTTATAAATATGCCAAAAGTTCTCTTGTATGTCAAGTTTATGAATATGCCATTTTTTACATATGATCAGTAAACCCTAAAATTATATTATGTTCATCATGTTGGTTATTGGCTTCACCCAACAAAATTAATTCAATTCATGCTCATTATATTAAACAATACACTTATATTAAATTTAATTCATGTCTTGTTAAATATTTCATAATGAATTAGCTAGTTGAGAGCACCACCTTAGACCAAGCCATCATCATCAACATCTTCATCATCATCACCATCATCATCATCACGGACCTGCAAAACCCTAGTTTCCAAAGTGTCTAGGCAGGTTCGGGTTAGGAACACTAGCCATACCCGCCCAGTGGATGATTTTCCAAAGTTGACCCCCGTGTGCAAAAATTGCACACTCCCACACTGAGCAAAACCCTAGTTTCCAAGATGGACCTGCAAGGTGACACATGGGCCACCGGGTAGGAGAGGAGGGGCACCCCTGGCACTATCCCGGTGTGATGAATCCAACAAGGTCGACGGTTCGTCGATCCGAGCCACGGTCTTCATTCTATGGCTCGTCCCGTCTCACTACCAGAAGGCCTTCAGGGACACCTGCTGGATACCTACCGGGGGCATAGAACTCCAACCATGCAACAAAAACGGGTTCCGGGGAGTCCTGCAGGTGTGTCTAGACAGGTTCGGGCTAGGAACACTAGCCATACTTCCCCGGTGGATGATTTTCCAAAGTTGACCCCCGTGTGCAAAAATTGCACACTCCCACACTGAGCAAAACCCTAGTTTACGAAATGAATGCACAATGAAGCCACTGGGCCATGGGGAGACGAAGGAGAGGGCCCCCTAGAGGTAATCGCACGCCAGGAGACCAACGGAGTCGACGGTTCGTCGGTTCGACGTCCGGTTTCCGAGTTATGTCGAGTTGCAAGTCACATGAAAATGCCGTTCAGGGACACTTGGTGAATTTCCGTCCGGGAGCCAAAAAGCAAACGAAGCATGAAGATTGCGTGCCGTTGGCTCCTGCAAGTGTGTGTGGGCAATGCCGACGTGGGAACACTGCCGGGAGCCATAAATCCATGATAGTAAATTAATTCATGACAAAAAAAACTGAATTATTCCTTTCAATGGATGTGGTTTTCAATTTCCTATGTTGTTAGGTCAATTTGGCACATTCATTGAAAGAAATTGTAGACTTTAATGATGATCACAACAAGTGTGTTTGTTAAAACCTTGTGAAATAGAGCATCAAAAGACCTACATTGTAGGCCATATAATTGTGTTTGTTTACCTTTTGTTTGATGGACCATGCACAATAAGTAATAAAACAATTTTGAAGTAGGTCATTTCATTTTTCTGATTTTTTCTTTGGTGGTGTTGAAAAAGACCATTGTTCTTATTGATGGGATTTCATGTGCTGATGATTCTTTGGATAATCTGGACACATACAAGGACACCATTATTAGACTAATTCATTATGAACAATTTAATATGAGTAATCTACATAAATGAATTGAAAAATTAACAAAAATAACAAACAACCCATATACCTTGGAATATAACACAAGAGTGACCATGTTAGGCAATCTTACTTATCTACTTACCTATGGTCATTTAAGTAGACCATTTGGATCATGTCTATTACTAATGATCTCCATTAACTTTTCATGTTCACAATGAGGCTTGAAGTATCATACCTTTGATGGGTGCTTCCTTGGCATTGTTTGTAGTTTGAGGTTTGTATCGAAAACTAAGTTTGTAAAGTGGTATATAGATTCACCTAGTCTAATCTTGAAATACATAACCAACCTTCTTCCATGTTTGGTCATCCAGTGTTAGATATTATCCTTTAATAACCATCAAACTGATTACAAGTTGATCACCATTGTCATCTATTAGTGAGACATGAGGGTTTGGTTCGCCTTTAAGGAACATGCCAACAAATAGTGAGTGCCCCATTCATTATCTTTCAGGGAAACCATTGCATATATGTTCATTTTAAAAAACATCAGTTCCAACGTGTGAGTCCACTAAATAGACAAAATGTAATGTATTCATGCTAGTTGATAAGATTTAATCTCATATTCACTAAACTTGGTTGTACAAGATTTGAGACATGATCATAATGTGGTGAAATGGTTGATTAGTCCTCATCCAACTAGGATAATTCAATATTTATACCTAGAATAATGGGGAGTGATAGAATTTTCTTGTCCATATTTCTACTATAACATTGTTTGAGTTTCAAACTAAATGAAATCCACAAATTCCATGCATTATTCTATGTGATTGATCTACATCAACCACCTCCCAAAAATATCTTTGCACATGTCCTTTCCTTATTGAGTCATCTTCTCGTCTTCTTGTTCCATCTACAATTATTGAAGAACACCATTCAACAATAGATTTTGTGTAACTAATGAGAGAATTTCTCGTAAACTTCCATTTTTACCTGCAGAATGTAATTTTTATGCACACAACATCTCGATCATGATCCCCTTTCCCACACTCAGTTTCAAAATTCCTGTAAAGGCAACCTTTACATTTACATTTGCATTAACATGACAACCAAGTCTCAAAAATGAGATTGATGGTGTTTATTCTCATGCAATGTATACAGTTAGGATTAAGATAACTGTATAAATCTATGGAATTATAAATGGAGATATTAATCCAAAAGGAAGCCAATGTTGGCCTTGCCAATCTTTTCTTCCCAATGCAAACGAAATATTAGATTCCATTTTGCTATGTTTCCATGTAAAATATATTTGAAAAAAAACATATATTTGGATTATATGGAAATCCTTCTTACCTTTGACATTGTTTGGGATCTGCAGGATGGGAATGAAGTATTTTTTAGGGATTAAGAGGAGTATTCAATTACGCAAACTTATGAATGCCTATTGTGACAAGCAATCCATTGATTTCAACTCCATCACATTTCTGTTTGATGGATGATATTTGCAAGGTGAGCAAATTTAACCCACCAATGCGAGATTGCATGCAATTACACTGAGCAAAACCCTAGTTTACGAAATGAATGCACAATGAAGCCACTGGGCCATGGGGAGACGAAGGAGAGGGCCCCCTAGAGGTAATCACACGCCAGGAGACCAACGGAGTCGACGGTTCGTCGGTCCGACGTCCGGTTTCCGAGTTATATCGAGTTGCAAGTCGCATGAAAATGTCGTTCAGGGACACTTGGTGAATTTCCGTCTGGGAGCCAAAAAGAAAACGGAGCAGAAAGATTGCGTGCCGTTGGCTCTTGCAAGTGTGTGTGGGCAATGCCGACGTGGGAACACTGCCAACACTGGCTCGGGGGAGGTTTTTGCAGAGTTGACCCACCAATGCGAGATTGCATGCAATTACACTGAGCAAAACCCTAGTTTACGAAATGAATGCACAATGAAGCCATTGGGGCCATGGGGAGACGAGGGACAGGGCCCCCTAGAGGTCATCGCACGCCAGGAGACCAACGGAGTCGACGGTTCGTCGGTCCGACGTCCGGTTTCCGAGTTATGTCGAGTTGCAAGTCGCATGAAAATGCCGTTCAGGGACACTTGGTGAATTTCCGTCCGGGAGCCAAAAAGCAAACTGAGCAGGAAGATTGCGTGCCGTTGGCTCCCGCAAGTGTGTGTGGGCAATGCCGACGTGGGAACACTGCCAACACTGGCTCGGGGGATGTTTTTGAATAGTTGACCCACCAATGCGAGATTGCATGCAATTACACTGAGCAAAACCCTAGTTTACGAAATGAATGCACAATGAAGCCACTGGGCCATGGGGAGACGAGGGAGAGGGCCCCCTAGAGGTAATCGCACGTCAGGAGACCAACGGAGTCGATGGTTCATCGGTCCGACGTCCGGTTTCCGAGTTATGTCGAGTTGCAAGTCGCATGAAAATGCCGTTCAGGGACACTTGGTGAATTTCCGTCCGGGAGCCAAAAAGAAAACGGAGCAGGAAGATTGCGTGCCGTTGGCTCCCGCAAGTGTGTGTGGGCAATGCCGACGTGGGAACACTGCCAACACTGGCTCGGGGGAGGTTTTTGCAAAGTTGACCCACCAATGCGAGATTGCATGCAATTACACTGAGCAAAACCCTAGTTTACGAAATGAATGCACAATGAAGCCACTGGGCCATGGGGAGACGAAGGAGAGGGCCCCCTAGAGGTAATCGCACGCCAGGAGACCAACGAAGTCGACGGTTCGTCGGTCCGACGTCCAGTTTCCGATTTATGTCGAGTTGCAAGTCGCATGAAAATGCCGTTCAGGGACACTTGGTGAATTTCCGTCCGGGAGCCAAAAAGCAAACGGAGCAGGAAGATTGCGTGCCGTTGGCTCCCGCAAGTGTGTGTGGGAAATGCCGACGTGGGAACACTGCCAACACTGGCTCGGGGGAGGTTTTTGCAGAGTTGACCCACCAATGCGAGATTGCATGCAATTAAACTGAGCAAAACCCTAGTTTACGAAATGAATGCACAATGAAGCCGCTGGGCCATGGGGAGACGAGGGAGAGGGCCCCGAGAGGTAATCGCACGCCAGGAGACCAACGGAGTCGACGGTTCGTCGGTCCGACGTCCGGTTTCCGAGTTATGTCGAGTTGCAAGTCGCATGAAAATGCCGTTCAGTGACACTTGGTGAATTTCCGCCCATTTTATAATTTAAGCCACTTTTAAATATTTGAACTTCCATATTATTTTTGAAAGAGTATAATATTTCAAAACTCCTAAAGAGACAAAAACACATGATCAAAACTCCTAAGGTTGTAATTTAGAGTAGCAATAATGGGGGTGATGGAGTTGAATTTGATCCTATGGAAGATAATGATACTAATATTATTGAGAATAAAGGGATAATAGGTTGATCCATGACACCTTTGTTTGCATGGATGAGGATGCACCTATGTATGAGACCTATGATAATATTCATGATGTACATCTTATTGATAAGGCACACAAAGGCCTATACAAGAGATCAAAGATGAGTCACTTTGTCTACTAATTTGATGTTGATAAAATTGAAGGTATTGAATGACATTTCAAACAATGGTATGACAAAGATCCTAATGTATACACAAGGTTAATATATAAGGTGCCCCATAAGGTTCTTTGTCATATCCCTATAATTCTAGGTTTTTGATGATTGTTTAGGTTAAAAAACATAGCACATTATATGGATTATCATGTACAAAGATAAGTGAAGATGGTATTATATGAGTGGCTACAAATGGTTCTCAATTTACTATCATCAAAGAAATATTACCCATTTTTAAAGAAGAACCTCATAATGTTACTTTCATTGGTAGTTGATGGTAATGGGTGTGCATGAGTGAGTTCGTTGAAACCTTGAAAACATTGTATTGCATTTAGTTTGATTAAATTACACGAGCAAGAACTTTGACATAACTTGTAATGATCATCCAAAATCACAAATTTTAATTAGATACCAATTAGTGCATGCATGTAGTGAATTCGTTGAAACCTTTGAATATAATAGTTTGTTCTTTTGACATAGTGCATTCATGAGTAATAGATAATCCACACAAATCAACACATTAGATTGACACAAGTACATGTATCCAAAAGTACATATATATCCAAAAGTATCCAAAAGTGCATGTCTCCAAAAGTACATGTATATCCAAAAGTCTCCAAAAGTGCATGTCTCCAAAAGTACATGTATATCCAAAAGTATCGAAAAGTACATGTATCCAATGAAGTCAATGTACATGTCTCCAAAAGTACATGCACAATAAAGTCAATGTACATGTCTCCAAAACTGAATGTATCGAAAAGTACATATATATACAAAAGTATCCAAAAGCACATGTGTCCAAAACTATCCAAAACTATCAAAACTCAAGCTTTCTCTTGTTCTTTCCCGACGTTGATCCTCTAGGCACATCCCTAGGATCAATGTGCATCCCTGGATCCTGCAAATTAAATATCAATTGTTAAATTCAACTAACTATGTACACTAATACATTAGCTCAACAATTATCAACTGGTGCATGGAAAGTGCATGAAACACTTGGTCACTGAAGGACATCTCACCTCAACTGACAAAGGAGATTGCGTTGCTTGTGTAGCAGATGGAGCCGTCGGTTGAACATCCAGGATGGTCGAACCAGGGGGGCCAGGCACTGCTCCTGCTAGTGGTGGCTACAATGAAAAAATGTTGAAATAGTTAGAAATGCATGAATAAACAATAGGTCCAACAATAATAAACTATGTAAAGATCATGTTGAAATAGTTACATACCTATGTGTGATCAATCGCCACTACAGATGCGGCACTAACTGCTGCATCAACCATCGATGCGAGGTTCTCAGTAGACAACTCGGGTTCCTGATGCAGTAAACATGTAATTCAAACATTAACAAAAACGATTTATGCACTGGATTTCAAGTTAAACAACAAATATCATCGAAGGATATACATTACCATGGTGTGAGTAAGCCCATGGTCGTGGGCAGCTGGAGTCTTTCTAGGAGTAGAACGCCTCACATACACACGACCCTTGTTCACGAATGGCCTGGAGGGAGATACAAATCCAGGCAATGGGCCAGATGTCTCGAATGGTGCCTACAATCAGCAAGTGTTCATGTAGTTAGACATGCATGATTCAACAAACAAACATGTATTTAAAAAATGTCATTTTTAATTGTTTACCTCGAGCCCAGATGTTTCAGGGGACGGTATGACCATGGGTACTACCTCCACATTACCTTGCCCCAGTGAAGGATCTGCCATCTACAAGTTTAATAATTGTAAATATTAGACCGTAGATAGCATTAATGAACTAAAATGTAAAGTATGTGGAAATTAACAAATTAACAAGTATTAAAAAACTGAAATTTTAAAATGTTTACCTCGGTGTGAGATACGGCAATAGGTTGTATATAAGATGGGCCTACCGAATGGGTAGCATCATGCCCCCCTGTAGAGTCTGGAACATCCGGCTCTGGGGCGTCACTGCCGGCATAAAGCATCAACTGCAAGTTCACAAAATTAATATATTAGCTCAAACTATATATATGTGTACAAAGACGAAAATAAATGAAGAATTTATTACAATTAACCATCAACATACCTCTCTCAAAAACCCACTGAAAGCAACATCTGAGGCAATACCATAGCAGGGACGACCACATGATGTGCACTCGTGAGGATCAGTACTAGGATGGGGAATAGTTGATGGTCCTGCACTAGTGGATGGTCCTGATGGTCCTGCACTAGCTGATGGTCCAGCATGGTGACGAGCTGGTGTATGTACCACACCAGGGACAGATGTCCCTTCCTCACCCATATGTTGAACCATTGTGCCATGGCGAACAACCGCCCATGCCAAACTCAAAAATGCATCCCGTGTCTGCGGAATAATGCGATGTGCTGGTGGGACATCTGGCCCAGGCAACTGCCTGCGAGGTGCAGGGATAGGGCGATCCTGGTCTCGAAGCCTGGCATTGGGTCGGTTTTGGGGCATCCCCCCACCGATCCCCTGAAACTGTAAGATGTCAAAATAGTTAACGTGTTTATGCAACACGAACTCTGCGTACATCTTTCGAAGGAAATATAAGGGAATTTCCCTGTTGTTGTGTGGTGGCATATCAAAAACCATGTACCATCTGTCCATCCAGTTATCAACAAATGGTTGAAACGTGCACCACTCAATGGAGATATGCGGCTTGATTGCATTTGGGATTTCCCCCGTCCGAGGGTCCCTAAACAATGCAAATATAAGTTCTTTGGATATTTTCAACTTTTTTACTGCATTGTAATCTAGCCCATCAGCATATTGTTGTCTTTTTCTTTCTCTGTAAGATGCAATATCATATAGGACATTCGTAGATTGTGAAATGGTGTCCACAATTGCATCCAAGGTTGATGCAAGTGAACGGCGAATCCTGTCGCCACCACTAAAAGCTGCACTTATGCCCCTCAATTGGGCAAGCTCAATCAATATTTCGGCATTGGTATCCATAGCCGCAACTGCAATAAAGACATTAATACGAAAATCATTAGAAACATATACATGGTATATAATGACGTCTCTTCAAAATTGAACATGTATTAAATCAAACTCACATAAGCAATTTAATGGCATTCACTTACATACATTTAAAACTTAAAATTAAACATTTGACAATTAAAAAGTAAGTTAATCAGATTGGCAGAGAGGAGGAGGAGGAGGATCAAGGCAGTGATGAGTTTGTTGATTCAGGCATGGAGGAGGAGGATCAGGGCAGTGATGAGTTTGCATCTATGTGTCTCAATGTCTCATTGTGTTTTGTGATTGTGAATGACAAATGTGTTGTGATTTGTGAATGATCTAATTTCTATTGAATATTTCATATTTGTAATTGTAAATGTAATTTCTATTGAATATTTGTAATTGTAAATGTTAAATTTTATTGGATGATCTATATGTCTATATTTTTAAATTTTAATATATTTTAAAAATATATTGATTCCGGGGGTCACCGTGTCCTACGTGTCATAATTCCGGGGGTCACCATGTCTAGTGGGGACCAGGGATCAAATTTGAAAGGTGGGGTCCCATTTCACTATGAAGGGCTATGAGATATTGAACACTATTGAAGGGCTATGAGAAATTTATTAATATTTATTCTATGTGTATATATGGATGTGTTCATGTTGCATGGATTGGATTCTAGGTTAACCGAGGCCTTTTTAGAGCAAAGAATGGGGTAATTACTATTTGGGAACAAGTTTTTTATCAAATGTAAATTGCGGTGATGGAAGATATTGAGGGTGCCACATGTTGTGGAGAAAGTAGTATTGATTCCTATGACGTAATAGGGAGTTCAAAAAGTCTGGTTTCAAATATTGTCATGCGTAGCTCGATTGATTTTTCTCGCGCTAGGGTTGTAGCAACTGTTATGGCCATTACTGTTAAAAGGATTGATGGGGTGGAATCCTGTGAAACGATGAGTTCTTTTGTTAAGACGTAGATTCAGTGAAATTTGGTGGGAGTCTTATGTTCATTTTATGCACAAAATTCGATTACTTGATTTTGTTGCATTGTTAACTCTCCTCCTAGTCATAGCTACAATCTCTTATATAATTGTGAAGGTTATCAATCCACTCAATATATTAAAGTTGTAGTAGGCCAAAATCATCCACATATTTATTGTACTCACAAATGTTGACATTCCAATTTCTATGTAGAGCGCCCATTAACATTAGATTGTATGGGACATGTTTTTGAGGCATGATGTCATTATCTCATAACAACAAGCTTTTTATCCATAAATATGTCATCTACAAGCCAACGGAATTGTTCCTAATCCTTTATAAAACTTTGTCATAATTATATCAATACCAACATCCCTACCTATTGACTTAGCTTAGAAGATATTACACCTTCGGATAACCAAACCTGATTCCAAGGTTGGTAATCATAAACGTAAAAGCATCATCATAAGGAAATAGCATGTTGTGTTGAGGAAATTCCTTTTTTTCCATTTCCTTCTCAGGATAATATTTGGTTGTGGATCATTTAAAATGTATAATTTATTTTAATATTGGGAAGCTAAATTCAAATTCATTAATATATTAATATGATTTGATTTTTTTATTAATAATAAGTTATTCTTTTCATTTGAAAATGTAATAGTACATCAAAATTTCAATGTTTACTGACGTAGTAAAGTTGAGAGGCTTTATTTTTCAGTGGATATAGCAGACCTGTAAATTCATAGGATGTCAAAAATCTAGTCAGCCTTGAAGTTGAGCTCCTCAAAGAAAACGAATTTCTTTAAATATGTTTATGGCAGGCTGCATTGCCAGCTTCGCTCCGCAAACTATCCTGGAGGACTGGAGGAGATAGGGTAGGTGGAACTTGGAAGTAGCTCAACCACAGTGGAATAGGGGTATAAGAAAAAGCTTGTTTCTATTCATGCAATATTATATATTGATGGTCGGAGCCATGGAAGCATGGAATTCCAGCATTGACTTGATACAACAAAGAAAACAAAAGGTGGAACTCGGGAGCTGCAGGATTGACTTGATACAACAAAGAAAACACAGGGTGTGAGGCTGGGAGCCGTAGACGATAAGATTAACTTGATACAACAAAGAAAACACAGGGTTATAGGTAGGGGCCACGGGCAGGAGCAACAACCTGCAACATTACAAGAAGTTTATGGATTGTGGATTTTGTCTGAAATGCCAAATTCGCGGGGGCACATTAACATAATATATTATACATTGAATACTCAATTAACTCACGGAGTCAGAATTCACGAATTGGTATGTGATAACGTGTAACTTGGTAAGCCCGCTAGCAACAACACGTATGAGCCACCTTCCAGGTTTAATAATTTTGTTGATGCCATTAAATGTGTTAAACATGTAAGCGCTCGCTACAAACACGAGAACTTCGAAGCGTTCAAGCCATGGGCTACTCAGTGTAAGCCCGTCCACGTAAGTTGCTCAATGATATTATTAGAGGCCCAATGGTCCATGATCCATGGATGATCGAACACATGGATAGTGGAGAGTAACCGAGTCCCACTCCCAAGTCACCTAGCTAGTAGCCGCATTCCCAATTTCCCACTAAAAATTGTTGATGGGTGAAATTTGAAGCTACCCTTCTGTTGCAATTTTAAACAGTAGTGGTTAATTTAATTATTGAGGGATTACCATGAAATTAAATTTTTTTTGCATGATAAAATTTGAAGTGGCCTTCTATGACGTGTGGGTAAAATTTGAAGTGGCCTGAAGGCTTCAAATTTGAAGCCTAGTGGGGACACTCGTGTCCCGTGTCCTCGTGTCGGGTGACTTAGATGAATACATTGTAGAAAGGGGGGAGTTTTATTTTTTTCAATTTTTGGTTTGATTATGAATTTTTGAGTTTTTGAAAAGGGTTTCATTTTAGTTATTCACTAATCTTGGTTGAGGGAGGTGTGAATTTAATTAGAAATTGGGTTATTCCCAATTTTATCAATATTACAAAACTAGGTTAAACAATAAAAAAATAGTAATTTGGATTAAAAAATCACAAAAAAATGGTATGGGTGAATGAATTACCTGACTAGATGAGAATGCACCGATGAATTTGTCTCCCCTCCAGCTAAATCGAGCAACACGGATAGTTGAGTGGGCCACAAACCGTCCTCGTCCAGGGTCAATTTCGCCTCTATTCGCGTTTCTGATGCGTGAGTGTCGCGGGTGGTCGGCAATCGTCGGGACTGTGTTTTTAAATTCATTTTTAGTTTTACATATCGCGTACGCGATTTTTAACTACATAACGCGTACGCGTTTTGTAACTACATAACGCGTACGCGTTATGGTTACCTAGCCTACATGTCCAATGACATGTTAGGCTCGGGTCTTACCATGGCAGGTGGTAAATATCAGAAACGCGTTATGTTTTAGGTATCAGGAACGAGATTTGAAAAAAGTAGCATTGCATCTAAAGTGACCCTCATCTTCTTGCACACACCCTTCTGCTAGTTCTAAAGTCCAAGTAACCCTAGAAGACAAAGATTGTGACATTTTCGACCCAGGCCTTCAGCTCCCTATACCAAAAATTAAAGGCTGGCTAAGAGCTCTGCTCGAGCAAGGGGTAGATGTCCATAGGGTCCATCAGTCCTTTTTCATTTTCTTTTGTCCAGAACAGATTATGCCGTTCCCCAAGTTCGTGTCATGGTGTTCAATAAATTACTTAGAGCCCCAACGAGTAATAATGAATTCCAGGAAGTCTAAAATAGTTTGTAATGTTGACCCTGCCGTTATTCGAAGCTCCATTGCCGTACCAGAGTCTCCAACCCTAGCCCCCAAAAGTTCCTCTGAAGAGTCAGTCGCCACTTTGTACAGAAAAATTTCTCCTGAAATCCGTAAGGCTTTCCTTGACACCTGTTTAAAACCTGACGTAGAGATTACAGACACCCCTTACCCGCTGGACGTCAACCTTTTTAATGACAATACCCAGCTGGTCCTCTCTTTGATAGCTCAGTTCTTAGGTTTAGATTCAGATTTGTGAACAACTGAAGTACAGTTAAGCCTGTTGTTCAGGATTAGCGTTAGTTCTCCAGAGGCGGGAGATGAGTCAGTACCATCCCTCAAGTTTGAGTAGTTTTTGGCGGAGAAAATACATGCCCAGTTAAGTTGTTTTGAGAATACCAGATTGTTTCGGTTCCAAGCCTATTTGGCTAAAATGATTCCGCATAGCATTATAGATGAGTTGAGTTTCTCTCAGTTACTCTTTACAGGAAACTTGGAAGATAATGTTTTCAACTACATGAATTACATTCTATCTGCTGTGTATAAAGTCATGTTTGAAGAAAAATTACCCAAAGTATTACCCGAGATGCAATCCCTGATGCAGTTGAAAGGTGAACTAGCCGTTGGTGACTGGTTCTTGTTAAAAGATGCCACAATAATAAGGGTATATGGTTTTGTACATGAACCATACATTTTACCAGCATTCTTGACGGTGAGGGTTTTCGCCCTCGAGTTCATTCGGCAAAGGCTGGATGCAGAAGAAGAGCAGTTTGGACAATATAAGAAAAGTTCTGATATAAAGCTCCCTTGGTAGGTTGGCCCTTTCATTGTAAAGTTTAAAGAGGCTGTCGGTGAAGTGGAAAAGTTATTGAGAAAAATGGGATTCAAAAAGGACATAGCCATCGCATATGATCCTCTACATATCATAGCCGAAAGAAGAACGAAAAATGGTCTGAAAGCCTTGGAACACTAAGAAGCTGAAGGGTTGCCGAAGGGGCGAAATTTATTACAGTATGAGCCCGAAGAGGCTGAAGATATAGATTTACAACTACAAGCCTTAATGACGGTTGATGACCCTATGGAGATAGACCAGCTGCTAAACGCTCAGGAAGCATGCGGGAAAAAAGATTCGCAGGAAGTCATTGAAGCAGAGGAAGAGGAAGAAAGTGGAAGGAAAAGACTCAAACTGGAAATACCAGATGAGTTAGTTATCCATACAAATGGTATGGGAGAGCAAGAAGAGGGGTCATCAGGCCCAGTTGTCCAGATCCATGAATACAACTTCCGAGATGCTACAGGGGGGGGTGAAGATAGCAGATTTAAGTCCCAAGAGGACATGTTTAAATATCATGGGAAAAATAAGAAGGCATCTGCACAAAAGCTATTTGATCTAATGCCCACTGTAAGAAATTTGTCTAAAGCAGGAACCTCTTTGACCACAAGTAGAGATATCCTAACACAGACCTTTAATCTGATAATATCTGATAAAGATAAAATAACTGAAGCAAAAATAGATTGGAAAAAGATACCCCTACCAGATAGGATTCAATTCCATAGAAAAATTAGGGAAGGCCTATATGACGACTTAGTGGAGGCGGCCTTGAAAATCTCTAATCTAGAAGTTAATGTAAATAAGATGGATGTCCAGCTGAAATATGAAAGGTCAAAAAATAAATCCCTCCAGCAGCAGGTCAAAAAGCTGCAGTATGATTTAATAGAACAAGATGGAGGAGGCAAGATAAGTCAAAAATTGTTGAAAGATAAAGATGATTTGATCCGAAAAATGCAGAAGAAAATGAAGATTCCCAGTACCCAGCTAACACAAGCTCCCGAAGAAACAAAGCTAATACAAGAAAAGGAAGATTTAAAAAGGGAGATCAATGATAACAAAGCTGAATTACTAAAGTTTGCAGAAAAAGAGGAACGCTGGGAGAAAGAAAGGACAAGTTTGAAGAACCAGATTGAAGAACTGAAGAACAACTTGTCTAATATAGTTTCGCGTCAAGCAGGAGAAGCCTCGACTGGAGGGGAAGATGACACCGACAGCATTACGCAGGACATGTCCCAGATCAACCTAAAAGATGTTGAGATACGAGAGCTAAAAGAAGAGAATCGGAGGTTGAAAGAAGAAAATGATGAAAAGGAAAAAGGGACTAAAGCCCTGCAAGAAAAATATAAAAAAGTGGTAGAAATGAACAACAGGTTTTCTCAACAAATAATAGGGAAGACGACTATGCAGGGGTGCAAACATTTATTCTGGGATCTAATTATCCAAGAAGCTAAAAGATTCAAACCTTATCTAGATCTCATGAGGACGAAAGAGAAGATAGTCAATGATGTCTTTAAGAGCTACACTGTCATGAGAGAAAAGCTACACAAAAGGCCTAATGCAACGGGATATAATGCTATAAATTTCCTAAATAGTTTGATAGATCAAGATATAATAGATTTGACCATCAAAGACAGGATCACAACCATTACAGCAGCAAAACGAATCCTGGGGAATTATGCATTGGTCGAAGCTGTGGAAGCAAAAGCCAGTGAAATGAATGAACAGTTAACAGAATTCAAAGGACAATTTGAAGGATTAGTAGAAAAAGGATTCCCCGCATTTTGGGATGCAAAACAGAAGCTGATTCCTCTAAGTGAACATAAAAATTTGATGACCAGCAGGAGGATGGACCATTCCAAGTTTAAACACATGAGCCAACCACTCTCAGGAAGGATCTTGTTAGACAAGCTAGATGAAGATTTCGAGATATTGTACAAGTTAACTTCTATTGGGGAAGGACTTCCACCTATGTCTTCTGTTGATCAGCTTAACAAGCTATGACATCCCAGCGCCTGAGCTTTGGATACCTATGGATAAGTATGGAACAACGAGATTGACTTATCATGCTCCGTCGGCGGCTGCTACCTCTTAGATATCTCTTAGATCTCAAAGCTGTGTCTTTTCAAATAGTAGTTTGTTTTTTATATAGAATTTTCTAATATAATTAGGATTTTGATTTTCCAGGACGTGGCAGTGGGTTGCCCGTTATGTAATGAAGTTTCACCATTAGAAATATACTTTAATATTTTTTACATTGTTTAAACAACATATCGACAAAGGGCAAGAAAGCGGTTAAGCTTGTCTTATTATATTTTTTATTTTGTGATAGTGACATCTGAGCTGTGATGAGGTGTACCTATATTGTAACTAATTTTTGTTTCAAAATAGGCCGAGTATGAGACTCTGGGCTTCTATAAGTTCCATGTAATTTCAAATGGAAAGTGTGGAGAACTTTTGGAGCTTTGCATATTTTGTCTACTGTTGTTATTTTGAGATATTTCTTGAATAAAGTTATCAAAAGCTTACGTATGTTTTACAGAGATTCCTGTGTAATTGGTCTGGTAGTCTGTTTCTCCTTTTCCTATGTGATATGTGTTTCTTTCCATTGTCAATCCATATTGTTTACTTTCCTTCGTACTTGGTTCAGTGTAGCATCTGAATGAGGTTCATAGAGATTATTCCTTATTCATTTCTTACAGAGTACTTCACAAAAATATTTCTACTAAAGTTGGTATAGGATTCATCTGTGTATGCCTTATATCAATGGATTGTGCATCTTTCTTCCTTTTTGCCAATTAAATCACTTTGACTACTAGCTGGTTTCTACCTTGCCTCTGTGTAAATGTATCTGCAAAGCATTTGATGATGATGTTTATGTTATACTTAAATTGACTTCATTGCCCAATATAGATCCCTGCTATTCTCCAACCAATGGTTCATAGAAGTTAAATTTGCCCTACAGAAAACTGACCTTCTGCCTATGTTTAAATAGAACATCTTGAGGAATGAATGCTGGTGTCATTTTTCATGATTGACGACCTTGATTATTTCCAGTGTTTCATTGGTTTATTGAGAGAGCCCTCTCAGACTGTATTCGGTCAGTAATAACAGTCCAAAGATTGGTTAGTGGTTACCCCGAAACCCCCTTCCTACAACCTGAGGGTCGATTTGGGTGTTAACAACTAGTGAGTACACAGTTAGGATGGCATGTCAAACTTGGCACTTACACTTAGGTTCATTAAGCCTTGTGGTTAGGAATGAGGTGGAAAGTAAAAATACACTAGTTGTAGGAGCTTTTGTAGGCATACATAGATTTTTTTTAAGATCCTAAAAGGATACCACCTAAGAGAGAAGTGGAACATGAGATACAATTGTTGCTTGATTCTCCATTTCCAAATAATGGACTATACAATCAGTTCCTTTTGGAAGTGGAAGAAGTGAAGAAGTAGTTGTATAAATTATTGGAACAAGAGGTAATGCGACCAAACACCTCACCTTGTGGGCCACCTATCATCATAGTACCCATGAAGGATGGGACTTGGAGGATGTATATCAACTATAGAGCATTAAATAAGATCACCCTTGAGAACCAATACTGACCTCCACCCAAGATCGATAATTTGTTAGATTAGTTGTAGCATGCCAAATACTTCACCAAGTTAGATCTCAAGTTAGGATTCCACCAAGTATGAGTGAAAGAAGAAGATACATGAAAGACTACATTAAAGATGAGGCAAGGTCTTTATGAATGGTTAGTAATGCCTTTGGTTTTAATGAATGCACCAATTACATTTATGCATTTGATGAATGATGGATTGCATCCTTTTACAGATTCATTTTTAATAGTGTCATTAGATGATATATTGGCTTATATTTATACCTAGGAAGAGCGTATCTCACATCTAAAGTAGGTGTTAGAGACCCTAAAAAACATAAATTGCTGGAAAATCTTAATAAATGTAAATTTTCTCAAAAAAATTTGGTGTAATTGGGGTATGTGATTGATGGTGGGGAACTCAAGATAGATCCTGCAAAGATGGTAGCCATCACCAAGTGGCCAAATCCCACATATGTCACTAAAGTTAGGATCTTTTGGGGGGTAGTGGACTATCTTAAAAAGTTCATAACTTTTTTTTCAATTGTGGTTGCACCTCCCCATGGCATAGAAACCATTGGCAAGGGTTTCCAATGGAGGAATAATCAACATAAATATTATGAAGATCTCAAAAGAAGGATCAATTAGGCACATATCGTTGCATTTACCAACTTGCATAAGCCCTTTAAACTAGAGATATATGCAAGTAGAGGTGTTATCGAAGAGGTCTTGATGCAAGGAGGAAAGTCGATATCATATCATTCTAAAATGTTCCATGCTAGAGTCTTGAACTACCCTACATATGACAAGGAACTCAATGCCTTGATTCAAGTTGGTAAGAAATGGAAGAACTATCTAATGGGACACACTAATCACTAGCGATTGTAGTAGTTGTAGGTCTACATTAAGCCACAAAATCCCAGACAATAAACAATAAACATGTTCTTTGGAAAGGCCTGGATGCAATTTGGGGTTTCAAGGAACATCATCTTAGATAGAGATACCAAATTTCTTAGTGCCTTTTGGACAACACTTTGCGAAAAGGTGGAAACTAAATGGAATAGATATACAAATTTCCATCCATAGAGAAAATGGGAAGATAGATTAGGTGGTGCACATGACATTGGTTCATATTTTGAGGGGTCACAATCAAAAGCATCCAAAGACCTAAAATGAAAATTTGCTTTATATTCAACACTCTTACAGTAGAGCAGTCCACACTTCCATTGATAAGTCCCCTTTTGAAACTTGATTTGGATATTTTCCACCTTCACCTCTAAATGTTGTATATGGACAACAAATAGGAGCAAGGGAAGACACCATCAATGGATTGTTGAAAGATAAAAAATTGTTTTCAAGGCCTAGGTAGATCCATTTGCAAGTATAAGAGACATTGAAGAAGTCATAGGAGAAGTACAAGGCCATGCATGATCGACATAGGGTTGCGAAGAAACTTAAGGTGGGAGACAGATTCAGTTGTGAATGTGGCAAATTTGAAACTCTGTGAGCTTCCATGTTGGACTAGGAAGTTGTACAAGTTTTATATTCCATCGACTACTTAACACCAGAGGCTCAAGCAGAGTTAGCAAAAGATATAGTTTTGTAGAAGAGATCTAGAAATCTAGATAAGGATAATATAAATTCTAGGAGACTAGGTTGAAAGGAAAATTTCTAGGAAAGGCTAAAGTATAAGGCTAAATTATACTCCATAGTTCAAGTAGAAGAAAATTTTCCTCACCTCCATTTAGTAAATTGGCTGTTACTTGTTGACCATAACAAATGTTTGGAGAGTAGCCCTAAGACCCTTGCTACAGGCCTAGTCTACCCTAAGGTAACTCTCAGACATCCCTACCCTAACACCTTTTCAACGCTAGGCTTGTGCTACCCCTTTTTACCCCTTTTCAACCATTTCGGCCTATCAAAATAATTGACTGTAAAATTGTGTTGGGGCAGCCTTGAATCATTGTTTCATTTACCCACTCTAGCCTAGGACACCTACTTAAGAGTCCTATCTTATCTACCTTCCAACGCCAATTCCTTAAGATACTTTTCTAGACTATCAAAGCCATCTCAGCCTTCCTATTTTTTACGATTGTATCATCTTGAGGGCTGCCCTAATTGCCATCTCCATAGGTTTGTTCTAGCCCCTTACACCTAGCAAGCATTCTTTCACTCTCTACCCTCCAACGCCTCCTCATTGGACCTTGATGCTATCCCTCTTTGACTGCTGACATATGTAACTATAAACACAAACTAAAACCATTTCCAGATCTCCCTCATATGCATGCCTTGATTGAAAACTTCAAATCTGATATTTGACACCTATTCTCTGGGTTACACATAAACTAAAAGTCATGTTTTGTGTGCTTACTTGTTGACTGGAGATTGCATTTTGATGAGACAATCATAGGAACTTTATCTTTGCTGGAAGTTACTTAAAGTTTGAAAGGTTTGGTTATTTCTAAGTGGAAAGGTTAGATGTATCCCATTTTAAGTGAAAGTCTCGTTTTGGAGAATTGGGTCCAAAAACTTATAGGGAATACTTGAGGCCTTAAATTATGTTTTCTAGGGTCAAAATTTATGAAAATAGTTCCCATCCTCCAATGCTATTCTACACTTAGAGAGACGTCCAACAAGACAAATATACCTCGATTGGGGTTCACATGTGGAAGTTATGTCCCTTGTAAGTTGACCTATCCCTTTATCCTCCATGGTACTAAGTGGATGCCACATCATCTCACTATTTTCACATGTGGACTTTGAAGAATATCATACACTGATTTGATTACAGCTTTGAGAACATAGATAATGTGCATAAATAACATGAACATAAACAAGACATTATTAGAACTCAAATCACCATCAACCTTATTCATTAGATAGGTAATGTTTTTATAGCTTTGCTTGTACAAAATGCATATTGAACAAGTCTACTTTAACCTATCTTCTGGTAGCTTCTAACAACTAGCTACATAATCTAACTGAGACATAAATAAGTGTGCATCGACTGTGAAATGAGGCAATCATGAATCAAAATGAGGAAATCATCTATTTGTGGAACACACAACTAATTCATCTTATATAACCATCGTGCTAGGTCTGTTACAAACAATCGTGCTGAGCTCTACGCTTTGTGGCTCCTTTTAGAAACAGTAGCTAAAAAGGGCATAAATAAATTGCAAGTGTTTAGAACCTATTATGAACCGAGTATCGAAGGTAAAAAGTTATTTTGAAGAGTTTCTTTTGCTTATGTCTATTGTGAGACTGTGAGTTCAACTCTCTCAGTGAGCATCGTTCTAAATAAGTGCTAAAAATGCAAGAGGGTCTCCTCTCTGAGCTGGAATCCAGAGGAGGTCCAGAGGAGGTTTTGAGGTCGCTGCTTTTGACACAACCCTGTTCTAATGTAGGGTTTTCTCCTGTTGAGTTTTTAACATCTGATTTGATATGTTTTTGTATGGAGCTTTTGGGAAGAAAGCAGGTTGTCAGTCTCTTTTTGAAAACCACCTTTCAAGTGCTTAGGATGGATGTAGTATTTAGAGATAAGTTAGAAGCAAAACTTTCTGCAAGATAGCTACAATATTGTTATTTTTTAACCTGTATAGGAAATGTTATGTCTTACAAAAATCTAGCATGTTTCGATGAATAAATATTGAATCTAAGAATACTTTCCTACGTTGCAAACACCATATACTATTAGGCATAAATTGAGGAATATAGTATATGGATATGAAAACAGTAACAATGGAAAAATCTCTCAATCCAATCATGCTTTCCATTACAATTCATTTTTCAGTGACAAGTTCGATATAAAGATACACCTATCCGATGATTCTCTCTGATATCAACACACTATCATTGAATACAGTGTTATATTAAATCTTGAACCAAACAAATTTCATGATAGCAAAGGAAGTATGTACTTCAAAAGAGTCACCGTTCTCAATTGACATGAGATATAGGTTACTCCAAAGTGTACAAGAAATGAGAAATCATTAATGGTGTTCAATGTGAAACAAAGCCATTTTCATCTAAATTCATTACAGTCGCAATTCATCTTCCAAAAACAATTTAAAAGAGCTCTAGCATATGATTTTACAATGTATAAGCAATATAATGCCAAAACTATTATTACTTTGTAAAAGAGTCAAAAATTAATCCATTAAGCTCTCAATTCACCTTTAAAGGAAAAAAATGTAACCTGCTTCCTTTCAGGTGGACATTAAACAACTTTAGGATTATCTCCTCTAAAACTAAATGATAAATAGCAGGAATATTTACAGAAGAAAATAGCAGACTCACGAACTACTCAAATATTTAATCTGCATCTGGTAGTTGGGGCATTGTAGTCTCGTTTCTGCATATGGACAAGTATATCTGCCGCAATTGAACCACTGGACGATAAAGTCCACATGATGAAGATGGTTGCAGGGAAACTGTTTTACAGGTTCTTGAATGGAAAATAGTTCATGACAAATTGAAAATAGTAATGCGTCGTCATTCGGGATAGCTGTAGGCAAATCATTGACTACTGTTAATGCACCCACAATCATCTCACCTCCTGTAAATGCATTGAATTCGTCCCAAATCATCTCACCGAGGACTTGCAACATTCTCATGTAAAGGGAAAGGCCAGAAGGGAGACCCCGGGTTTCCAATATTCTCGTTTGAACATCGAAAGGGAGAGCCGAGAGGAGTCTACGCGTAAATATCTCAATATCGAATTGAATTGCATGTAATTATCTACTCCATTCAAAGCTAGACAGTGAGTGGAGGAAAGAAAGGAGGGTAATACATCAACTTCACAGATGCGAAAGAAATGAGGGTAACCACAAAACTCCACAATCCACTCTACTTGCTATATGTATCACCATTGCCATTGTATCCATAAAACAAGGCTCATAAATGTTTGAAATTTAGGGCTCGAGAGCTGCATTTCGATAGTGCAAAACGGACAGGAGGAAGGGCAAATAAAATAGTGCAAAACAAACAAGAGGAAGGGCAAATAAAATAGCGTACATGTCCCCGCTTGCCTTTGATCTGAGGTATCCTGTCGGGCAGGTCGCCTGCAGAGTTACAGTAAAAAAGGCGCGCCAGACAACGACAAAAACAGAGCATATTTGAGCAGTGCCCAAACAAAAAGGGGAGGAGGGGCCGAGGGTGGAGGGGTCGCGGAGGGGCGGAGCCTCAATTTTTGAGCCGCCAGAAGGTACCTACAGGTAAAATGGCCGAGAAAAATATCGATCGAAAAAATTTGAAAACCTCCAACCCGAGCCACTGTGGCGATGGGCCCGGTCAACAAAGTCAAGCACTGAGCTGGCTTAGCCAGCCTGAACGTACAAGCTGGTTAAGCTCAGCCATAAATATTGGATGGAGAGTAAAATGAAATTATATTAAAGATGCAAAAAACAAATTCAATGTTTTACAATCTTGTTTACAAAGTACAGTGTTGATGCCAAAACCAACTGCACATAATGTCGAAAATACCTGTGGGGGACAAGAATGAAGCAAGCTACAAGAAATGGACAACAAAAGACTAGCAAACCAAGCCAACAAACCAACTGAAATGAATACTACAACGCTTCTCCCTCTTTGTCTGGTGTACATAGTGGATACAGGGTGGGACGGGATTTGAGGGCATCAAGTTTGAACATTGAAGAGGGAAGTGAAACCAATGGTATATGACATATCTGCAATCGACGGTGGCATAAACCTTGAGCTGCCGCCATGGGCATGCGCATGGCATGCATGGATGGTGGTGCAACATGGGCGAGTCATGCACGATGAGGCATGGGATGGTATGGTAGGCAAGCAATGGCACATGGATGGTGCCTCCATGATCTATTTTTTGGCAACCTCCTTTCAGGGAGTGGAGTATCCCATCCGCACATGCAAGTATTGACATATCGTTAGGGTAAGCCCCACAACAACAATCTTAATGAGCAAGGTGGATATTGCTCGTCAATTTTTAATATACAAAGCAACATGTGCACGTTATTATCTCATGCATGCTTTTGGGACATGCACGCGTTAAGGATGTGTGCATACATTTTTGTCCACATGGTTGCTTTCATGGAGGTTTGACAATTGTTAAACCAAAGTGCATGTGCATGTCTAATATTTAGCACTCACATCCTTATATTATATTTGTTTTGGGTACCATCTTCTTGCCAAAGCCCTCAAGCAACCATCCACCATGGTATATCATTGTGGTGTGTGCCAAAATCAAAATCAATATCAAGAATGAAAGTCATTTCATAGATATGTATGACTCTTAAACATCCTTCTTATTAAAATAATTAAAGATCAAATTCAAAATAAGAAATAAAACTCATGTGGAAGAATAAGTTAAATTATTAAAGATAATTGAAATCAAAATCAAGATAAGAAATGAAAATCATTTTATGAAAAATTAGAGACTATGATCAACTACTATAAATCATGAATACATAAATGATCAAATATAAAAGACCAACCATTATATTATTATTAAAAATATTGAAAACAAATAATTAATTAAATATAAAAACACCAACCATCATACTATTGCAAAAAAACCTTTAAATAATTAAAAATAATAAAGATGAATAGTTTATTAAATATGAAATACCAACCCTTGTACAATTAAAAAAACAAAACCAAGAAATAAAACTTTTGTAATAATTAAGAACATGATATGGAAAATTATTTGTGATTTCTATTTAAAAGAATATTTATATATATAATCTTGACTAGTATAACCACATTCAAATTTCTAACAAGTGATCTCAAAATGTTGATATATTTGAAAACATTCCATTCCCATTCATAAAAAATACATAGCTAGGGATCTCAACCTCTTTTTGAAAGACAAAACCTTCCTTGTATATATATTGTTTACTAGTATAATCTCCTCTTGTCCTTGTCCTTGTCCTTGTCCTAAAGGAGTTTTTTTCTTTCAAAATTTTAAAAGGATACAAGAAAAAGGATAAAGTGCAAAGACCCCAACCAAGATATGGCTTATAGCGTCGTCTTCAAATGGGATGGATGTCAAACTTCAAAGAAAAAAATACACATGGAAACATAAGAGACATGGCCAAAGATTCGATAGATCCTTAGTCGAGAACATTTTTAATCCAAAATTCTATTCGGAACTAGGGGCCACGCCATTTGAGTTTGAACTTGAAAGTTTTATAGACACGAACTCGAAGGTTTTAGAGACTTGGATAAAAATAAATCTTGAGTGAATTCAAATATTAGATACAACAAAAACAAAGACTAAAGAATGAGAAAATCGAGCTATATGCTTATCAAAGCAAGAAAGAAAGTAACGAAGAGGAAGCATATTCGAAGCTTAAGTACACAGCTTCAACCATACACAACTTCAACCATAACAAGAACATGAAATACTTTTACATCAATAAAAATGCATGCACAACTTTCAACAGTGTAGGGTTTAAAATAATTATTTCAGTTAACGACTAAGTATAGTAAGGATAATCAGTTTTGTTTATTATAGTCTTTTTGTTTAATTCAAATCTCGGTATGTTTAGTAGCCACCAATTATGGAGTCCAGTATGGAGTACAGTACAATAGAGGTTTCAAGGAGTTTTTTGTTACTATGTTTTCAGCTCAAAAGACTAAAAACCCAGGTTGTTTTCTAACAACTTATGTTATTTGAAAACAATACATTATTTAGTGAAACTTATCACTACGGCAAACATCTTAGTTTAATCTTATTATTAAGATAGGAAAATATTGACAAAGATAAGATTACATATGATATCACTGCAAATTGTAGGGGATATCCACAGCCTACCTGTTGGCATCTATAAATTTTTTGCACAAAGCCGAAAGGAAGTACTGACTCCATTGGTGAATTCCTTGAAGAGATGGTTAAACCCCCCTCCATAGTCATGTCCAAGTTGCTAAGGCCAAGAAGCAACTCAGTCGGGAAGGAGATAATGAGAAAAATAAAGGGTTTGGGCACTTTAGGCATAAGGAGCTAGCCCAAATAATCAAAAATGGGTAAAAAAGCCAATAATCTATAGTCCGAAAGAAAATAAAGTGAAAGTTAAAGCTTGGACAAGTCCTAACCGTTGATCGGGTGCGCGAAAGAGATCCACGGCCCCCGATTGCCCTCGCATCGTGAAGTTGGGCGGAAAAGAGCGCAGGAGGGTGATCTCGAGAGATAAACCATCGAGACAGATGGCAGCCAGAGGAACCCTCTTATGAGCGTTTCAGCGGTAAGTGAAAACCACCAGAAGGCTTGCGATACCATCGCAACGAAAAGCAAGGTAGAAGATCAACGGCGCAGGCTGCATGGTCAGAGATCTGACGACGCAAAGGACAAGTGGTCACATCAGCACGGAGGTCAAGACAGATCAACGGCTCGCAACAAAAGGGATTAGATCTACGGCTAGTGGATATAAGAGATGCAAGGTTGATAACATAGTGGGCTCCATTGGCGAGAGTGCTGAAAACTGGACACTTGGATAGCTCCTCGCCATAGATGCGTTAAAAGACAAAATCCACGCTCCTCGGTGATCGTCGCAAGGTGAAAGAGCACCCCAGATAAACGGAGAAGGTGGTTGCGAGGGTGCATACCATCTGCCAGGTGTCACCACCTAAGCACCTCGCGAGGAAGATTAAGTGGTAACCCAAAACCAGAGGTCGGGTAGCGATACCACCATATCCTTATAAGATGCTAGATACGATGGACGGCTAAAATTTAAAGCCAATAGAAGATCCTACGGTGGAGGTGAAAAGATGTCAAATCCGAAAAAGTTAAATGAGGGATCAGATCAACGAACTAGAAACAATGCCTAGCCGATCGATGGACGAGAAAGAAGGACAGCTGGCGAAGGTGAGCGAAAGTTACGGAGGCACGGTTATATATGTGAAAACACCCGTCAAAGTTCACATTTTTATTCTTTCCAAAACCTGTCTGAGCAGAAAGGGTTTTCTCCTAGAGAATGAAGTTCTGGCCCCGGTACAGGAGCTTGATGGCTGGTCACCAAGCAGTTTGGCCTAAGCATGGAAGTCTTGCGGTCGCATCTTAGCAAGGAGGGCCTTGGAGACCCCGTATCATTTTCGACCTAGGCCAAACTGGTTTGCGAAGAAGCTATCCTTCAGAACCTTGACCTTTAGGCCTGGAGGTCTCTCCAGCAATATCAGGGGTTGCCTTGTTTCGCCAAAAGTCCGTCCGAAGGTTGTTGGACCTTTTCGCTACCCGTCTCGGACCTGACTTGGACATTGGAGATAGTTCCCACGACCTGTTGAGCGTCCAAAGTAACGGTTGGTTTATCCGAGAGCGCACGTGGGTCGATACCAAACCCCGATATGAGAGAATACCTGACCAAAAGTAGCCACCCACGGGTAACAGTTTCCCCTGGTACTAGTAACTTTTTGCCCCAACTCCGAATAAAGGGAAGAAATTGGAACAAGTGGGCGAAGAAGACGTCGACTCCAGCCATACTAGGATGAAAGGCAGAAGTTTCCAGAGGATTATGAGCATCCTAAAGGTGCGGGATGCTTATGATCGAGAGGTCGATAAACGTGTAAAGGCTGGAGAAACCGGCAAAGGAGGGGGTAAAAAAGGAAATCACTTGTGCCGAATGACATGCGACCCAAGTGGTTCTGAAGGTGAGATGACCCATGTCTTTTGAAGTGTGCGAGAAGCGTGAGGTTAAGTATTGTCATGTGAGCGATGTCAAAAGGCCAGACCAGCAAAGGGGGTCTCTGACTGTTATCCTGGAGGATTATCTGTATGATGGAAGGTACCTCTACGTCATCATTGGCCACGTCGTCTATCTGGGAAAACATTGTTGAGCATGCTGAAGGTCGTCTCAAACCTTGGGCATCATGGTTACTCAATTAAGGAATCCGATAGAGCTATCATGGCAATTATAACCACATGTAGCCGCTGTCGTCATCACAGCAGTTATGGATATGTCTCTCACGTCCTTTACTTGAAGTTGGTATTTGGGAACGATGGTATACCTGGAGGTTCGACCATTTTTCTGTTAGGATTGGCTCGTAGAGAAAGGGCAGGAGTCCGAAGTAGTGTTCATGCCAGAACAAACGTGGATTGAGGTAGAGGAAAAGCTTATCCCTCCATCTCTCGTGGTATTTGACCTCATGGAATCCAGCTCTGCCAGCGAAGACGAGAAACCTGATAGACAACAAGCGTCCAAAGGAACCGGACAACATAAGAAGAAGGAAGCTCCTGAAATCAAGCGAGGTGGCCAACTGGGTGCAGAAATGGTTCACGATTTTACAATCTCTACTGAAGAAGCGACATCTATCCTTCTAGATGACGCATCACAGAATGACAGCTCATTGAAAGTAGAAGATTTATTTGACTCGCAAGGTCATTTGAGAACCCAGGGTTATGACAGCCTTCTGTTTATGATATTCCGTTCCTTGTCTGAATCAGTCTGTTTGGAGCATGACGTATATGTAATATTTCTAAATTTTTTGGATTAAATGAGGTGTCCCTATATTGTAACTAATTTCTGTTTCAAATGGGCCAAGTATGAGACTCCAGGCCACTATAAGTTCCATGTATTTTCAAATGGAAAGGAGGTTGAGAACTTTTTGGAGCTTCGCATATTTTGTCCTCTGTTGTTATTCCGAGATATATTTTTGAATAAAGTTGTCAGAAGCTTACATGCGTTTTTTCAAAGATTCCTATGTAATCGGTCTGGTAGTCTGTTTTTTCTTTTCCTATGTGATATGTGTTTCTTTCCATATTGTTAATATTCTTTCGTACTTGGTTCAGTGTAGTATCTGAATGAGATTCTTAGAAATTATGCCTTATTCATTTCTTACCGAGTATTTCACAAAATATTTCTGCTAAAGTTGGTATAGGATTCATCTATGTATGCCTTATATCAATGGATTGTTCATCTTTCTTCTGTTTCGCTAATTAAATCACTTTGACTACTAGTTGGTTGCTACCTTGCCTCTGTGTGGATGTATCTGCTAAGCATTTGATAATAATGTTTATGTTATACTTGAATTGACTCCATTGCCCAATATAGATCCGTGTTGTTCTCCAACCAATGGTTTAACATGAGTATATTTTGTCCTACAGAAATCTGACCTTCTGTGTATGTTTTAATAGAACATCTTAAAGAATGAGTGCTGGTGTTCCTTTTTCATGGTTGACGCCCTTGATTATTTCCAGTTCTTCATTAGTTTATTGAGAGAGCCCTCTCAAACTGTGTTGGGTTAATAATATCAGTCCAAAGATTGGTTAGTGGTTACCCCGAATTACCCTTCTTACAACCTGGGGTCAATTTGGGTGTTAACACTGCCATTGCCACCCAAGTACACAATTTGTCCAGCCCCTACACATTCAAAACTCAAGAAGAGTTCTCTCAACTCCGACGCCATTTTTAAACAAGTTACATTGCTTCAGCACCCATTTAATGTACTTTCTTCAACTGCAATTCATAACCTATCCACAATCACAAGTACGTACACACACATTCTCCTTCTGCCCTTTGTACATGATCATCTGGAAAAATGGGCATTAGAGGGTTTCGAGCTAATTATCTCTTTGAACTTCCGAGTTAACGAGGGAACTACAGTTCTGCGTTTTTTATTTGAAGCGCATAATTAGTTTTTTTCCTTATGGGCAACTGGGAGAAAAAGAACAGACAACATGTAGTAGAGAACGGAATGGTGCTGTATAGTAGTTTTTCTTAATAAAAGGTCGCACGCTGATTCCTAAGGGCTTAAAGGGCTTACGAGAAAGAAAAAAATTGCTCAAAAAGCAAAGTTTTGGTAACAGTTACAATGGGGTTTCCAAATATGATTGTCTCCATCAGTGTAGGAGGTTAATGAAAGCTGAGACATACAACGGGCTATGTAGAGGCACAATCATGTTACCGTGACCATATGAAATCTCTATATATAACTATCCTGCAGTTTTGAAAAGATGTATATTCTCTTTTGAAAGGACAAGCTAGTATGCAATTTCATAAGACCAAAGATGACAATGGTGGCGCTTAAATTTGTTTGTAAATTACACAGCTGTTGATTCAAAGACTGCAAAATTTAAAACTACGGCAGACATTCATTGACTTCTTTCTAAATATTAAGAGGATAAATGTAAAGATTGACAGGAAGAGAAACTTACATATTTTCTTTCCAATTCTACCCATTCCATTGATACAGCTCTGTAGAGCACAATTTTCTAACATCTTCGCTTCAACCAACTGTACACATTATAAATCTCTTAGAAATTTAAAGAAAAAAAAGTCAAGACAATGCCGGCTTCAAGCATTTTACCTGTAAACCAGAAGTCCCTGGTACAAACCGCCATGGGGCCATGGATTTCAGAAATGAATTACTGAAAGTTTTCAAATGTTCATTATACTACTACTTCATAACATATAATAGGCAGTGGTAGATAAAGAGAATTGGGGATCATATTTAAGGTTATAGGATTGGCGATCGCAATCACACCGAACAATATGCGTGCCGTCACGTTCCTGTAATTATATCGAACACATATTCACATTCTAGTTTCATGAGTCGTCATGACGCCCTCGAACATAATTGTACAATTTGTTCTCTCCAAGTCGTTCCTTGATACGAGAGCATATGGTTAACTATATTGAAAATGGTTTATCAATTTTTTTGTGATACCTATAAAAAATTAAATTTTAAATTTTAAAGAAATACAATTATGTGTTATGATGTTAGTCAAATGAAAGAATTAAAAAATCATTTGTCACGCTTGTAACTTATTCGGCTCGTCCTGCTCTGCTATCCGTCCGTCCTGCTCCGCCGTGGGCTTTAGTACAGTACAAACAATCTCACAATCTCACAAGTGCTTAGCGGAAATCTGTCCACTGCGGGAAAGGAAAAAGAGAATCCATATCGTAGTCCTGAGAATCCAGGTGGAGGGGACACAACTCGCCAAAGTTCAGCTCATCAACTTAATTCCATGCGCCATTGCTCCCCTGTGTTCATTGGCAAAATAAACATATCACTTCACTTGATCCCTGAGGCGATTTCCTGGCTGACAATGACAGAGACTGTGTTTACAAATCTGTCCTGAGAATCCATATCGTAGATCGTAGTCCTGAGAATTCATATCATAGTCCTGAGCTTCCAGGTCGAGGGGACACAACTCACCTAAATTCAGGTCATCAACTTAATTCCATGCATCATTGCTATGCTGTGTTCTTTGGAAAAGGAAACATATCACTTCAGTGGATCCCCAAGGCGATTTCATGGTTGACAAAGACGGAAGTTACTGAGCACAAGTGTTGAGCGTAGACTAGTCTGCTTTTGTGATATAACCGCACCGGATTACTAGCACAGACATCGTTTAACAGTGTTTTTTTCAATATTATTCTTAATTTTATAGGTTATGAAACTTAAATTAGTCATGATGTCAAAAAGGAGCATAATCTCCAAAGTAAGTGAGCATAATCTCCAAAGTAAATGATTTATCGATGGAATGGTAAGAGGTTTGATTTAACCATGAGCATAGCGACTTACATTTATAAATTTTGATTAATCAATCACCACAAGCAACACGATAAAATCTGAATACTATTATATATTATCAATCCATGTTTATGAATTCAATTTAATTCATCGACATCATTATATTTAGAATATGATAGAAATGGGATGGGCGGTTTTTATGAGAGACTATTTTTTTAAAATACAAAAATTAAACAATAGATTATGATAATATAATGAAAAAATAGTTTAATATTAAGTAATATATATAGGTATTTTTATTGTCTAATTTATTTTTATTGATAAATTAGTTATGAATTAATAACCTAAATAACAAGAGAAAGCTACTTTGAAGCATATCCCTACTAAAAGGATGGAGCAAAAATGATAAGTGGAGAAATTGAGAGTGTTTGAGTGGGACTTGGGCGAGGTAAGTGGAACCTTAAAGCAAATGGTGGCGTGAGGATTTGAGCTTATGAAGATAAGTCGCGGGCCGCTATCCAATAATAACCTGATGGATGTAGTCCTCTCACCATGGTAATGAACCACGTGTATCAATGCTTCAAGTCTTAATGCTCCACTATGTAAATGAATGTGGTCGGTGACATAAATTTCAAGCCTTCGGAAAGGATTCGCTCATGTAATATTCAAGCCTCGGCGCTTATATATTTAGCCTTCGCAAAACGCCCGCACAATCTCTCTCGAGGCTTAACCTCTTAATCCACCGATTTCTAATTAAATCCATTGGAAACCTTATCCAATGGAAATTTGTGAAAAGTCAATTGGAAAATTGTAAAGAATTCCATGCTAGTTTAAGAAAAATTTCAACAACTTTTGTAATTCAAATGTTTTCACTAAATTAATAAGAGGGAAAAATATGGCATAACCATAGCTCCAAGAAGGGAGATGGAAAGACTAATTACTCCATTTTCTTTTAATTGAGGAATGAACACTCAATTTACGACCTCTTTGGAATTAGGCTTTGCATATGCCAGCTCTCTAAGGAAACAAATAAACATTGTAAATACAAGAAGAGTAATGAAGTCCTCCAATTTTCTGATATGAATGGTCATGATTTAGAAGACGTTAAATATCTACAAGTAAAAATGTTTCACAAGACAAATAAAATGTAATGTTGTATCGAAAGACATGAGTATAATACAGTGGAAAGGATAAAGCACCCCATCATTCCTTCACGCCAATAAGCCCTGCATCCACCTTCACCTTCCTTTCCCTTTCACGTCACACATGTTACAACCACGAAGATCGTCTCCCCTTCCACTTCCACTTCCCATTAACTCCTTTCCACAGACATCACCAATTGGGACTCGCCCCTCTTGTCGGCTCAATCTTCCCATTATGAGAGAACATCATGATGCGAAAAGCCAAAGAGGCTACAGCCTTCATAGCGTACATGTAACTATGTCCCAACAAAATGTTGTCTAGTCGAGTTGTGCGTCAACTACCTCAATATCCAAAAGTACCATTTTTCCCCCTAGCTCAATGGGGACATTCTGATATAAACCCAAAGGTTTTAGTGGATTCCCATCATAAGCGTGAAGAGCAATAGATGAGGGTACCAATTTTGGTGAGCCCAGACGTTTACAAACATGAGTGGACATCACACAAGTTGATTCTCCTTCATTGACGATGCATTGATGAATGATAATGTTCTTGACAGTGACGGGAATTTGGAAGGCAACTGACGAGGGTAGCCATGGTTTTCCTTTATCGAGGTCGAAGGTCATGAGGCAAGAATCGAAAGGATTGATGGTGCCTAATGCACTAAGTAATGGGCCTTCTTATGGGAAGGACTATATTGGAGAACTTCTAATGTCGACATGGCAGGAGGGGATTGAGCCAAATCATCTACGATGCTATAGTTGTTGACAGATTTCATGTGAGGGTTATGGGTAGTTTGTTTAAGTAGTGTTTTTGGTATCCAAGGGGTCTGATCACTGTTTGGGCGAGGTATCTGCAAAGGCCCACCTCACGTCATGTGTACATCGTCCCTTATGGGGGTTTAGGCATGCCATACCATTTTGCATGGGTCTAGAGGTTAACCTCCACTATATTCATGTATGGGGATTTAGGCATGCCATACCATTTTGCATGGGTCTAGAGGTTAACCTCCACTATATGCATGTATATATTTTGAAAGGTGTCGTCTCCTAGGGGAAAGGATCCAATTGTTGCGTAACAACCCCTTGATTAGCATAGGGTTGTTGCAACACAACTTGTTGGGGTTGTGGTGCATTAGGTGCCTGAGGAGGATTGTTTGCGGCCATCTTCTTTGCTTCAAGCATTTATTGACACTCAGGTATCAACGGGCAATGGTGCGTGTAGTGCCCATACTCTCCACACATGGAGAAAGGGTAATTTATCCTAAGTTTGGAATTCTTTTCCTGTTTAGGGGGGTTGTTTTCCCCCTCATTCTGGTTACCCATGTTCTAGTTTTGTTGGGGAGAGGGATTTCCCCCCTATTCCTGTTGTTGGTTTTGCATATTCTTTCCTTTCTCTTTCCCTTGATTATGAGGATTCGGAGGATTAGCCACATTTAACTACTCAAATATTCGAGTTTGTTGCACGGGAGAAGGTTGTACTAGATTTACCCCCATTTGAGGCATGAGGGAAGGACTAGGAGGATTAAAAAATGGGAAATAAATATTGCATCCAAGTGTAGGAAGATATGTGCCGGGTGTTATGTATGGTGTGGATGTGGGAGCAAGTGGTGCCATTTGAAGTGGTGGTACTGAAGTTGCTTGGCTAGCATTTGGGTGTGTAGAATTATAGGGTCCATAGGATAATTGACCAAATGGAGGAGTTGGTACGGTTGTAGGTGCCAATTATATAGGTGGTGCTGGTGGGTATTGTTGTGCCATCATGTATGGCATAGGATTTTGTGGTTAGGGAGCATTTCCCTACTGAGAAATAGTCCCAATAAGCCCATCAACTGAATGATATGTACCCAGGGGTGTAGGGTTAAGAGAGCGGTGCCGAGGGGCATTACGTATGATGGTATAAATATACTCATATTGTGTGTAAATCAAATCAAAATGTTGGGCCTTCAGTATGGCCTCTTCTTATGTTTTGGGCAATGAGGTTGCCACATCCTTTGAAATCATAGGTTGGAGTGGTTTCAAGAAGCAATCCAACATAAATTGGGGCTGGATTTCTATTTTGCATGGAGTCTGATGACTATGCCATTCATGGATGTGATCTGTGATATGGGTGGAAGTGTTTTGTCGAAATTTCATGACGATTTCAATCCCCCGAGGTCATGACGAATGGGTAACTAAAAATACATGAGGAAAATAGTGGAAATTGACTCAAAGGTGGCATAAGTCACAGATGATAAGTTGACATACCATTTGGTCGATGTCCCTGTAAGTGTTCTTTGGAAGAGTCGAAGACTCACATGGTCACTAACGATGTTGTTAGAGGAGCACCAAAGCTGGAATGACATGACATGGTTGGTTGGATCATCTCTTTGTTTCCTTTCAAATTTTGGGATATATGAGGGAAGTTTAGGGGGCATTTTTGGCCAAGTCGGATCATGATGAATTGTGTGATTAATCAGTTAACCAATTCAGGGCGATTCAAGTTCTCCATGAAAGGCAGATTTGTGTCAGGAATTGGTCCCGCACAGTGTTATGTGTATTGCCTCCTCTTGGATATGGGAGTGGCATGAGTGGTGGTGTACTTCCTCCTTGATGTAGAGAAGATGGGGGTGTCCTCTCTCCCAGTGGGGGAGATGAAGGAGGGGTATTCCCATCGGGGGGTGGAGATGGAGTGTTGCTTATTCCCCGAGATGGAAAAGCAAAAGGAGTTGTATGATCTTCAAGTGGAGAAAAGGGAGAGTTAAGCAAAGTGTGCCCTCTCCAAGATGACCTTGACAATGTTTCCTAGGAATCTCCCCAGCTAGAGTACCTCCTTCGTGAACCAAAGGGAGTAAATGGGAAAACACCTCTATGGAGAAGAGAAAGTCCTTACAGTCTAAGAGACTACCTCATATTTATTTTTTCCGTTAGGGTCGTGGTTGATGTGATCAAGTGAGAGTAATGTTAAAGGGGTATAAACACAAATGAACCAATGCAAAAGCATGCCAACCACGACACATGCAATATGGTGCAAAGTGAGTGATAGGTTCTTGAGTCTTTGTGCAAGTAGTCCACAAATTGATTCTTTTTAATTACAAGTTAGGTGGTCTTCTAAATAAAAATAAAATAAATGTGAATTCCCTAAAAGACATAACCTCATTTCCTATCAAAAGTCATTGGGCCTTCCAATAGCTTACATGCTAACGGTGATTAAATCCCCAATGTTGACTAGTGAAGGTATGATAGAGTTAATTATCAAGTAATGATGGTGGGTCTATGTTCCAAAAGGGTTGGCGACATTTCCATAATTAATGAGATCCGACTCAGGAGTCAATTTCACTCACAATTGATCCCTGGTGATATCCTAGGTTTTGGCCACTGAGATACCCACGTCAAGTGTGGATAAGTGGTTCATCCTAGGCGGTAAAGTGGCATCTCTACAAAAATTTGAATGACTCTGTGGGGAGCAGAAAGAGCTATACCTCAGCTTTCACATCATTGGGAACTGCACACTTCTTATCTGGGTTCTCTTTTAACACTTCTTAATAGTGGAATTTAAAAGTACCCTAAAAGTCAATAATGCTATGTTTCAATAATGTAAAATATTGGTGGGCGTTATTTGGATGCCTAGACCAATTAATCCTAAACTAACTCAAATGTTTGTTTTGTGAGCTCATGTGGATGATTTTAGTTGGTTTTGATAATTACAAGTGCAATGTTGATTTTAAAATGGTATAAATTTGATTAAGGAGTGCGAGAGAGGTATTTCAATCTTTCATATCATTCCAATCCATACAAATCACTAATAATGTAACATGAAGAGCATACTAGACATGAAAGAGTCTTTGGGTCTCTCAATGTATGCTTAAGTGAAAACCACACATATGTTTGGAAAGCAAAATGAAATTGAAATTGAAACTAACTAAAGAGCATAAAGTAAAGATACATGGGCATCCACTTTAATTTCAACTCCAAGCATAAACGATTGCTTGCAAATAACAACTATTCAAGATGCTTCTAAACAAACTAGATGTGTGCAAAGGAGGTATTTCAAACCTATCACCCTTTTTTGATTTTCCAAGATCACTAAGAGTGCAAGGAAAAGAACATACTTTGGGTAAAGGAGTCTTTAGGTCCTTTGCTTATGTGAGAAAGTGAACTAAACTATCTTGCATAAAACAAATAAATAAGCAAGAAGTAAAAAGATAGTTAAATCTGATTGCATAGATTAACAATTCCAATGAGATGGCAAGCATAATCGTCTAGTCACTAGTGAGTACTAAAAGGCCCATTGAAAGCCTCAAATCCTTTTAGCATAAAACATTTCAAGAATTCATTTCTATACTACTTATCTTAAGCTAAGTTATCTAATTACTATAGAAAATACGACTACTGTGAGTTATTAATTTCATAGTTCATTAGGCAATCATTGAAGCTGCAAATAATTGTGAAAACAAAAATAAAAAGAAAATAAAATGAATAGGTTGTGCGGGTATTGGACCCATAGTCGCGCTAATAGCATGATCACTATGAAGCAAAGATTGCGTGAATTTACCACACAATTTATAAAGCAGTTCAACTGCATGACTTATGCATTTGTCGACGATATTTCCGCATGTACGGGACACTGAGATACGTGTTACTGATAAAAATGTCAATCTGGGGTGAGGGTGTCTAAATTATGGTTGTTGAGAGGTTGGACAATAAGCTATTGCACCTGCACAACACCCGAAATAAGTTATCTAGCAAACGAAAACCTATATAACATGTAATGAACAAAAATGAGAGTGGAGATGCCAAAAATACTATTAACGAAAAAAAGTCACAAGGGTGAGCAACATTCCTTGCTATCCTTGCAACTTGTATCCAAGGAAACATTGTTAGTTGTGGGTTAGGTAGACCAAGCACTCACAAGCTAAATCAACTTCAACAAAGCTAAACTAAGCTAAAATAATGAAGAGAAAATATTGTTTCATGAGGAGGGATGCAGCAATGCATAAATACTTGCTTCTTAGAGGAAGAAAGCAAGGGAGATTAGGCATGCCAATGTGAGGTAAGAAGTGGATTGAAAGGTGATCTCTCAACACAATTCTTGCATAATAACTTTGCTTTGATTTTCATAACGGAATGCATGCCCATGGCTTCCTTTTATAGGCCAAGTGGAGGCCAAGAAACATCTTGATCCAAATGTGAACACTCCTTGCCTTTGAACTGGTATCCCAAGTACACGAGAGGGGCTATTGAATTCTCCCAAGCATGTGAGGAATCCCAATCGAATTTTGGAGCCAAGAGATTTGTTTTGAGTCTTCAATGCATCATATAAGTAATTAGTCCTATCGTTTTGATAGTACGCGAGTTTCAAGGGAAATCCTGTGTGGGTACGCATTTGTAACAAAATAGTTGAGTGGTGCTTAATAGTGCAGGTGTCTAGTGTTTTAAGCTACGCAATTGTCTGTACACCTTTGTGCAATATTAGTTAAAATGTTGCATGTGTGCAAAATTTAAGCGTTAACATAGACCATAGACCCTTAATTGAATTCACAAAACTTTCATCTTCAATCTAGGATGGATTGAACTTATAGGCGATAGAAGGTTTTTCCTTGCATAGGTTAGTTACACTAGTATTGGAAAATGATCTGATTCATTTCTTGTTGCGACCTACTATATTAATCGTATACTCTCATTCATGACGGGTTTTGAAATCAAGAAACGATCAATCCTCTTGACAATCCTATCCTACCCAATTCTTTTGTTGGACCAAGTTGGCAGGTTCAATGTAAAAAGCCCAGCCTCGTATAGTCTAGTAATGAAGTAAACTAATAGACTATCCACATGTGCAGTTGTACCCCAAACTTCTAATATCCCTAAAGAGAAATTTAAATATCCACCAAGAATAAAAAGGTCTTACTTAAACAATTCCATCCTAAAAATCTTGTCCCAGTAATCATGTCTATTAGCATATGGACCATATAGATTCATAATCGTGATGTCTTTATCTAACTCATTTGATAAGAGAATTGTCCCCGAACCTAATTCACAAGTCCAGTTAATAGCGGTTGATGGAATTATCTCTTTCCATCTCGATATCGACCCCCCTAGATCTTCCTCTGGCATCTATAAAGGAGAAAATCCATTCCCCCAATAATCTATTTAATTCTGATACAGTCTTTGAACCATCACCCATCGATTCTTGTAGTAAAATGATATCAGGCCATTGGATGTCCACTAACCTCTTTAGGGACAATTTTTTAGAGGTGTTAGAAAAACAGGATCGCAGAGCAATAACAATAAACAAGATGCAAATACAAATCACACAAGCACATTACAAGAGAGACACCAATATATCATGGTTCACCCAAGATGGGCTACGTCCACACGAAAATTGTCATTCCTTGTTATTATACCATCCAACAAATGAAGGGATACAAACTGCAACACATCCGCTGCACTTCCTCTTCACTGTCTCACAGTCTCTCTTTCACGATATTAGAGATCTTTACAATGCATAATACCTAATACATCAACCCTAGTCGTATTACAATGTATTTCTTATAAAGGGGAATACAATGGAAAAATACCATGGGTTACCCAAAACCATGGGCCCGTAATCTGTTGGCGAAAAACCAACCCATAACAAAAAATTCTTTCGGGGGCACTGCCCCCCAGCTGGGGGAGTGCACCACTCCCCCAAACCCCATGTTGTGCGTGTCGGGATCATAACCAAACCTGGGGTACAAACACGGTTGAATCATCATCTATGAGACTGGAAGATCAAGCTCCATAACCAACAATAGGGATGCCCCGACCCTCTACAATTTAGTGAAAGACAAATAATGGGGCAACCTCTCTTGGGGCATTCTCTCTAAGAGCCCCAACCAAAGTTGGTTGCTTTCCATATTTTACTTAAATAGAATGTGCTTTGTCTTGTGTTATTGATAATAAGGATTTCCTACCCCAAATGTAATTTTTATTTTTTATTTTCTAGGAATCCCAAACCCCCTTCCACACTCCCCTTGAGACAAACTCTACCCTCTTTCTTGGATCTCAGATTGTACCTATGAGAATGATCTATATGAGGAGCAAAGAATTCATCAAGGCCTTCACAACTCACATCAATTTGATCTTCCTCAATTAAATATACTATGATATGAACAGTCATATTCCCAATTATTAAATGGGAGTTCCCCTCGGGACTAGCTTCTATCTTTTGTGAAGAAAACCCCCTCCCATGACTAGAAAGAGGGTCATCCTAAAAAATCATCATCTATATCCCCAAATCCATAATTTTATTTAAATAGGAGATAGGGGGACAATATCCTTTGAAAACTTACCTTGTTCTACTTCAGATGAGATGGATTTCGACGAGGAAAAGCACAAGGCATCTACCAACTTTGTATCCAACACACTTTGGCATGGTAAGTAGGTCTAGGGATCCACTTTGTTAAGAACATGTTCCATAGTAGTATCATTTAATTCTTTTGAATCATCAACCTTATGGATTAGTACCTCGAATCATCTGATGATACATCGTGGCATCAACTGACTCTAATGAAGCATCACTCAGTAGCTTCAAGTTCGATTCCATAGGTGTGGCCATAGCTTTACAGTCCATCATTATGAATCTCTTCAGAATATCCACTTCCCTTGTCTAAAGATGATCCCATCCGCATTCTGCCACACCTCCATGCCTAGGAAATAGTGCATCATACCTAGGTCCTTCATATCGAACTCTGTGGCAAGTTTCCTCTTCGTATCTGCAATGAGCCCATCCTCTCCTGTTACAAACATGTCATCTACATAGAGTAGAAGTATCACTAGATTTCCCACTTCAACCTTGTAGTAAAGGTTGGAATCTGCTTTAATCTTGGTAAAGCCCAAGCTCATCAGAAAACTATCCATCCTGTCGTACCACGTCCTGGGTGCCTGTTTCAATCCGTACAGGGCCTTCTTGAACTTGCACACATGAGTCTGCTTGTCATGTGTCTCAAATCCTAGTGGCTGATCCATGTACACTTCCTCTTCTACTACACTATTCAAGAACGTTGTCTTGACATCCATCTGGTGTACCTTCCATTTCATCACTGGAGCCAATGCAAGTATTGATTTGATGGAAGTGTATCTGGATACAGGGGCAAATGTCTCCTCATAATCTATGCCTTTCGTCTGGGAGAAGCCACGTGCCACAAACCTTGCCTTGTGTTTCTCTATGTTTCCATCTGCAGCATGCTTGATCTTGTAGATCCACTTGGAAGTCACAACAAACTTCCATTCTGGTCTCAGAACTACATCCCAGACATCATTCTTCATGATTGAATGGTACTCCTCGATCATGGCACCCTTCCATTATTTCTTTTATGCCGCTTCCTCATAGTTGGCAGGTTCCTTGTCAATGATGTCACACAACAGGGCTACATAACTAGAGTATGGCCTAGGTCTCTTTATTTCTCTGTGCATCTCCTCTGGAGCGCCATACTTCTCTGCATCTTGTATTGCTTCTCGTAGCCATGATGGCTTCGTCTTGAGGGAGTTCTTATCATGAGGTGGATCTACAAGTTCTTGTGGTTCTTCCATCTCGCGGTCTTCGTGGTCTTCTGGAACTGCCTCTTCCATCACTGAATCTCGAATCCCGGGAACTTCAGGTTCTTCAATATCTTCAATAGGTAGTATTTTTTATCTTCATTGCTTGTTCTTCTCTCTTGTAGGTGATGGTACACGATTTTTCCTACAAGTCAAGTTCAATTGCATGATTATAAACATCTCATAGTTTTCAGAACAAATTCTTATGCATAAAGATGTAGCTCATGCAGTCATGCAATTATCTTAGCCAATGCTTCAATACAACATTCATCCATATCCCGTAACTTTCTAGATGCCTTCCATCTCTACCAGAACATTGTTAAGAGTGTGCACTACTCCCAACATGTCAGCAAAAAGGTTTCATTCTAGATAAGTAGCAATGGAATGTTGTACAGTACCATAGGACACTTACCATCACATGTATATTAGTAGTATACTATTCATCAATGCAATCACTCTATATGCATAACACACTTCCTAAGTCTAGGAATATAAATGTGAACAGTATCATCTAAGTAATGACAATTCAAATACTTATCTTTGTTTGGTTGTTGGGTGGACTCCCTCTTAATATTTGCTTCCTTGCAGGAACTACTGGAGTCTCTGACAGTGTGCTCCCTCTTTATCTTTGTTGGTGATTCTCCCTCTTACTATGATGATGGTGCTCCTTCTTGTTATAATTCCTTTTGGCGTGTGTTGTGAGAGCTTGATCATCATTTTCTCCCACCTTCTCTTCTCGTGCCACAAGTCGAGCTTCTTCTTGTGTACATTCTTCCCAAAGACTATTGAATGTGATCAACTTCATCTGGTACATATCCTTTGAATGAATGAGTCCCATGATATTTGGAGAGACCCTTGGATTGCATGGTCTTTGAGTTTTGGATCTTCACATTTTTAAGCTGGTTCCTCAAGGTCATCTTCCAATTGATGTTCTTTCCTTCAAATAGCTTTGTCAAAGCATCAACCATCTCCTTGGGTGTCTTCAAAGATGACACATGTGGGATGAGATGATCCTTAATGGAGTATGCAATGATTCTCTTGGCATTAACCAAGTTCTTCTTATGGATGGCCTTAGCCTCATCTCCCTCTGGTTTTGGAACCTCTTCATTCACATACTTGTCCAAATCATTTTCTTCAAGGACAAGAGAAGTCCTATACTTCCATGCTCGGAAGTTATCAGCTCCTTCAAAATTATCCTCAAGCTTGGTGTGGTGAGACATATTGAAGGAGTACCTCAAATGGAAATAACAAATCTTTTAGATCTTACCACTTTAAGATGCCCAAACTGGTTCTGGAGCTGGCTGGCCTAGGGTTTGTTAGAGAAACCCTAATTTTTCAAAGTTGGAATCTTGAAATTATGATTGGACAGGAATATGTTCCTCCTCAAGGTGAGTTAAACAATGTACTCCTTTTTCTAAATTGATGAAGAGAAGCCCCAAAAACTTGATGCCCTAGTTTCTTCAATTTCTACTGTAGATTTGTCGAGTCTTAATTCTGATGTATCTCCGAAATTTATGCTCCTAAAAGTCGAAACATTCGTCCTCTGATAGTATGATCTGTCCTCTATCTAACCCCACAGGTTAGATCAGGATTGGATTCACCAGGTGGAACTTATGCTACGTTTCCCATGATGACCTGTTTATGGAATTTTTCAGTATAGCGAACTTGTACAGAATTCCACGTGTCATTGTTTCATATTCAGGTTCTGAAACTCACATCCGATAAACTAAAGTCCGTTCCCTTTCAGGAACATCTTAGGAAATTTTATTTGTATCTTCGTATCCCAAGATATATCATTTCTCCCTAGGTCACCTTTTTAAAACTGAATTTTGGAGGAGGTCGAAACCCTAATTTGCATGGATCATATCTCCTAAAGTATAGCGAATCTGAGGCTGAAACTCGCACACAAGGTACTTGAATATTTCATCTTCGTCATGTCCAAGTTTCATATCCTTAACTTTCTCCAAAAGTGATTTATAGCGAAAATTCCAAGATGACTAGTTTCTGAAAATGGAAACCCTAGGCAACAACTGCACAATGTTTTCTTTCAGGCATGCTTTGATACCATGTTAGTTTTTCTACTTTTAATCAATATTATATAGGATCTTATCTGAAAAATAACATGCACAACATAACACAATATACACAAATAATTTCCTCAGGGAAACCATAAAGGAGAAAACCCCACAACTTCCTCAGAGATAGAATCGTCACCAATACAATATCACAAAAGTAAAACCCCAAAACAAGATGGTCTTCTGCAGCTCTCTCTCTTTCCTCCTACGCGAACTTGTCTTCTCTCTCTCCCTAATGCGAACTTGAGCGAGTGGGTGTGTTTTAAAATGAGAGAGCTCCACTCTCTATTTATACGTTATCTTTCACTTGACCTTTTCACTTACTAGGTTGGCCCCAGTTGTACCTGACTGGGATGACTTCTCTAGGGGACTCAATAACCCTATTCTAAGTGACTCTTGGGGGATCTATTGCCCTGAATTACAATGGAGGATTTACCTCAATGAATTTACATGACCAAATGCAATAATGACATCCCCGACCGGAGGAATAAACATCTCCGTTGGAGGTACAAATAAAATACAAGTGAATATCTTCCGAAGTTACAATTACATTAGCAAAACTTAGTGTTTGAAGAGCTTTAGATGCTTTTCTTTTTCAAAGACTCTTCTTGATTCTAAAAGTCTTACCAAAGGGGCCAGAATCCCTTCTGTAACCAACAAATGTTCACAGTTATGAAATTGTGCAAGCATGCAAATAGTAGCTGCAGTTTTTTCTTTGATTTCAAAGAAACTCGAGTCCAACAAATGAACTAAAACAAGTATACCTCCGTGACATGCAGCAATAAGTACATTCTTGTCATCTTCTAGCATCAATGTTAGTAATGAATCCAAGGACTTCTGTTTGGATTCCATATTTCCAATTTCGCACTTGTGCTAGAAGCTCCCTGCAAGTGCACCATATTGCTTCTTGGCCCAAAATAGTTCTTTAACGAGAAAGCATTGGAGGAAAAAAAACTTCTTGTAAAACTCTGCTTTTAAAGAGCAGCTCAAAGTCTTAAAGATGTTGGTTTAATTTCATGGATAAACAATCGATATTGCTTTGCATCTGTAGCTTACCAATGCCAAGCCCTAAATTACCAATGCCATGAAATTCAGTATTAAGCTTCGCACCACTGTAAGAAATCAATTAAATTTAAAACCTACAAACCGAGTGGTGGGTACCTGATGATGATTAATCCGAATGGCAAATCCATTGATCAAGTAATGATAGATGTGGAGCTTATTGTAAGTTCCTTGCAAGATAGGAACCTGTGACGTCCTGGAACCATTCAAGGTTTTCTGTTTTTTTTAACAGTCGCTATATTTTCATCACAACTATGTTTCTAGCAATGTATTCTGCAAAAATCTCGTTACAACTAAAGAGAATACCATTCTGCGGCCTGTGTTTGAAAACCCTAAAGCTCCAATCACGATAATCTAACAGCTGCACAAACTGACAGCACAGTCTTTCTTTAAAAAAACACATAATCAAAGTTGAGCTATTAATGAAGTTTTTAAGCTATGATCCCTAGGTCATTAAGATCTCAAGGCTTTTAAGCTATGATCCCTAGGTTATTAAGATCTCAAGACCGTGAGGGTTTAGAGTTCTTTAATTCTTCACAATTTTTTAAATCATCCATTGTTGGTATGGAATAGCATATTTGGCAACAAATTGCAAGAGCACGTTTTATTCATCATAAGACTATCCAAGAGACTCAATCCAAAGGTTGTTTACGCATATTTCTTCATGCGCTTCGTCTGCATTTCATAACTCTAGTAGAGTACCCGTAATATTGCTACCAACAAATCCACAGCCGCGGCAGCGGTAATGGTCGACTGTACGGTTTAAATTCAGTAGAGTATCCATAATATTGCTATCAACAAATCCATAGCCACAGCAACAGTAATGGTCGACTAAAGGGGATAATTTCCAAGCCAAAACTGCGTCGCATGGCCCAAGCCGCAGTTGCAGGGTGCAGGTTTTGATTCATCTACCCAATAGACAAGGAACCCTTTTCATTAAAAAAATGTGTTCAACATCCTGTAACGTTAGATTTACTTACCAAGAAATTTAGCGAAATGTGGTTTTTTTCATTGCACCAACAGAAGAGGAATCTGCTATAGTGGTTACAGACAATTTTTCATTGAAAGAACTCTTACCGCCGCCTAATTAGTTTGTTTTAATATTTAATAGGTATAGAATTAAAATTAGTTTAAACAAGAGGAATAGTTGCATAGAAGCAACTTCAATTTGTATAGGTGAATTAAAATCTTTTGATAATGAAATATTGTAACATCCATATGCTTTCTAATATCAATCCTCTATTGGTCTTGAAAATTGGCACTTACCTATTTTGGGTTGCTTTTTTGGCTTATGGCATGTGAGGATTCTTTGACTAAGTAGAAAAAACCAAAGACATCATCATGATGAATTCATTGCTTCTTTAGTCCATGGTATGTGAGGATCCTTTGACTAAGTACAAGAAGCCAAAGACATCATCATAAAAATTATACATATATATATGGGAATAAGACACATTCTTTTAAAAATATCAACTCAAAATAAACCTTAAAAATAAGCAATATTGCATAAATAGCTAAAAAAAAATAAGATAAATTTTTATTTTGTGAAATTTATATCATATTAATTGATATATTTATAAAAATAGTAATTGTTTTTATGTAAGTATTTTTTCAAAATTAAAAAGAAAATGACATTTTTTTTAAATGCATAATATGACTGCTAAATTGGACTCTTAGTCCATTCAAGAAAAATTTAAATTTTTCAACAAGTTTAAGTTTTAGGTTTAATTTTTTCAACAAGTTTAAGTTTTAGGTTTTTAATGAAAAAATATGATTTAAAAATTTTAATATAATTTTAGATTAACATTTTCAATAAATGATCTAATTATTTTATTCTATTAAAATTGTTAAAAATTTACATTTTGATTAAGTTTTTTAAAACATGTTATAATTTATTTTTACTAATAACACAAATATGATGAGTAACAATCTTCACATTTAAATATAAAAAATATATGTTAATGTTATAATTTATAATTAAATGTATAATTATTATATATTATTTTTAAAAATAAAAAACACAAAACAACTCCCCAACCTAGCTTGGGACAAACCACTAAATTTGCTGTGAGTAATAAGAAATCAAGGATTTCTACCCTATTAAATTATAACACGACAGAGATCTTATCCATAAGGAAAAAAATGGATAATGAAAAAAGGTTATTAAAATAAAACAAATGCCTTAAGCATGCATCTTCACCAAACTTTGCACGTTAAATGTTGGCTAAGTTAGTATACTTCTCCTTAACTCACTGAAACAATTGCCTTTGCTTATGAGCTCCATAGTGGTTATTTGCAACTAACTGTAGTTCCATTTAACCAAGTATCAGCCAAGCAACGTATCGAGAAACACCAAGACCTCCATAACACCTACTTCCATAGATCGCAGATCGCAGGTTCAAATCCAACAATGGTGTGTTGTCTCCTTTTAGAGGTTGGAAAAGAGATTAGTGTTGTTGGGAAACTGCGGGTCCACTATGAAACCACTTCGGAAATTGTAAATCGAATTTGATTTAACCACCAGATTAAATGCATTCCATGTAAGCAATTTGCAAAGTGGAAATTTATGGATTTTTTTATTCTACAATTAATGGCTTTCTTCCAAGATTTATGTCATATCAAAGACGTCATTTACTAATAAAAAAATTGAATTAATGAAATTTAAAAATTACAATGTTTTATTTTATTTATAAAAAAATAATTTTAATCTAGAATTTATTGAAAATATATTACGACTTTATGAAAATTTATATGAAAAATTATTTAGAGAAAACAACTAATATAAATTTAAACTAATTTGACTTTCTAATAAAAATATTAATATACCTACAAGGAATTGAATATGGGTAGAAGAGGTTATCAATCAATATTCCTAACTAGTCAAGCTACATTTAATGGAATTAATTTTACCACAACATAACATATTAAAGATATTAAGGTAAAACAAACATTAAAAAAATAGTTTTTATATAATTTTCTATTATATGAAAATTTGAAATTTCAACTTTTTAATTTATAGTTTTATAGCATTATTAAGTAGGATAATATTGAAAAGAGGAAAGGAATCTGCCTTGCGTTAGACACTATTCTTAACGTTTCGATCCCTCAGATGGATAACTGGTAGAGGAGAACAAAGTGCTCAAGGAGATTGTAAGGTAAAAACTACCCATAAACATGCGTTAAGGTGCCAATAATGAGTGTCAATATGAGCTTGATCCGTTTCTTTGGTTTATAAGCATATGTAGTAAGGGATTCCAAGTCTTGCTGAATTTTGTTCCTTCATCTCTATTAATATTATCTTGGCCAATTTTTATTTCCACCTTTTCTCGCATCTTTTCCTTGGTGTAATGATCAATCCTAGCTATGATTTTGGAGTTTATGAGCTTGATCCATTGCTTTGGTTGATAAGCATATGTAGTAAGGGATTCCAAGTCTTGCTGAATTTTGTTCCTTCATCTCTATTAATATTATCTTGACCAATTTTTGCGCCCAAAGGCGTTCTACAATCCAGTATGAGGGAGATCTTGTCACATGTGAGTGTTTGTCGAGTTTGCCGAGTAACAAAATAATACAAAGTAAACAAAAAAGAATAATACAAAGTAAAAAGTAATAAATATTATGTCGTCCATAAACAAAAAAGAATAATTCAAAGTAAAAAGTAAATATGAAACTTAAACTAGAGACTTTAGAACTTAGGATTAGGTGGTAAATATTATGTCGGCCATAAACACAAAATAATAATACAAAGTAAAAAGTAAATATGAGACTTAAACTAGAGACTTTACTTTTTTGTAATATCCCTTTTTCAAATTTTATTAAAATGCCAATTTTTCAACTTTTTCCCCAATTTCGACCTTTGACTAGTTTAACTGTTTTGACCTCCAAATCATCCCAAATGCTCCCAAATCTTCTGTATGAGTGTATTAATGGTATTTAGACTTGAATATCAGGTTCAGGGATGTTTTATGGACCTCCAAATACTGCTGCAAACTTGATTTGTATTCTGATCAATATAGGTAATTTTGACTAGTAATTTGTGCATCAAATCCCCCCGGGTAACACTGAAAATGGCCTTCCAAATGCCTCCAAACTCCCACAAATTTATGAACAGAGGTATATAATGTGTTAAGTATGTTATTGAGGTCTCATATGCACCATTAATTGATTTTTACTACTGTTATAACTCTCTCACATTCAACAGCAAAAACCCCCAATTCGACCCTTGGGGAAATGGCACTATTTCATCTTCCAATACAACTAAACTGAGTAAAAATGATTCAAATGCTCAAGTACAGTACATGAAACTTGTATAAGACATCCATGGCATTATATTGATCACAAATATATCAGAGAATCATCCATCCATTCGAAATAATCAACATTATAGTGTCATACATCAATGCATTGGGGAAATGGACATTCTTTGCTCATTAATCAATAGTTTTGCATACAACCAGTGGGTATTTCGACCTGAGACTTTCTGAATATGAATAACAGAGGATATGAAGCTATTACAATCATAAATATATAATGAGAAGCTCTCTCAAGAAGCACAAGTGCTCACCAAAAACGCCCTCCCTCAAGGAGCATGAATATGCCTTCAAAACTGGAAACGGTGGAGAGAGAGTGCTGCACTAAACCAAACCATGAAACTTCCTGTAGCTGATACCTGCAAATACAAACTCCATTAAAGCACCATGAAAGACCTGAGTGGCCTCTCCAAACACCAACTTGGATGGGAATCTTTCACCCTCGAAATTGGCTAAGGCAAGAAACTAGTCATCCACTAGCTCTCTCTTCACAAATGCAATTTTTCTCAAATCATCAAAAGCCATTCTCATAATTCATTTCTACATTTTATAACCAACATTAGCCTTCTAAGGGTCGAAATCCTCTCAATATATTCAATAGATTTCCATTTAGGAATTATTCCACATTTGCCACTTGTCTCCTAGTTCCAACCTTCCATCTTCTCCCCAAATTCGATTTTGAGTCTCTTTGGCTTCTCCAACTCCCAAATTCGACTTCCTTGAGCCTATTTTTGGGGCTGACATGTCATAATGGTCAGATGTCAGAGGTCAGGTCTGCAATTTCTCATATTTGTCATAGATGCTCCATCATTGGTGTCATAGGGGCTAGGGAATCTAGCCCAAGTGTCCACAAACTTCCACTTTGACTCTTTATCTTCCATGGAGGTTACCAATCCTTCCCAATTCGACCTAATATGCTCAATGACATGTTTTATGACTTACCAACTCACCCAAGAGTGTTCACATTCCCATTAATTCGAATTTGCAAAAGAGAGATACCATGTATTATGAAAAATCAAGCTAGTGTGGGTCCCACATCCTCCATATGTCTCCAAAACCATTTGTCACCTATGATTTCTCTTGAATTTCTTTATTCACTATATTTATTAAATACTTGAACCCTTATAATGTCTAAACATCATTTATTTGCTTCCTTATTACCATTCCACATGTGTCCATCCAACCTAGGAAACTAGTAGGATTGATGGGATTGTCTTACTATGAAATTATTGGAATGGGGACATTACATTTTTACTTTTAATAGAAAGTAAAAAGTAAATATGAGACTTTAGAGTGTTTGAGAGTAACAAAATAATACAAAGTAAAAAAAAACTAATAATACAAAGTAAAAAGTAATAAATATTATGTCGGCCATAAACAAAAAAGAATAATACAAAGTAAAAAAGTAAATATGAGAGTTGAACTAGAGACTTTAGAGCTTAGGATTAGGTGGCTCAGTTATTGCACTCAAGGAGCTATTCAAGGAGAGGTTTGCACCTCTCTAGATGTGATCCCTCTCGACGCTTGATAGAGCCTAAGATCCTAGGCTGGTTATTTTCACCTTTTCTCGGATCTTTCTCTTGGTGTAATGATGAATCCTAGCTATGATTTTGGAGTTTTCAAGGCAGATTTGATGTTGGGTGTTGTGGACATGCTCTGCTAACGCTAATTTCTTATAGCTATCATGTCTAAGATCAACACTAGGTTCTTTTAGCTTGTTATAAAAAGGACTTACCTATCTCTCCAATATACAACTAGCACCTACCTATCTCTCCAATATACACCTTCCTTCACAAACAAGGAATGTGATAGACACCCTGATAAGATCCTTCTCCTAAAGATGATCTGTGTGAGGGATTGAAACTTCGAGAATAGTTTCTAACACAATGAAGATTCCTTGCCTCTTTTCAAAATAGTTTTTTGTTAAATTATTTTATTTTTTTACATAAATGTAAGATAATACAAAGAGGTAATCTTATTTTGTAACCGCTTACCCTTGTTTTATTATTATTATTATTTTAATTTATTTTCTTGGAAGTAAAATTTGAAATTATCATCAATTTTTAGTTAATTTGTATCTTGTGTAATTGGGTTTTTTTTCAACTTGTAAAATTATAAAAAAAAATACATAAGCTTGTATAAGCATAAAAAAAAATCCTCTTTTATGTTTTGAAATAAAAGATATATCATTATTGTTTAAATATAAAATGAAATACAATATTTAAATTAAAACTATATAAAAAAATTGTTGCTATAAAATATCAAGATATTCTTGTTATTTGAAATTTACATTTCCATTTAACATGTCATATCTCAGTGTTATGTACCATCACAAAAATCATAGAAAAGTTCACATAATAATATGGTTATCCATAATCCAAAGACTGCCCAACCCTTACCATTCAAACATTTGATGCATATAAAGCAACAAACATAAAGAAGTGTACTCAAATGCAAAAATAAAGATAAATGTTGTGAAAGAGGAAGAAGAAAAGTGCATGGAATTTAGAATTTTATAGTGAAACTTTGATTAGTGGAGGACCATTAACTTTTAGATACCTTTAGAAAAGATCCACATAAACTTTTCAAAATTTTGACTATATTTAATGTGCTCAAGTCGACCAAACTTTGATTGCCTATTGATTGTTATATCTCCCCCTTTAAAATGACGAACCTATTAAAAAAATGTTATTCTAATTAACATATAATTGGAGTAATTAACATATAATTGAACAAGAAGGCTGGTTATTTTAAGATTAGTCTAAACCATGGATGATTTTGATTTTAAATTTTGATTTTTTTTTAATTTTTAAATTATTTTTAGATAAAATTTGGTTAAAATTATTGAAATCATATAATCATATTAAAAAGAGTATTATAAGTAAAAATAAAATTTGATTAAAGATTATATCACCAAATTCTCATTATATAAATTATATTATAAATATATGATTTCAATTTCACATAAAATTAAAATCAAAACAAATTCTTACTAAATTTTAAACCTAAAAATAACTCTTAATATTTAATTGATATCAACTTAAATGGAACTTTTAAAACATGGCCAGTGGCCACAATTCAAAATGGACCAATATCCATTATTGTTCATGAAACCTTTTACCATATGGTGTCTTTAAGGTGATGAAACAAATCACTGGAAGGATCACTAAATGATTGTTCATGAAACCTTTTACCATATGGTGTCTTTAAGGTGGTGAAACAAATCACTAAATGTTTGGGAAGGATGAAAGGATTGCATTATGAGTTTCAGGTGTACGTGACGTTCTTTGAAGTAGTACATTGAACTGGAGGGACCATTGATCCAATCGTTTAAGATGGTGTTCAAATGTACAAAACCAAAATCTAGGAAAACTCCACCTGGACACTTTTTTGGAAACCCTAGATTGGATGGAGATCCTAAGAAGCATGTGATTGGGTTAGAAGCCAGACAAACTCCACCTAGTTGCTTTGCTGGAAACCCCATATTGGATGTAGATCCTAAGAAGCATGTGATCGGGTCAGAAGGATTAAAGAGCCCGGATGATGATGTAGAAGGAAAGTTTCCATCTCATTAAAGAGCCTGGACTATCCTTACAACTTTGGGGAGGATCGATGCATATGATATCCAAGAATTAGTGCATTGGGAACCTGAATTCATGAATGAGACGCAACTTTTGGAGGAAGGTTTTAAGTGTTCTGACAGAATATCAACAAAACTCTTAGTTTTGGAGGATGAATAACTTGGGGAAGGGAATTTTGGAGACTAGTAGCCTAATATAGAGTTGAATAGAGAGAATATATATCTGTAAATATGAAAGAATAAACCGTTATGGAAGGGTTCACCTCCTAGAGAAGGAAAGAAATGTCAAAAAAAAAATGCATCAAACAAAAAGTAGGGACACTTAATTTGGTTATTGGCGAACACATTAAATGAAGTAGTGGTGAATTGGGAGATGAAGCTGGTAGTTTGTTTTCAGGATGTGTTAGTGATTACAATCTTAAAGAATGGGTATCAAAAGTTTGGAGTTCATTATTAGGCTATGCTCCCACTTCTTTCATTATGTCTAGGGGATGGGTTGCTTTCAGGTTCACCTTGGCTTAGGATGCAGATTTATTTTTTAAAGGTTTGTGGAGATGGAATCTTTGTGCTCTCTATCTAAAACGACGATCTTCGCTTTTCAATGCTTCGACAGAAAGGAATGACACAATCCCAATATGGATCAAGATCTCAAAACTCCCTTTCGAATTATGATTGCTAGATACTTTTAAGGCTATAGGGAATTATCTGGGAAGCTTCTTGGAATTAGATACCTCATACCTCTCTATTGGTTACATGAGTATGGAAAACAATTTGGTGACTTTGGATCTCTGGGAGGGTATGGAAGAAAGTATAGTGTTGCATGTTGGAAATTGTATGCACAAAGAAGTAACAGGTGCCACCTATATGACCTTTTAGTGGAGAATTTTTCTTTGCCTTTCAAAAGAAGAGTTTGGGTTAAGAAAAATATAGAGAGACAAGGGTATATTTCCAAGGAAAATTCTCCCAGGCATCAGGTTGATAAAGATCCAGAGAAGAGAACTATTCAAAACCAATCAATGGACAAGGTGCAAAATATTTTCCATGAGGAGTCAAATTTGAAGGATAATGTCATCAATAAAGTTCAGTTTCTGGTTGAGGAGGAAGATTTACAAGAGGAGAATACTCTTGAGGAAACTACTGGTAATTCAAAGATAGAACTGATCTCTTTAAGTTTCGATTTACCGTTGAATCAAGATATTGGGATCTTCAAAAAAATAAATTCTTCTAGTATAGGCTCTCCTATGAGTTCTTGCTTTGATCATATGTCCTTGAGTGATTATGTCACGTCCCCACCGACCCACCTGGCCACTAGAGACCATGATCTATATTTTTCTTCCAAAACATCGACTAAATGCCCATACACACAGTCAGAAGAATTCAAATCCACAATCCGCAACCCGCAGTTGCGAACCCACAACTGGAATCCCGCAATCTACATCCCACAATCTGCATTCCGCAACTCGCAGTTGCGAACCCGCAACTGGAATCCCGCAACCCGCAACCCGCAAATGTTGATCCCGCAATCTGTAACCCGCAAATGCGGAGGCGGAATTGCGGAAATTCCAAACACGCGTAAATTAGAATTTTGGGGATCCCGCAACCCGCAACAGCTGATCCCACAACCCGCATCCCGTAATTGCGGATGCGAAATTGTGGGAGTCCAAAGTACATCATTTGAACTTGACGATCCCGCAACCCGCAATTGCGGAATCAGGCATGCGGAACCCTACCTCTGCAAGGGCAATTTCGTCAAATCTTCAAAGGGGCATAACTTCTTCCTCCAACATCCAAATGGGGCAAGGTTGGTACCGTTGGAAAGCTCTTGGAGAGCTCTATCCAAGGGTAGAATCCCCTGATCATATGAGGCATCTAACCTCCTCATTTTCTTCTCTGAATTTCGGATTGTATCTTCCCTTAGACACTTCCAACCTTCTTCCTGCCAAGATCTTCCTTAACATCTGACCACAGAGGTCTCTGAAACCACTTCCAGGAATCCCTCCTCCCCAGGGATCAGGTGTAAGTATACATCTCCTTCACAGGGTTAGTTATACATAAACATTCGTCTCCAACCAATGAAACATTATCATTCATTATAACATGTAAAATGCATTAAACGGATTCAATCAACACATCTATCATATCCAAGAATCACAAGGCATTAAACTCATGCAATATAAGGTATACATATAACCATAAATTGAGTCCTTTACTCAGGCCTGCACATGAATTCATGTCAACAATTCATACAATCATACATCCAACAATTGCACCATGAAACATAAGTAATCATTCATAACAATGAAACACCATCATTTGACAACACCAGAATGCTTATCTTTCAATTCTGAAGCAACTAGCTAAGTGAGAGCAACGTTCCACCCAATCTTAGATCTATGTCCATCATGTACTATTTCAGATGGTAGATCACCCCGAGCTAGGCAGTGTATCCACTAAGGAGGGCTACAAGGTTCTCTAACAATCAAGGCTCCATTCTCATGCTAAACCAGTTTGTAGTTGGGTTTATCAAGCATTCCAGGGCACCTACTCATGCTAAGCCAACCTATAGTGGTTATCAAGCAATTCAGGGACAAAAGGGAAGGAATTGCTAAGCTAGTGAGCTCAACCACATAGCTGCAGGCATCTCAGCATTCAGTTGACCTGGCACCCACAATACCTACCACATCCAACACAAGGAAGACCTACATCACTGTTACACAGCCCCTCAAGGAAGCTTCCCTTCCAGTGTTATTCTAGGATGGGAATAGAAAGGTCCAATCGCTCTCAGCCGACCTGGCACCCACAATACCTACCACATCCAACACAAGGAAGATCCTATCACTGCACAATCTCTCACCGCCCTTCCCTTCCAGTGCTATTCCAGGATGGGCATAGAAAGGTCCAGTCACTATTTCACTGAGACTATAGCCTTCACTGGGTTTATCAAGCAACCCAACTCGCTCCCACAGTTCAACAGTTGATTCGTTGCCAGGCTTGGGGTTTCCTCAAGACCGCTTTGCCAATACCACTTTGCAACATCTTACTGCCAATACCAATTTGTCCCTGTAACTGGGTTTGCACACATGGTAGACACGGATCTCAACTCTTGGGTATACTCTAGCATGCAGGAACACAATTAACTTCAGGTTCCCCCCCAGTTTAGTTCAGCGAATACAGGAAATTCCTGGATGAATTCTCTGCGAGGGTCAATGGCTCTCCAATGGCAAGTGCGTGAGTGAGTGAGTGAGTGATGAATGTTTGGATGTCTCTTTGAATGAATGAATCCTCCTCCCGGATAGTCAAACAGGTTCAATGAGTTCCCCCAGGCGATTGAGTGTTGACCTGCACAAGCGATCAAAGCCATGCCCTGCCATACGAAATCGCAGGCATGCTCCATACTCTAGTGGCCTCAACAATCAGGGTTCTCAACCACCCACTACAGTTGCATTAATGTCAACAGGAAGTTCCAACGGGTTCTTAGTCAGACATGTGGCAATATGGGAAACCAATCCCAAACCCCCTCACCTCTCCCTAGTGGATACACATGGCCCCTTCTCATTCGTTTCCTCCTTAGCCATGTTCTTGGTTATTTTATTCATTCAATAATAATTGCATCATTTACATTCCTTCATGGCTTAGTAGTCCATGAATAATCATCTGTCCAAATACTTGCCTAAGCAAATAACCTTAAACATCCACTAATGGGGCCTTGGCCTTGAGCTCCACACTAGGGAAAATAAACATACTGTATATACACAGTATTTACATCAAAGCCAAATACATCAAGAGAAAAATGGGGTATTACAACTCCCTCTCCCTTAAAATAACACTGTCCTCGGTGTTCTCAAAACTTAACGAAAATGGAAATGCCTCTTTCATGGCATCGTCCAGCTCCCATGTGGCCTCTTCTGGGATAAGGTGCCTCCATTGCACCTTTACGTGTCCTATGATCCGGTTCCGAAGCAAGGTAACCTTCTTGTTGAGGATGCATGTAGGCTCCACCTGGAACTCTCCCTCTGGTTCCACCTATATCACATGCCAATCAATGATATGATTAGGATCATGTACATATTTCTTAAGCAAAGATACATGGAAAAAATTATGAGCTTTCATGTTAGCAAGCAATGCAATCATATATGAAACTGGTCCTATCCTATCAAGGATTTCAAACGGCCCACAATATCTGGGTGCCAACTTGGCACAACTTCCCAACTTCATGGAACTCTTCTTGGGTCTCACTCTCAAATAGACATGATCCCCAATATGAAATTCCTTATGCACTCTTTTCAGATCTGCATAACTCTTCTTCCTTTCCTGTGCTGCCTTCAAGTTCTGCCTGATCTTAACAACTTCCTGTTCCATCTCCTCAATCATTTCTGTTCCAAGCACTACTCTGTTCACTGAGCTGTCCCAACTCACTGGAGTTCTGCATCCTTTGCCATACAACACTTCAAAAGGACTCATCTTCAATGATGCTTGATGCCCATTTTTGTACGCAAATTCCACTAAGTGTAAATAATCTTCCCACTTAGATGGCTTATCCATCACATACATCCTTAACATATCTTCAAGGATCTGATTCACTCTCTTAGTCTGACTATCTATCTGAGGATGATAGGCTGTGCTAAACTTCAATTGAGTTCCCAACTCTTGGAACAATCCTTTCCAAAAATTGGATGTGAACTTTGTGTCACGATCTAAACTATTGCCTTGGGCAATCCATGCAGTATGAATATCTCCCTCATGAAGATATCTACAATGTCATTAGCCTTGTGGGTGGATTTGACTGGAATAAAGTGAGCTACCTTTGATAGCTTGTCCACCACAACCATGATTGAATCATGCTTCTTCACTTTCATAGGAAATCATGTTATAAAATCCATAGAAATCACTTCCCACTTCTACTCTGGGATGGGTAAGGGCTACAACAATCCTGTTGGATGTTGGTGCTCTGCCTTAACCTGTTGGCACTTCTGATATCTAGCAATGTACTCATCTATGTCCTTCTTTATACCATGCCAAAAGTATTGCTTCCTCACTGCTGTTATACTCTTCTGATATCCTGGGTGCCCTGAGTATGGTCTTTGGTGTATCTCATCCATCACCAACTTCTTCAAATCTGCATGGTTTGGAATGTACAGTCTGGTGTTCTGATAGATGAGAACATCATCCTCGCCCAGTTGATATCTTACATACTTTTCCTCTATAACATTCTGCTGCAATTTCTCTCTAATCTGAAGATAGGCTTCATCACTATCTTGAACCTCTAAGATTCTTGCCTTCAAGTCTGATTCACATCTACTTATTGCTGCAATGTGGAATTTCCTACTGAGTGCATCAGCAACGTTATTCTCTTTACCTTTGACATGCTGAATCTCTAAATCAAACTCACAAAGAAACTCCATCCATCTAGTTTGCCTTGCATTCAGATTTGGCTAGTCAAACAAGTATTTTAAACTCATATGACCAATTCTGATCTCAAATCTCCTTCCCAAAAGATAATGCCTCCATCTCTTGAGAGCGTGAATTATGGCTGCTAGCTCTAAATCATGGGTGGCATAGTTCCTTTCATGCTCTTTCAGCTTTCTTGACTCATAAAAATTACGGAACCTTCTTGCATCAACATTCCACCAAGTCCCTCAATGAAAGCATCGGTGCATACCACAAAATGCTTACTAAGATATGCAATCTTCAAAACAGGTGCAATAGTAAGCAATTTCTTCAGTTGTTGGAAACTTCTTTCACATTTTTCAAACCACATGAATTCGATGTCCTTCCTCTGCAATGAAGTAATTGGATGGGCTATCTTGGATAATCCATCAATGAACCTTCTGTAGTAACCAGGAAGGCCCATGAAAGATCTAACATTTGTTTCATTCCTTGGAGTGGACCAATCCATGATGGCCTCAATCTTCTTTGGATCTACTGCAATGCCTTCTGCTGATATAATATGACCCAAATAATGCACCTTCTCTTGATAGAAGTTACATTTACTCAGCTTAGCATCTAGCTGGTGCTCTCTAAGGACTTGCAATACCATTCTCAAATCCTCATTGTGTTCTTCTTCATTCTTTGAATACATAAGGATGTCATCCAAGAACACAATTACAAACCTATCCAAGTACTTTTTGAAGACACTGTTCATGAGACACATGAACGTAGCAGGTGCATTGGTAAGACCAAATGGTACTACTGTAAATTCATAATGACCATACCTAGTCCTGAAGGTTGTCTTATGAATGTCTTCTTCCTGTATCCTAACTTGATGGTACCCAGACCTCATTTCAATCTTTGAAAACACTCTAGCTTCCTTCATTTGATCAAACAAGTCATCAATCCTTGGCAAGGGATACTTGTTCTTAACTATCACTTTATTGAGCTACTTGTAATCAATACACAATCTCAATGTTCCATCCTTCTTCTTAACAAACAACACTGGTGAACCCCATGGGGATACACTCGGTTTGACATATTCTTTATCCATTAACTCCTGCAGCTGCATCTTTAGTTCCACCAACTCTGGTGTGCTCATTCTATAAGGAGCTTTGGAGATGGGTGCTGCTCCTGGAACAAGATTAATGGAAAATTCAATGTCTCTCTTAGATGGAAATCCTGGGACTTCATCTAGAAACACATCCTGGAACTCCTGCAATATCTGGAAGTCTTCCACCCTGGGTCCCTTATCTTCTGCTGAATTTGATATATGTAGAGCATATAAATGGCAACACTTTTTATAAAACTTCCTTAATTGCAGAGCTTAAATTTGCCTTACTGAAACATGCTTTGGAATCCCTTTGACCAACCTTGTCTTGCCTTCATCATCAAGGCATTCCAATGCTTTCTCATAACAATGCACCTTGGATCTGTTCCTTTCCAACCAATCCATGCCAATTAGGGCATCATATGATCCTAAGGGCAAGATATTTAACTCAGCATGTGTGAGGAGTCCATTCAATTCTATAGGAGACTCCTTCACTACCTCACTTACCTTTCTCTTGGTACCAGTGGCCAATTGAACTAGCCAATCCTTCTCATGCCTTTCTCTACCAAGAGAACAACTTCCAACTACCTTAGGAGATACATAAATATGAGTAGACCCTGGATCAATCAAAACAGAAATAGGCTGCTTAACAATCTTACCTGCAACCTCCACCACTGCTAACAGATGGTCTTCTTGGTGATCATCGAGTGCTACATAAATCCTAGGTGTTTCTCTTGCCATGTCCCCTATTGTAGCTGCTCCTCTAACATTGTGCAAGCTCCTGGAGTTCTTCTTTGCAGTTGGGAAATCCCTGAGCATGTGGTTCTCCCCACAACCCCAACACTGAAGTGGCTCTTTTAACACTCTATTGGCTGCTACAACTGGTTTGAATTCTCTCCTTGCTTGCTGGCCCTATGGAAATATCCTAGGCTGATTCTTGAATGGTGGTTTAGACTCACCTTTCTTCTGATAAAATCTTCCCTTGGGTTTACCTTTCCACGCTGGTTGTGCCTCTGCCCTACCTTTATTCTGTTCATAGCAATGCTCTGCCATCCCGATGGCTTCATCCAAGCTTGGTGGATTTACAAACTCTATCCTATCCCTGTAGTTCTGCGGCAGACTACCAAGGAAACATTGAATCTTCACTTTTTCATCCTTGATGTAGTCCACATACCTCATCAACTCTAGAAACTTATGAACATGCTCATCCATAATGTTTTGTCCTAGTCTGAGTTCATTGAACTCTTTCCTTTTGTTGTCATAATACCTAGATGATAAGTACTTCTCCTGAAAGTATCTTTGGAATCTACCCCAACTGACTCTTCTTTCACTGATTCCTTTCACTTGCATGAGGTGATCCCACCAAATATAAGCTCTTCCACTAAGGTTGTAGATAGCAACCTTATCCTTTTCATTCTCTGAGTACTCATGCATTCTGAAGTCCTTCTTTATTCCAAGAAGCCATGCCTCTGCTTCTTGACCTTCTTTAATTTCACCATCAAAAGTAGGAGGCCTTGCCTTCCTAAATTCACCCTGTGGGATACCTCTGTGCTTCTTCTTGCCCTTACTCTTACTGGCAGTCCGTCTTGGGCTCCCTGGAAAACCCTCCGAATCATCTGACCTGTTGGAAGAAAACTTAGGAGAGGGTGTCCCGTGCTTCCGGCTCACAAAACCCCTTGGATTTCTTCTCATGGAACGGCCCCTAGATTGAATTTCTGCATTTCTTTCCTCTCGGCCTTCGTGGCTCGAGTTAGAACCACCGTTAATCCTTTGCTACAAGTCCGTAATACTCTGCAAAATGGCTGCATTGAGTTGATGTTGCTCTTCTTGCGTTTTCATCATTCGCTCATTAAAGCTAACCATAGTATCATCCAAGTTCAGGGGTGTCACTTGCTCCCTTCTTCCATCAGACTTGGATTCCGTATGTGCTTCTTGCACATTCTCACCCAATACATCATCTTCTGGTCCAAACGGGTCCTGCGCATCATTCATAGTAACCATTTTTACACCGTTTTATGCGTTTCCCTGTGATACGATTCGTCTTACAACTGCTGCTATCTCTGTGCATATCAAATACATACATTCTATTAGATATCACAAGCATGAAAATAAGCTCTATCATACCATTCAAACCAGGAATTATTCATTTTAAACAATTAACCAATCAATAAGTTATCAAGACCACGCCATGGGCGCATTTCTTGGCCAAAACTCATGTACGGTCTGGCCCAAACAGCTCCCAGTGTCGCAAGTGAAGCTCTGATACCACTCTGTCACGTCCCCACCGACCCACCTGGCCACTGGAGACCATGATCCATTTTTTTCTTCCAAAACATCGACTGAATGACCATGCACATAGTCAGAAGAATTCAAATCCGCAATCCGCAATCCGCAACTGGAATCCCGCAATCTGCATTCCGCAACCCGCAGTTGTGAACCCGCAACTGGAATTCCACAAAATGCATCCCACAAGTGTGAATCCATCAATCTGCAACCTGCAAATGTTGATCCCGCAATCTGCAACCTGCGAATGCGGAGGCGGAATTGCAGAAATTCCAAACACGCGTAACTTAGAATTTTGGGGATCCCGCAACCCGCAATAGCCGATCCCGCAACCCGCATCCCACAATTGTAGATGCAGAATTGCGGAAGTCCAAAGTACATCATTTGAACTTGATGATCCCACATCCCACAACCCGCAATTGCGGAATCAGGCATGCGGAACCCTACCTCTGCAAGGGCAATTTCGTCAAATATTCAAAGGGGCATAACTTCTTCCTCCAGCATCCAAATGGGGCAAGGTTGGTATCGTTGGAAAGATCTTGGAGAGCTCTATTAAAGGGTAGAATCTTCTGATCAAGTGAGGCATCTAATCTCCTCATTTTATTCTCTGAAGTTTGGATGTTATCTTCCCTTAGACACTTCCAACCTTCTTCCTGCCAAGATCATCCTTACCATCTGACCACAGAGGCCTCTGAAACCACTTCTAGGCTTCCCTCCTCCCCAGGGATCAGGTGTAAGTATACATCTCCTTCACAGGGTTAGTTATACATAAACATTCATCTCCAACCAATGAAACACTATCATTCATTTTAATATGTAAAATGCATTAAACAAATTCAATCAACACATCTATCATATGCAATAATTACAAGGCATTAAACTCATGCAATATAAGGTATAATATAGCCATAAACTCAGTCCTTTACTCAAGCTTGCACATGACTTCATTTCAACAATTCATACAATCATATATCCAACAATTGCACCATGAAACATAAGCAATCATTCATAACAATGAAACACCATCATTTGACAACACCAAAATACTTATCTTTCAATTGCAAAGCAACTGGCTAAGTGAGAGCAATGTTCCACCCAACCTTAGATCTCTGTACAGCCTGTACTATGTCAGCTGGGAGATCACCCCCGAGTTGGGCAATGTATCCACTAAGGAGGGCTAACAGGTTCTCTCACAGTCAAGGCTCCATTCTCATGCTAAACCAGTGTGTAGTTGGGTTTATCAAGCATTCCAAGGCACCTACCCATGCTTAGCCAACCTACAGTGGTTATCAAGCAATTCAGGGACAACAAGGAAGGCATTGTTAAGCCAGTGAGCTCAACCACAGAGCTGCAGGCATCTCAACACTCAGTTGACTTGGCACCCACAATACCTACCACATCCAACACAAGGAAGACCTACATCACTGTTACACAGCCCCTCAAGGAATCTTTCATTCTAATGCTATTCCAGGATGGGCATAAAAAGGTCCAATTGCTCTCAGCCAGACTGGCACCCACAATACCTACCACATCCAACACAAGGAAGATCCTATCACTGCACACTCTCTCACGGTCCTTCCCTTCCAGTTCTATTCCAGGATGGGCATAGAAAGGTCCAGTCACTAGTTCACTGAGACTATAGCCTTCACTGGGTTTATCAAGCAACCCAACTCGCTCCCACAGTTCAACAGCTGATTCTTTACTAGGCTTGGGGTTTCCTCACGACCGCTCTGCCAATACCACTCTGCAACATCTTACTGCCAATACCACTCTATCCATGTAACTGGCACACAGGGTAGACATGGCTCTCAACTCTTGGGTATACTCTAGCACGCAGGAACACAATTAACTTCAGGTTCGCTCCCCCCCCTCTCGGCATAGTTCAGCGAATACAGGAAATTCCTGGACGAATTCTCTGTGAGGGTCGATGGCTCTCCAATGGCAAGTGCGTGAGTCTGTGAGAGTGAGTGAGTGAGTGATGAATGTCTCGATGTCTCCGTGAATGAATGAATCCTCCTCCCGGATAGTCAAACAGGTTCAGCGAGTTCCCCAGGCGATTGAGTGTTGTCCTACACAAGTGATCAGAGCCATGCCCTGCCATACGAAATCGCAGGCATGCTCCATAATCTAGCGACCTCAACAATCAGGGTTCTCAACCACCCACTGCAGTTGCATTAATGTCAGCAGGGAGTTCCAAAGGGTTCTCAGTCAGACATGTGACAATATGGGCAACCAATCCCAAACCCCCTCACCTCTCCCTAGTGGATACACATGGCCCCTTCTCATTCGTTTCCTCAGCTAGCTTCTTGGTTATTTTATTCATTCAATAATAATTGCATCATTTACATTCCTTCATGGCTTAGCAGTCCATGAATAATCAACTGTCCAAATACTTGCCTAAGCAAATAACCTTAAGCATCCACTAGTGGGGCCTTGGCCTTGAGCTCCACACTAGGGAAAATACACATACTGTATATACACAGTATTTACATCAAAGCCAAATACATCAAGGGAAAAATGTGGTATTACAGATTATTTATGCTATTTTACTGCTCCTCCAAAATCTTGCTCGGGGAAAACTATAAACTTAAGCTCAAGTCTCATAAAGAGATTCTTTCTCAGACTGGTATGGGGGGTTTAGGAATGAATCCCTGGGAGTTTAAATATGGGGGAAAGGAATAAAATCCTTATTTCATAAATCCCAGGAACGAGCCTCTTGGGAGGTGGTTGTACGTTCACAAATGTCTATCAATGGGGTGCTTAGAGAAGTTGTTACCCCATAAAAGGTTATCTGATGATAATTTTCTCCTTCAATAGTAGGGGGTTGGATAATCCCTCAAAAAGATTAGCTATTTGACGTTTTGTTGAAATAGTCAAAATAGACTTATTATTTCTTCATGAAATCATGTCTGGTGGTGGGAACATAGTAAAGGAATTAATAAATTTTTTAGTGGGTTGGGAATTTTGTTTCTCTGATGCTAAGGGTCGATCTGGAAGATTAATCACTAGTTGGCGAATTTAAAGAATGCCGATATCAAATTCTTTCTGGTGATAGATTTAGTCTTAGGAACGACCTTGTATTCATATGTTTTGGGGATGGAATTACCTTTCATCAATGTTAATGGTCCCTACATGGATAGAATATCATTCTAGGACACTTTACCATCAGAGGACCTTTTGAAAAGCAAGAATATATTCTAGGAGGTGATTTGAATATTATGACGGGGTATGTCGAGATTTGGGGACCCTTGTCTCAGAAAGATGTTTTATCAGAATATTTCTTATGGAGCTTGGAGTCTACGGGTTTCCTCTATAGAGATCCCTTAAAGATTAATCCAACTTGGAGTAATAGATGCGTAGGGTCGGATAGAATAGCGAAACACCTTGACAGGTTTTTGGTTGGAAAAAATATGTTGGAACTCCCAGTTAGGTTTAAACAATGGGTTGGAGGTGGGGAGGAATCCGATCATCTACCTATTGTATTGGAACTTGTTGATGCATATTCCAAACCTTCTATGCCCTTCAAGTTCATCTCAACTTGGTTGAACAATAGTGATTTTTTAACCCTTATTAAAGATGCATGGATCCCCTATGATGAGTCCAACAAATATTCAACTATAATATACATTTTTTAAAGAACCTAAAGAAAGCAAAAGAAGTATCGATTAAATGGTCTACTAATATCAGAGAGAAAAATGTTAAATATTTACGACAAATAGAGGATTGCTTGGCAGAGTATAATGCATTAGATTGTATGGGTTTTAATTTAGAGGAGACAAAGTTAGAATTACTGGGTTTGGAAACGAGATGAAAGGAGATTTTAGATATGAGGGAAGCAGAATGGAGGTTAAACAATTGCTAAATAAGGTTGGCTAAGGGAGATGAGAATACAAAGTTATTCCATCAATACATGAACCATAGAAAGGATTGCAATACAATATGGAAAATAAAAATGAAGCGGGAGATGAGGTAAAAAAATTTGAGGATATAGTTGTGTCTGGCATTAAACATTATGATAGTTTATTCAGAGCAGAGGCCCGTGAAAAGTTGGTAAAGACTTCCAAAATTATTCAATTATTCCCTAGATCCATCAAGGAAGATGATAATAAAATACTAATGGAAGCAATTTCTAAAGAAGAACTAGAGGAGGTCCTTCATAATCTTACGGGGGAAAAAAATACCTAGCCAAGATGGGGTTCTAGCTGGATATTTCATAGGGTTTTTTGATGTGTTGGAACAAGACCTCTTACGAGTGGTTTAGGACACTAGAAAAAATGGAAAGATGTTAGCTGCTTTTAATTTCAAATTTATATCTCTGATTCCTAAAAATGATAATCTGGATACTTTTGATGATTTTCGACCAATTTACTTATGTAATACAATCTATAAGTTAATGGAAATATAATTACAACAAGAATTAATCCTTTGTTATCTGCGAGAATCTCTTAGGATAAATTTAGGTTTCTTCCAAGAAGGTAGATTCACGACATTGTTGGGGTTTCACAGGAGGGCATGCATTCTATAAGAACAAAAACACTAAAGTCAGTGGTAATAAAAATCGACTTATTGAAGGCGTATGACAGGGTAAGCTTGGATATATTTGAAGTTGGTTTGAACATAGATGGGGTTTAGTGTTCCATTCATAAGATGGGTGATTGGATTCCTCACTTCTCAATTATGGTAAATGGATCAACTTTTGATTTCTTTAGACCATCCAGATGCATAAGATGGGTGTTTCATTCTCAGTTTTGGTAAATGGAGAAGATTTTGATTTATTTAGACCATCCAGAGGCATAAGACAAGGCTGTCCACTCACCCCATTACTATTCCTCCTTGTAGTAGATGGTCTTAGCAGGGAAATTCTCGAAGAAAAAATATCAAGTGCATTAAAAGGATTTAACATCGGTGATAGGTGTTAGCTCTCCCACATTCTTTTCATTGATGATATTTTAATTTTTTGTGATGGTAAAGTAAGAGATATAGAAAAAAATTCTTCATTACTTGATTTATTCTACTTAGCTACTAGCATGCTAGTGAATAAAAATGAGTTTTCTATTGCTAGTGAAAGAATTGAGTATGAGGAAATGCAAAGGTTCCAGACTCCTTTTCAGTTTAATCAATTTAAGCTTGATGACGAACTAAAATACCTGGGTTTCCATCTTAAGCTGGTGTTCTATCTCAAAAGATATTGGAATTGGTTAATTGCTAAGTGTGCAAAGTGGATATCCAATTGGACTTACCACTCGTTATCTAAAGGTGGTAGGCCAGTTGCACCGAGAGTAGCGAGACGCTCTATAGCCCAATATGGGGGAGATGTTGTCATGTAACGTAATGTTATGTATCAAAAATGGAAAGTAACTTAAAAAATCATGTCGACTCATAAAATAAAAAAATTAAAACCAAATAAAAAGTAATTGAAAAAATCCATTTTGACTCATAAAAAAAAAACCAATAGAGATCCATATTAAACCCAGATCTATCAAGCATCGAGAGGGAAAAAATTTCTTGAGGTGTATTTTTTTTTTTTTTTCTCTGGACATGTAAAAAAATTACACCTTAAGAAATTGGGTCCCTCTCGATGCTTGATAGATCCAGGTTTAAAATGGATCTATGCTGGTACTTACCAAGGTTGTTTTGGAGGCGACACCAGTGTTCTAGATGACTCTATCATGGATCCCTCCTGGAGTGTTGGATGCTATTTGGAATCTAATGTTTAAATTATTCTAGTTAGGAAGATTAGAGAAAAAGGGGCATGCTTTGATCAAATGGAAAGCAATTATGATGCCCAAATGTCAGGGAGGTTGGGGTATTAAGAACCTTCATGTGTTTTCAAAGGCGATGGAAACGAAGAGTAGTTGGAGACTTAAATGGTTTGGGTTGTGGAATGAAGTGATCTTACATAAATATATTGCATCAGTAACACTCCTTGAATGGATCTGCAAGCTTTTAAAATCCTATCATAACGCTTCGGTGATGTGGAAATCAGCTGTGGTTTCTTTTAATGTGATTGGAGAGGACATTTCTTGGAAAGTAGGAGATGGACATAAAGTCCGCTTGGGTGAGGACCCATGGGTTGGGAGTGAATCTAATCATAAATTCTTGTTCCATATGGTAATGTGGCTTCCTTCTTGAGGTTTTTTCACTCTATACTAGATAACATATCAAGAATCCACTTCATGGAAGAGATAAGGTTGGCACAACACGAATTATCTTAGTTTTAGAGATGAGGATAATATTCGATGGAAGGCATATACAAACCAATTACTATTGAGTCATGTTCGAATCCAGAATCAAAGTGATTTGTTGGTTTGGATTTGTGATCCCCATGGAAAACACTCTCCAAAAGTTGGTTATGATACTATGATGGCTTTAAATATAGTGGTAGATATGATTTGGTGGTGGAGGGCAGTATGGAAGTTAAAATTCCCAATCAAAGCAAAAATTTTAATGTGGTTCATCTTATGTATAAGAGCGTTGACTTGGGACAACTTTCAAATAGATAGGGTCCGAGAAGATGCCATTTATGTAAGTACGCAGAGGAGACAAATATTCATTTATTTATGGAATGCAATTATACTTGGCAAGTCTGGAAATATCTGGAATTCATTCTACAGTTGAGGTGTTCATGGTCTGGTCCCTCAATTCAACATGTTTTAAAGGTTTGAGTGCAAAACCAAGCATGCAGAGCAATCACAACTTTGCCACTTATATTGATGTGGAAAATTTGGATTGAAAGGAACAATAACCTTTTTGAAGACCACTAAAGTGCTATTCTTCAATGTGCCAAATGTTGCCTTTCTATCCTGCATAGCTTTCCTCGGGAAACTTTAAACATCAAAGTGTGGCAAGTAAAAATTGAGGAGATAAATTGGAATGTTCCCTGGTCTTATTTTGATGGTGCAGTGCAGGGCGATCAACGCAAGAGCGGTGTCAAAGGAATTATTCATCCATCAAAGGAGATTGAGTATTGCTTTAAGGCGGGATCGAGACATGGATAGAACAACTTTGTAGAGATGATGGCTCTTGATCTTTTACTAAGTCTTCCAATGGAATTCAAAATTAACTAGTTACATGTTTTTGGGATGCAAAAATCATGATAGATTGGATCACAGGGGAAAATGATTGTTACAATATCTTCTTGGGACCTATCCTAGAGGAAACTAAGAAGTTAAAATTGTGCATGGAATTTATATCATTTTATCATGTCTACAGGGAAATGAATTATGAGTTTGATAGTTTTTCAAAGCTTGGTTTGAATCTGATGTAAGGGGAATGACATAATATACAAGAAGTGAATGGACAGAAAAAATAATATATCCATGATCCATTTGAATCAAAAGTAAGAATGAAGTTGTTTAGTAGTTTTGAGCTGAAAAGATAAACCAAAAAGAGTCGTCGAATGGACTGTATTCTGATGATCATATCGACTGGACTATATTTTGGACTCTCATGAACAGGTTATTACCTTTGATTCTAAGTTCCATAGTTGCAACGTATTTTCGAAGACTAAAATGAAATATAGGTGTTCTATCTGATGTAGATCTGCATGGTTTCTATGTCTTGTTGTTGAGAACCGTAAAGTCTATGTTCTGTTAAGAGACCAATGAGTCTTTTTTAAAGATTTAGTTTTAGAACAATTAAGAAGATAACTGATGTTGATAGAGCAGAGATCAATGCTTGAGTGATCTATGATAGATCCATGATGAATGTTGTAAAGAGATTTTGAATTTTCTGGATAATGCCACTAGGCATTTGAAGAATATAAACTTTGGTTTAGTTTAAAAAAAGTTGATGAATTTTTTTTCTTGGCAAAAAAGGTGATGAAACAAATATTAGTTCTTTAATTATGTTTTTATGTATATGAATTATAAGAAATGATAGTGAATTATCTCTATTAATTATTTGCATACATACGATATAGGTGTTGGTGATTTCGTTGTTTGAATGATATAATCATGTTTAAATCACATATATGAAAGATGAGAAATGATAATGATTTATATATAATAATTAATTGCATATATAAGATATAGGTGTTCGTGCTTTTATAGTGTGAATGATACATGTGATATTTTAAATCAAATCTATAAAGCATAAATGCAATTTTTAAAGCATAAACATAAACATCTCCTTCACAGGGTTAGCATTCGTCTCCAACCAATGAAACACTATCATTCATTATAACATGTAAAATGCATTAAACAGATTCAATCAACACATCTATCATATGCAATAATTACAAGGCATTGAACTCATGCAATATAAGGTATAATATCCATAAACTCAGTCCTTTACTCAGGCTTGCACATGACTTCATGTCAACAATTCATACAATCATATATCCAACAATTGCACCATGAAACATAAGCAATCATTCATAACAATGAAACACCATCATTTGACAACACCAAAATACTTATCTTTCAATTCCGAAGCAACTAGCTAAGTGAGAGCAATGTTCCACCCAAACTTAGATCTCTGTACAGCCTGTACTATTTTAGCTGGGAGATCACCCCCGAGTTGGGCAATGTATCCACTAAGGAGGGCTAACAGGTTCTCTCACAGTCAAGGCTCCATTCTCATGCTAAACTAGTGTGTAGTTGGGTTTATCAAGCATTCCAGGGCACCTACCCATGCTTAGCCAACCTACAGTGGTTATCAAGCAATTCAGGGACAACAAGGAAGGCATTGTTAAGCCAGTGAGATCAGCCACAGAGCTGCAGGCATCTCAACACCCAGTTGACCTGGCACCCACAATACCTACCACATCCAACACAAGGAAGACCTACATCAGTGTTACACAGCCCCTCAAGGAATCTTTCATTCTAATGCTATTCCAGGATGGGCATAAAAAGGTCCAGTCGCTCTCAGCCAACCTGGCACCCACAATACCTACCACATCCAACACAAGGAAGATCCTATCACTGCACAATCTCTCACTGTCCTTCCCTTCCAGTTCTATTCCAGGATGGGCATAGAAAGGTCCAATCACTAGTTCACTGAGACTATAGCCTTCACTAGGTTTATCAAGCAACCCAACTTGCTCCCACAGTTCAACAGTTGATTTGTTACCAGGCTTGGGGTTTCCTCACGACCGCTCTGCCAATACCACTCTGCAACATCTTACTGCCAATACCACTCTATCCCTGTAACTGGCACACAGGGCAGACACGGCTCTCAACTCTTGGGTATACTCTAGCACGCAGGAACACAATTAACTTGAGGTTCGCTCCCCCCCCCCCTCTCGACATAGTTCAGCGAATACAGGAAATTCCTGGACGAATTCTCTGTGAGGTTCGATGGCTCTCCAATGGCAAGTGCATGAGTCTGTGAGAGTGAGCGAGTGAGTGATGAATGTCTTGATGTCTCCGTGAATGAATGAATCCTCCTCCCAGATAGTCAAACAGGTTCAGCGAGTTCCCCCAGGCAATTGAGTGTTGTCCTGCACAAGCGATCAAAGCCATGCCCTGCCATACGAAATCGCATGCATGCTCCATAATCCAGCGACCTCAAGAATCAGGGTTCTCAACCACCCACTGCAGTTGCATTAATGTCAGCAGGGAGTTCCAACGGGTTCTCAGTCAGACATGTGGCAATATGGGAAACCAATCCCAAACCCCCTCACCTCTCCCTAGTGGATACACATGGCCCCTTCTCATTCGTTTCCTCCTTAGCCAGCTTCTTGGTTATTTTATTCATTCAATAATAATTGCATCATTTACATTCCTTCATGGCTAAGCAGTCCATGAATAATCAACTATCCAAATACTTGCCTAAGCAAATAAACTTAAACATCCACTAGTGGGGCCTTGGCCTTGAGCTCCACACTAGGGAAAATACACATACTGTATATACACAGTATTTACATCAAAGCCAAATACATCAAGGGAAAAATGGGGTATTACATATTATTTATGCTATTTTACTGCTCCTTCAAAATCTTGCTCAGGGAAAACTATAAACTTAAGCTCAAGTCTCATAAAGAGATTCTTTCTCAGACTGGTATGGGGGGTTTAGGAATGAATCCCTGGGAGTTTAAATATGGGGGAAAGGAATAAAATCGTTATTTCATAAATCCCAGGAACGAGCCTCTTGGGAGGTGGTTGTACGTTCACAAATGTATATCAATGGGGTGCTTAGAGAAGTTGTTACCCCAGAAAAGGTTATTTGATGATAATTTTCTCCTTGAATAGTAGGGGGTTGGCTAATCCCTCAAAAAGATTAGCTATTCGATGTTTTGTTGAAATAGTCAAAATAGACTTATTAGTTCTTCATGAAATTATGTCTGGTGGTGGGAACATAGTAAAGGAATTAATGAATTTTTTAGTGGGTTGGGAATTTTGTTTCTTTGATGCTAAGGGTCGATCTGGAAGATTAATCACTAGTTGGCGAATTTAAAGAATGCCGATATCAAATTCTTTCTGGTGATAGATTTGGTCTTAGGAACGACCTTGTATTCATATGTTTTGGGGATGGAATTACCTTTCATCAATGTTAATGGTCCCTACATGGATAGAATATCATTCTAGGACACTTTACCATCAGAGGACCTTTTGAAAAGCAAGAATATATTCTAGGATGTGATTTGAATATTATGACGGGGTATGTCGAGATTTGGGGACCCTTGGCTCAGAAAGATGTTTTATCAGAATATTTCTTATGGAGCTTGGAGTCTGCGGGTTTCCTCTATAGAGATCCCTTAAAGATTAATCCAACTTGGAGTAATAGATGTGTAGGGTCGGATAGAATAGCGAAACACCTTGACAGGTTTTTGGTTGGAAAAAATATGTTGGAACTCCCAGTTAGGTTTAAACAATGGGTTGGAGGTGGGGAGGAATCCGATCATCTACCTATTGTATTGGAACTTGTTGATGCATATTCCAAACCTTCTATGTCCTTCAAGTTCATCTCAACTTGGTTGAAAAATAGTGATTTTGTAACCCTTATTAAAGATGCATGGATCCCCTATGATGATTCCAACAAATATTCAACTATAATATACAATTTTTAAAGAACCTAAAGAAAGCAAATGAAGTATCGATTAAATGGTCTACTAATATCAGAGAGAAAAATGTTAAATATTTATGAGAAATAGAGGATTGCTTGGCCGAGTATAATGCATTAGATTGTATGGGTTTTACTTTAGAGGAGACAAAGTTAGAATTACTGGGTTTGGAAACGAGATGAAAGGAGATTTTAGATATGAGGGAAGCAGAATGGAGGTTAAACAATTGCTAAATAAGGATGTCTAAGGGAGATGAGAATACAAAGTTATTCCATCAATACATGAACCATAGAAAGGATTGCAATACAATATGGAAAATAAAAATGAAGCGGGAGAAGAGGTAAAAAAAATTGAGGATATAGTTGTGTCTGGCATTAAACATTCTGATAGCTTATTCAGAGCAGAGGCCCGTGAAAAGTTGGTAAAGAATTCCAAAATTATTCAGTTATTCCCTAGATCCATCGTGGAAGATGATAATAAAAGACTAATGGAAGCAATTTCTAAAGAAGAACTAGAGGAGGTCCTTCATAATCTTACGGGGGAAAAAAATCCCTAGCCAAGATGGGGTTCTAGCTGGATATTTCATAGTGTTTTTTGATGTGTTGGAACAAGACCTCTTACGAGTGGTTTAGGACACTAGAAAAAATGGAAAGATGTTAGCTGCTTTTAATTTCAAATTTATATCTCTGATTCCTAAAAATGATAATCTGGATACTTTTGATGATTTTCGACCAATTTACTTATGTAATACAATCTATAAGTTAATGGAAATATAATTACAACAAGAATTAATCCTTTGTTATCTGCGAGAATCTCTTAGGATAAATTTAGGTTTCTTCCAGGAAGGTAGATTCACGACATTGTTGGGGTTTCACAGGAGGGCATGCATTCTATAAGAACAAAAAAACTAAAGTCAGTGGTAATAAAAATCGACTTATTGAAGGCATATGACAGGGTAAGCTTGGATATATTTGAAGTTGGTTTGAACATAGATGGGGTTTAGTGTTCGATTCATAAGATGGGTGATTGAATGCCTCACTTCTCAATTATGGTAAATGGATCAACTTTTGATTTCTTTAGACCATCCACATGCATAAGATGGGTGTTTCATTCTCAATTTTGGTAAATGGAGAAGATTTTGATTTATTTAGACCATCCAGAGGCATAAGACAAGGCTGTCCACTCACCCCATTACTATTTCTCCTTGTAGTAGATGGTCTTAGCAGGGAAATTCTCGAAGCAAAAATATCAAGTGCATTAAAAGGATTTAACATCAGTGATAGGTGTTAGCTCTCCCACATTCTTTTCATTGATGATATTTTAATTTTTTTTGATGGTAAAGTAAGAGATATAGAAAAAAATTCTTCATTACTTGATTTATTCTACTTAGCTACCAGCATGCTAGTGAATAAAAAGAAGTTTTCTATTTTTGGTGAAAGAATTGAGTATGAGGAAATGCAAAGGTTCCAGACTCCTTTTCAGTTTAATCAATTTGAGCTTGATGACGAACTAAAATACCTGGGTTTCCATCTTAAGCTGGTGTTCTATCTCAAAAGATATTGGAATTGGTTAATTGCTAAGTGTGCAAAGCGGATATCCAATTGGACTTACCACTCGTTATCTAAAGGTGGTAGGCCAATTACACCGAGAGTAGCGAGAGGCTCTATAGCCCAATATGGGGGAGATGTTGTCATGTAACATAATGTTATGTATCAAAAATGGAAAGTAATTTAAAAAATCATGTCGACTCATAATATAAAAAATTAAAACCAAATAAAAAGTAATTGAAAAAATCCATTTTGACTCATAAAAAAAAAAAAAACCAATAGAGATCCATATTAAACCCATATCTATCAAGCATCGAGAGGGACCAAATTTCTTGAGGTGTAATTTTTTTTCTTCCTCTGGACATGTAAAAAAATTACACCTTAATAAATTGGGTCCCTCTCGGTGCTTGATAGATCCAGGTTTAAAATGGATCTATGCTGGTACTTACCAAGGTTGTTTTGGAGGCGACACCAGTGTTCTAGATGACTCTATCATGGATCCCTCTTGGAGTGTTGGATGCTATTAGGAATCTAATGTTTAAATTATTCTAGTCAGTAAGCTTATAGAAAAAGGGGCATGCTTTGATCAAATGGAAAGCAATTATGATGCCCAAATGTCAGGGAGGTTGGGGTATTAAGAACCTTCATGTGTTTTCAAAGGCGATGGAAACAAAGAGTAGTTGGAGACTTAAATGGTTTGGGGTTTTGGAATGAAGTGATCTTGCATAAATATATTGCATCAGTAACACTCCTTGAATGGATCTGCAAGCTTTTAAAATCCTATCATAACGCTTCGGTGATGTGGAAATCAGCTGTGGTTTCTTTTAATGTGATTCCTAGAGGACATTTCTTGGAAAGTAGGAGATGGACATAAAGTCCACTTGGGTGAGGACCCATGGGTTGGGAGTGAATCTAATCATAAATTCTTGTTCCATATGGTAATGTAGCTTCCTTCTTGAGGTTTTTTCACTCTGTACTAGATAACATATCAATAATCCACTTCATGGAAGAGATAAGGTTGGCGCAACACGGATCATCTTAGTTTCAAATATGAGGATAATATTCGATGGAAGGCATATACAAACCAATTACTGTTGAGTCATGTTCGAATCCAGAATCAAAGTGATTTGTTGGTTTGGATTTGTGATCCCCATGGAAAACACTCTCCAAAAGTTGGTTATGATACTATGATGGCTTTAAATATAGTGGTAGATATGATTTGGTGGTGGAGGGCAGTATGAAAGTTAAAATTCCCATTCAAAGCAAAAATTTTAATGTGGTTCATCTTATGTATAAGAGCATTGACTTGGGACAACTTTCAAATAGATAGGGTCCGAGAAGATGCCATTTATGTAAGTACACAGAGGAGACAAATATTCATTTATTTATGGAATGCAATTATACTTGGCAAGTCTGGAAATATCTGGAATTCATTCTACAGTTGAGGTGTTCATGGTCTGGTCCCTCAATTCAACATGTTTTAAAGGTTTGAGTGCAAAACCAAGCATGCAGAGCAATCACAACTTTGCCACTTATATTGATGTGGAAAATTTGGATTGCAAGGAACAATAACCTTGTTGAAGACCACTAAAGTACTATTCTTCAATGTGCCAAATGTTGCCTCTCTATCCTGCATAGCTTTTTTCGGGAAACTTTAAACATCAAAGTGTGGCAAGTAAAAATTGAGGAGATAAATTGGAATGTTCCCTGGTCTTATTTTGATAGTGCAGCGCAGGGCGATCAACGCAAGAGCGGTGTCAGAGGAATTATTCATCTATCAAAGGAGATCGAGTATTGCTTTAAGGCGGGATCGAGACATGGATAGAACAACTTTGTAGAGATGATGGCCCTTGATCTTTTACTAAGTCTTCAAGTGGAATTCAAAATTAACTAGTTACATGTTTTTGGGATGCAAAAATCATGATAGATTGGATCACAGGGGAAAATGATTGTTACAATATCTTCTTGGGACCTATCCTAGAGGAAACTAAGAAGTTAAAATTGTGCATGGAATTTATATCATTTTATCATGTCTACAGGGAAATGAATTATGAGTTTGATAGTTTTTCAAAGCTTGGTTTGAATCTGATGTAAGGGGAATGACATAATATACAAGAAGCGAATGGACAGAAAAAATAATATATCCACGATCCATTTGAATCAAAAGTAAGAACGAAGTTGTTTAGTAGTTTTGAGCTGAAAATATAAACCAAAAAGAGTCGTCGAATGGACTGTATTCTGATGATCATATCGACTGGTCTGTATTTTGGACTCTCTTGAACAGGTTATTACCTTTGATTCTAAGTTCCATAGTTGCAACATATTTTCGAAGACTAAAATGAAATATAGGTGTTCTATCTGATGTACATCTGCATGGTTTCTATGTCTTGTTGTTGAGAATCGTAAAGTCTATGTTATGTTAAGAGACCAATGAGTCTTTTTTAAAGATTTAGTTTTATAACAGTTAAGAAGATAACTTATGTTGATAGAGCAGAGATCAATGCTTGAGTGATTTATGATAGATCCATGATGAATGTTGTAAAGAGATTTTGGATTTTCTGGATGATGCCACTAGGCATTTGAAGAATATAAACTTTGGTTTAGTTTAAGAAAAGTTCATAAAAATAATTTCCTGGCAAAAAAGGTGATGAAACAAATATTAGTTCTTTAATTATGTTTTTATGTATATGAATTATAAGAAATGATAGTGAATTATCTCTATTAATTATTTGCATACATACGATATAGGTGTTGGTGATTTTGTTGTTTGAATGATATAATCATGTTTAAATCACATATATGAAAGATGAGAAATGATAATGATTTATATATAATAATTAATTGCATATATAAGATATAGGTGTTCGTGCTTTTATAGTGTGAATGATACATGTGATATTTTAAATCAAATTTTTAAAGCATAAATGCAATTTTTAAAGAAAAAGCAAATTTTACTTAACATGATCAATTTAAATCAATATATATACATTACTTAAATATGAATTAATTAATTTTATTTAAAAAATGATAACATAACATTTATATTTAAAAAATGATAACATAAAAGAAATGTTATTGTTTTTTGTTTTGTTGTGTGAACGATATGTATATGATATTTTAAATCAAATGTGGAAATCATAAATGTAATTTAGTTAACACTAAGCGCTTAAAACAAGGGATGTGAGCAGAAAAGCCTTTGCCCTGAAAAAAAGAAAGTTGGAAATGAATTTGTTTTGGGAAATAATATAAAAAAAAGTGTAATTGCATAATTTCAATTTATAATATTAAAAACCCTTTTCTATATTTTATTTTCTATTCAGATTCAATCCAATCACTATTCTTCAATATAAAATATCTGCCGATTGGGGTCTCACCTACTGGTGGTCAACGAAGTTGATTTCCATGTACTCCTCACATTCATCGAAGTTGCCATACTTTAATGTTAGGAAAACATTTGTTTTTCAATTTTTTAATCTTTATTTTCTATGGTATGGCATCAATTAGATTTGATATAAATCTATATACAAATTTAGAAAAATAAGAAAATAAATCAAAACTTTATGCTGTACATTAGATACGTTGAAAACTTAAATGTACAAGAAGGAATTATAATGAAAAAAAAACAAAAACAATCATTTCTACCTACGACACGGACTAACAATATATATCCACATTACTTAAATATAAATTAGTTATTGTTACAAATATTTTATAAAAGGAAGTGATAACATAAAATTTAGATTTAAAATTTGTATTATAAATTTGAAATAAAATTAAAATTGAATATTAAATTTTTAAAATTTATTCAAAAATTAGTATTGAAAAAGAAATCTAAAAATTAATAATTAAAATTATATTACTTAAATGTAAATTAGTTAGTGTTTCAATTTTCTTTTATTAAAAAAGTGGTTAGATAAAATTTATATTTAAAAATTGTAAGAGAGATTTGAAAATTTTGAAATAAAGTTAAAATTGAATATTAAATTTATAAAAATTATTAAAAAATCAGTATGAAAAAAAAATTTAAAAATAAACAAATAAACCCCGGATGTGGGTGAAAAAAGAGTGAATAGGGAGAATGTGGAGAGGAGGGAGTGACACGTTACTGCTTCATCGGGTTAGCTTCCTGGCAATGATGATGTGTGAAGGGATGGGTATAGTTATGAAGGCACGAGGAGTAAGAAATGGTGGTACTCTTATAGTTGTTCTCTTCAGTAAACAGTATAGGAATAGGGAAGGTTTTCAATTCAATTCATGGGGAATGATATCCGAAGAGGGTGGCGGATTTCCCATGGGTACGACGAGAGGCTTAAACTCGTGGAGGTCCTCTAGATGAGGATGCTAGCTTACATCTCAATGAGGGTCTTACTAGATGGAGTGAAAATTGCATGCTGGTGCTTCTTGTTTACGGGAAATAATTTGAGGAAGGAGGTAGAGGGTGTTGCGAGTCATAGATATTGGCAGCTCAAGTTGATGGATGCGTGTGGGAGGAAAATCAATGGGGAGGCCAAAGGGAAGGAGAAAGCGGGACCACAATGAGCCAACCAGAAGCAATTAAATGTGGCTCAGGTTGCTCATTTCTTCAAAGCGTCTGTCCCACCATCGATTTAGAGGAAAGTTGATGAGGCTGAAAAGGGGCTATGGGAGGAATTGGAGGCCGCCCATCTTGCGAAATACTTTAAAGCTATGGTAAAGTGGATACAAGAGCCTAGAACTACCAGGGATCGCATGGTGCTTGCTATACAAACACACTGTGACTACTTTTTGGGCGATGAAGAGGCTCTTGGAGTGTCTATGGACCATGGAGAGAAGGAGCACGGGGATGAAGAGACGATCAGATTTTGGAAGGAGAAAAATGATGATGCTCGTCTCATGCATAAAATGATTGATGTAATTGCGTTTGGACGAGGGAGCCAATTTGGCTACCCTGTTGCACTTTGGAAAGGAGGGCCCGTCAGGAGGTAATTAGGTTCCTTAATCTTCTGAGGAATTAGTCACCCCTTTTGTTTTTTTGTATTTTTTATAGGTATGGTTGTTGGTTCAAGTATTAGGATGATAGGATATAAGTTAGAAGAAAGTCTTCGTTGTAGATGATTTGGATGGTTATAATATTTTTCCCTAGTTATTATGTCACTTAGACTTTTAAGATATAACTAAAATCCCTATTTTCCTCTATGAGGGAGGGATGGTTTTGATTTGAAAACAATAAGATAAGTGGTGAAGAGCGATGGTCTCCTAGATAGACAGAAAGACCCTAGTCTGGTCTGGTTTGCAGTGCTATGTAATTTTCCTTCAGTAATATAATATAATTCTTACTTACAAAAAAAAAGAAAACAAATAAAATTAAGAAATCTAAAAATAACCAAGTAAAATTAATAAAAGGAGCTTGAATGCCTATTATTATGGGTATATACATAACCTAAATTACACTCCTTTTTTTCGAGAGAAACAAGTTCCTTTTTTTTCAACAAAAAAGACCAGTTACTTGATATTCCTTTGAAACCAAAGATAACTTTTGTTGATACAAACCAACTAAGTACTGTTAAACAACTCCCAAAAAGACTCTTCTAGTCACTACAAAACTACCAATATACATGATATGATTCATAACCAGCATTACCAAACAATAGAATTCCAAAATCATCACTACATCATCAAACAAAGAAACTACAAAGACCACTAGTCTACTTAATTTCATGATCAATCATTACAAAAAATTGCACTCTTCCAAAATCATCATTACACCATAAAAAATTAAACTACCAAATACCTGTCACAACAAGTAAATACTACCATATTAGTAATCCTTGATGGAACCCCTAGACACCACAATGGATTCCAAAAATTCCTCAAAAAACTATTGAACCTCCACACTTCCCACTGCCCTTTTAGACAGTCTATCAGCTAAAACATTAAACAGTATAAAGACATGCTTGAATGAAAGACAACTGAAGGAAGACTGAATATCTCTCACTTTGGCACACCAATGATCCAATATTGCCACCTACAGGGAATATTTATTAGTAGCCCAATCAATGATGATCCTCAAGTCCCCCTAAATTTGAAGTGATAGAAAGTTCTTGTTTGAAGCAAAGAAGAAAATTCCCCACAATGCCAATAACTCTAATCTGGTATTATATCCAGGACCACAACCCATCCATAAATGAAAGCATTGTCTATTGTTGACTTGTGAAACCATACCACTACCACAAAGACCTCGCTGAGAGGCCCCATCAAAGAAACCTGTGGGAAATTCCTCTAAAAAAGATCGAACGACCAATAATCTGGGCTTCTTTAGTTTGTTCTCCTTATAGAACTCCTTAAAAAAAAGCATTTTAGATCTCAAAATATAAATATTTGGAGCAAAATTATAAAAAATGATAGAATTTCGAGTTTTCCAAATACCCTAGCTAATACAAATTGGCAGTTCTTTATCCCTTGAAGATTTTTTACACCACAATTCCAAACAATGCTCAATGAAAGAAAATACACAAACATAATCCACATTCAAATCAAACAAAACATTACACCAAACCTTCTGAGCAAAAAAATACTTTACAAATATATGCTCCACAAACTCAGAATCCTTAGAACAAAGACAAAAAAAGCTTGAACCAATTCTACCTCTTTTGGAGAGGTTGTCCTATGTTATAATTATGTTTTCCAAGACTAACCAAGCAAAAAATTTCAACTTTAAGGGTAAATTCCATTTCCAATTTTTTCAATGCCACCACTTATGTTCATATTATATGCTACTAAAGACTAAATTCTAACTTCATTAGCATTTAATACATTTTCATAATAGCACCATAAAGAAGATCTCTGAAAGACACACAATCACAAGGTACACAACAATTTATCCTGGGAAACCCTCAAGGGGAAGAAAACCCAGCAAAAATTCCTCAATATAGATTACCAAAGTACAATGACCAAAGAACAAGTCTCATAAGAAAGAGAGACTAAATCCAAATACAAGATCCAAGATCAATCCTCCTTCTCCATTCAGAACCCTTCCTCTTCCTCTCTTGCACAATGTTTGAGTGAGTGAATGATACAAATGAGAGAGTGAAACTCTCTATTTATACTTTAAGTGAGGGTGACCTTTTTCCTAATGGGGCTGACCTCACTAACTTGACTGGGTCGACCTATCTAGGGAGACTCAAAATAATATTTACATTAAACTCTTTTGGGTACTATTGACCCGACTTACAATAGAGGATTTACCTCATGAATTTTACATGACCTTTTACATTAATGACATCTCCCGACGGAGGAATAATAAAGTACAAGTAGAATATTCTTCGAAGTTACATTATTTCAGCACTCCCCCTTAACAAGAAGGGTATTCTATTGATTACAACAATCAACAACAAGTGTGGCTCTACACAAAATCATTGGAAGGAGGGAAGATTAGGCATCATCAACAACATCATTTGGAACATTGGTTGGTACATCTATAGATCATTGGAAGTTTTTCAACAACATAAATATCAGCAACTGGAACAACTTGCTGGAACATCATCATCATCATCTGCAACACAAAGCTGGAACACCATCATTTGAAACACGGAGCTGGAACATCATCATCTGCAGCACGGAGCTGGAACATCATCATCATCTTCAGTACTAATCTAAAGTATAATCATCATCACATCAGTATAAAAACTGATACATCAACAACAAGGACAGCACGAGGATGGCTTATCAGCATAAAGCTGGAATAACATCATCATCGTCAACATCTCAAGGCTGGAACAACATCATCTATCAGCAACCAACATGATCCTTCCTTTCGGAATTACGGGATCGAATTCAACACGAGTGATCCTTTCTTTCGTAATTACGGGATCATGGACAATCCTTCCTTTCAAAATTACGGGATTCGGTCCAACACTGGTGATCCTTCATTTTGGAATTACGAGATCATGGAAAATCCTTCCTTTCATAATTAAGGGATTCACTCTAACAACACTGGTGATCCTTCCTTTCGGAATTACGGGATCATTGACAATCCTTCCTTTCAGAATTACAGGATTTAGTCCAACAACACTGGTGATCCTTCCTTTCGTAGTTACGGGATCATGGACAATCCTTCCTTTCATAATTATGGGATTCAGTCCAACAACACTGGTGATCCTTCCTTTTGGAATTACGGGATCATGGACAATCCTTCCTTTCGGAATTACGAGATTTAGTCGAGCAACCACATCTTAACAATCCTTCCTTTGTAATTATGGGATCTAGTATAGGGATCAACATTTTAGACAATCCTTCCTTTCAGAATTATGGGATTTAGTCTAAGGATGATCAATCCCAATTGAGCTACTCGCTATGATCAGGATACCATCAACACTACTCCCCCTTTCGAGGGAAGTCCTTACAGACTACACCAAGCTTGTCTCGGAAGTTCTCAAACTTCACACGAGATAGAGGCTTAGTTAATACATCTGCAACCTACTCATCTATGCTCACATATTGGAGCTTTAAAACTCCCTTCTGCACCATGTCATGAATGTAGAAATACCTGATTTCTCTGTGCTTAGACTTATCATGGAACACGGGGTTCTCTGTCATCTTCATGCATCTTTGGTTATCACATATAATCATTGTGGATTCCAACTCTAGATCGAATAGACCTGATAACAACCTCCAAAGCCATATGGATTCACAACTAGTGGAACAAGCTGCAATATATTATGCTTCTGCAGTGCTGAGAGCAACAATGGACTGCTTTCTACTTAGCCATGATATCATGGCTAACCTCAGACTGAAACATCCACCTGAAGTGCTCTTTATGTCTGAGAAACTTCCTTCCCAATCTGAATATGTATAACCATACGGTCTGAAGTCATGATCTCTAGTATAAATGAGACCATAGTCTACCGTACCTTTTAGGTACCTCATCACATGCTTTGAAGCTATAAGGTAAACATGTCTGGGATCAACCAAATACTGACTCAAGGTGTTCACAACAAAGTATATATATCTAGACTAGTATTCATTAGATAGATCAATTACCCAATAATCTACATGTATAGTATCCACTAACTCTGACAAAGCATCAGATAGCAACTTCAAATTTGTATCCATGGGTGTGGCCATGGCTTTACATTCCAACATATCAACCATTTTCAGGATTTCTATTGCATACTTCCCTTGGTTAAGGAATATCCCTTCTGGGCTCTACCATACTTGAAGACCTAGAAAATAATTCATCAAGCCAAGGTCTTATATTTTGTAGCAAGCTTCTTCTTTGTTTCTGCTATGAGGTTCTCTTCACCTGTTAAGAACAAGTAATCTACATACAACAAAAAAATCACATGATTTCCTTCCTCAACCTTGTAGTAAAAGTTGGAGTCCGCTTTACTCTTGGTAAATCCCAAGCTCATTAGAAACCCATCTATCTTTTCGTACCATGTCCTGGGTACTTGTCTCAAGGTACACGATCTATACTTCCTCTTCGTGAGGGGAAATATGGTATAACTCTAAGCATATCCCTGATATACCGGGGGAAAACAACCTTTTTCCACAAATAGATACTAAGTGATCATGTCTCTTCATCTGTACTGTAGTCACTCCCTTTAAAGCGGAGCTTTCCTGCTCTCTCTATAACTAATCACTATCCTCCCTCGGCATCGGGAGATTCTGCACTGGAGTGACTGGTAGCCTTCAACTATGATGATCTTCTGTGTATCCATCTATTTCATCTTTCTAGGTCACTATATGCCAAGATATCGAACTCTGTTGCAAATTCTCTCTTGCACCCATCTATGAGATTCTCATCTTCAACCTTGTAGCAAAGGTTGATGTCTCATCACTCTAGGTGATCCTTGATCTCATCATTCTATCCCATGGGTGCCTTCTGAGCCCATACAAATCCTTCTTCAATCTGTGCACATGTGTTTCTCTATAGAGAGTTTTGAATTCTAGTGGTTACTCGATATATGCTTGTACTTCAATTACACCATCTATCTGGTGTAATATACACCATTGGACACTAAAGCAATGTCTTGTCATAGTTGACTCCCTCTTGTTGAGAGAACCCTCACTTTGTTCATCTGTAGTATGCTTGATTTCATAAATATTCTTGAATGTTATAGATGAACCATCGTCATTTGTTCTTCATAACAAGTCTCATCATTATTCTCTTGTAGGTGATTGTACACGATATTTCCTACAATTCAAATTTAGTTGCATAATTATAAACATTTCAGAATTTTCAAAACCAATTCTTGTGCATAAATACATAGGTCTCACAGTCATACAACTATCTTAGCCAATGCTTCAACACAAAATTCATCCATATCCCGTATTCATATGACAAATTTCTAAATGCCTTCCATCTCTACCAGAACATCATTAAGAGCGTTCACTACTCTTAACATGTCAGCAAAGAGGTTTCATTCTAGATATGTAGAAATGGAATGTTGTACAGCACCAGAGGCCACTTACCCATCACATGCATATTAGTAGTATATTGTTCATTAATTAAAACACTCTAACATGCATAATACACTTCCTAAAACTAGTAAGGTAAATATGTAAACAATTGGACAATATAGGAAATGACAATTCAAATACTTATCTTTGTTTGTTTGGTAGTATCTCTCTTGATCCTAGTCTCCTTTTGCACATCCTTTACATATTCCTGCATGATGAATCTTTAGATCATGTAACCCTGTTACTACCTTGCTCACATGTGGTAAGGCTTTGTGACTTATGTGAGCAAGCTTCTATGTCATAGTCCACATGGACTTATAGTATCATGAATCAAGACTTCTTCTGAATGACCTTTCAGTTTATATAAGACTCCTTCTTTTGTCCCAATAACAATTGAATCTTCTATAGATTTTCCTCTAGGACACATAAGAACTTCACCATCTATAAAATCAACTCTAAACCCTTTCTTATCTAAAGCTAAGATAGAAAGTAGGTTCTTCTTCAGGCTTGGTACTTATAGTACATCCTTCATTTAATAAAACATATTATTCTACTTCTTGCTTTGCTAACTTATTGGGAGGTTCTTCTTCTTCTTCTTCTTCGGAAAAATGAGCATGATGTCTTTTGTTATTCTTCTTTTCTTACTGGACAATCTTTGGCAATATGTCCAATCTTATCACAATGATAACATTGATAAGAAGATAGGTATTTCTGCTTGTAGTTTCAATTTTTGTACTTCTGAAACTTCTTAGGAGGATGAAACTCATTATAAGTTTCCTTCCTGTAATGAAGTTTTCCTTTTCCTCTTCTAGTATGGGTAGCTAGAGCTTGATCATCATCTCTGAGTAGTGCTTCTCAATTTGCCACTCTCGGTTCCTCTTGAACACATTCTTACCATACAATTTCAAGTTGTATACTTTCCTTTATTGCACACATTGTATGGATAAAATATCCCCATGGTCTAGTAAGACCATTGAGAGTGGTCATTAATAATTCATCTTCATCAATACTGTCTCCAATTGCTTCTAGTTGTTCTTTGAAATGAGAAACCCTTGTAAAATATTCTTGGACAGATTCACCCTGACTCATCTTTGTATTTTTGAGTTGGGTTCTCAAATTCATCTTTTGATTAATGTTTCTTCCTTCATACATTCTTGATAGGGCATCAAACATCTCCTTAGGTGTTTTCTTGGAGGACACTTGAGGAATCAAGTGATATTTGATGGAATCCTCATGGCTCTAATCATGTCCTTCTTGCACTTTTCCTTTTCTTCGGCTTCTTTGGGTTCCACACAACTTCCTTAATGAACTTCACAAGATCATTCTCTTCTAGAATGAGTCTAGTTCTGTATTCCCAAGCACGAAAATTTTCTTTGCCTTCCAACTTGTCATCAAGCTTAGTGCTGAGAGCCATCTTATCCTGGAGAACAGAAAAAGACCAAAAATTGAAATTTCTCAAAAATGAAAACTGAACTTACCAAGAGATGCGCTTGACTAATGCGAGTATGTTGGTATACTCAGTTTATGAAGAATCCAAAATTTAACCCCTGAAATTGGACTTACGAAATTCTAGACTGCAGTTTATGTTTTTGGTTCTGGATTTCTGGTTTTCTGGTTCCAAGTCAAACTAGGATTTGACTTTCTTGGAAGTTCTATCAACTAAAAAACTTTGATCTAGGTTCCAAGATATGCATCTAGGAGGGGTGCACTTCCCAGTGTCACTTGCACTCCAAAATTCCTCTTCAGTAGGAAACCTTAATTTTCTTGGAGAGAGAGAGAGAGAGAGAGAGAGAGAGAGAGATTTACCCTAGTGAAATCTGCTCTTTTCAGTCTAGCTCTAAAACCATGTTAAGATTATATGCTACTAAATACTAAATTCTAACTTCGTGAGCAATTAATACATATTCATAATAGCAGCATAAAGAGGATCTCTGAAACACACACAATCACAAGGTACACAACAATTTATCCTGGGAAACCCTCAAGGGGAAGAAAACCCAACAAAACTTTTTCAATATAGATTACCAAAGTACAATGACCAAAGAACAATTCTCATAAGAAAGAGAGACTAAACCCAATTACAAGAGCCAAGAACAATCCTCCTTCTGCTTCGCAACCTTTCCTCTTCCTCTCTTGCGCAATGCTTGAGTGAGTGAATGATACAAATGAGAGAGTGATACTCTCTATTTATACTTTAAGTGAGGGTTCCCTTCTTCCTAATGGGGCCGACCTCACTAACTTGACTGGGCCGACCTCTCTAGGGAGACTCAAAATAATATTTACATTAAACTCTTTTGGGTATTATTGACCCAACCTACAATGGAGGATTTACCTCATGACTTTTACATGACCTTTTACATTAATGACATCTCCTGACGGAGGAATAATAAAGTGCAAGTAGAATATTCTTCGAAGTTACATTATTTCAACAACTTACCCACATTAGAAAGAAAAGAAGAAGAGATAGCGTTATAAGCAATGCTAGCCCTAATATGACCATTAGAGTTCTTCCAAGACCAAATAATCTCATCATTATTATCAGATAGTCTAACACCGAAGTGCGATAGACCCCCAAGAAATGAATTCCATTCATTTTCTAAAACACCCGAAGACAAAGATCCTCAACATTCATCCAGTATGGAGGGCCAATACTCTCTAACTTTCTAACATGTGCTAAACGACTTAAACCATTCTCTATCACGAAAGACACAAGAGCATTATAAATTATAGAAAGTATCCCCTCCCAAAAAAGGATTAATGCTAATTTGCACCCTTTTTCCATTCTCGATCTTCCAAGCCAACCAAGATACCATCCAATGATAGAATTTATAAAAACCCTCTTTATATTTGAAGTATTTCCATCAGGGATAATTTTAAGGACCCATACTTATTTAAAAGTGTATAAACCTTGGCGAATCTAACCAATGCCTAAAATATCAACTATAAAATATTTGGCGATAGTTTTCTAAAATTATTTCAATTTCTAAGGTTTTTATATAGTTTATATAATAATTTGGCTATTATTAGAGTGAAAAAAATTTACCCCATCAAAATTGGGCGAAACGAGGCTTCAAAAAATGCAAATTGGTGAATCTTTTTTTGGAAAAATAGCCCATGGGCTAAATTTAGCCCCTAAAATTATCCTTGATTTCCATCCTTTTCATTTTTTTCTTCTCAACCAATCCACCATTATGCAATTCCTCAAATATTTAGCTTTTAATATCTCACCCCGTAACACAAAACAAAATAATGCTCTTCAAATGCTCTTAAGACTTAATTGATGGAAATATCATCTCATGTATTATTCTTCAATATGAATACAATATATAATACATCTCAAGAGAGAAAATAGAATGTTTTAAATGCAAGTTGTAAAGCACAAAAAAGTAAGGCTTACTAAAAGAATAACAACCCCCAAGGTGTCAAAAGCACTTTCCAAAACACTCTAAAGGCTCACGAATTGGATGAATATGGTATGGAAACTCATGAGTGATGTAAATGGAATGTAATGATGAATTTATGAGAGAAGAAAGTGGTGGAGATGGAATTGGTCAAGTGGAGAGAGTTTCCAAGTCAACTAGCTTTACCTTATCCACTAGAAAGTAGAAAAAACAGTCCATAAAGCTGTCTAAATCAGGAAAGTGTCTTTCTAATTTAGGAATGGATTAAAATCAGACAGAATTCAAGGAAATCTTATCCAAAATCTATACAAATTAATTTGTGTGACTTAGGATGGAATATGGAGGAATAAAAGACAAAACTAGGCCAACTACATAGTCTACAACTAGGAAAATTAATCTAGATGATTAATAAAATATATCCTAAGTATGGAATGGGTTTTTAAATGTTCCAAGACCCCCCCTTAAGCCTGACAGTATGTGGTGAAATATCAGAAATATAGGTCCCAAGCAACAAGGCTTATGGTCACCCCAATACAAAAATTATGCCCATGTAAACTAAGGAAACAGGGAAAACCTCATAGGAATAAAACCCTCCCTCAAAAAATGGACATGTGCACACCAAAATTGTTGCTGCTCCAAAATCAAGTAGGTGTGAACTTGATCAGATGTCTGGAGGAATATTCTTCTTAGGAAGAAGCAGATCATGCTCCAAAAACATGTGCTTGGATTCTCCAACAGTGGATACAAGTGAAACTGGAGCCTCTCTGAACTTGCTCTTGAAGAGAACAAATCCATGAATATGCAAACCATTATGGAACTTGAAATTCGAACCAATTGTGGTAGGATTAGCTCCAATCAGATCTGATTGTTCTTGAAACTTGAAATTCTTATAATTGGAAGTTAAATCAGCTCCAAGAATTGATATAAGGGTCCTTGAGATCTCCTTTGAACTGACAGGGGTGAGATCAGAACCAAAATAGCCAAAATATGCATGAGACTTGAACCCAAGTGAATGGTAGTGTCCTCCATCTTCAGTGAAACTCCGGGAACATGTTCCAATGATCATATAGAAGTACATAAGAAGTATATTATCAAGGAGGGCGAATGCATCACCTCCAAATTCTGGTCTAACCTCCAAAACATTCAAAAGATCATCATTCTGCACACCAGTAGACTCATGTGAAAAAGAGGATTCAAGAACCTCTTCAGATTCTAGAGCATAAACTTTCTTATCTTTCTGAGAATTTAGAATAGAAGAATTATGGTATAACAAGAGAGAGAGATGGAATTATTCATCTTCAACAACTGTATGTATTGAAGAAAAGTATGCCATTTTATCTTCAGTACCCGCAAAACAAACTCTCTGAAATATTATACTGGAAGACTAATTTAATCAAGAGCTCCAATGGATTTGATACCATGTGATACTTCTATATAGGATCAATACCATGAAAGAATTATAACAAGCAAGAATCTTGAAGCAAAGAATTCCTCACAAGAATTATTCAAAGATATGCAAGAATAAGAAGAAATATTGAAACAGAAACATAAGAGAAGGAACTCAATTGATGGAAATATCATCTCATGTATTATTCCTCAATATGAATACAATATATAATACATATCAAGAGAGAAAATAGAATTCCTTAAAGGAAAGTTGTAAAGCACAAAAAAGTAAGGCTTACTAAAAGCATAAAACCCCCCTAGGTGTCAAAAGCACTTTCCAAAACACTCTAAAGGCTCACGAATTGGATGAATATGGTATAGAAGATCATGAGTGATGCAAATTGAATGTAATGATGAATTTAGGAGAGAATAAAGTGGCGGAGGTCAAATTGGTGAAGTGGAGAGAGTTTCCAAGTCAACTAGCTTTACCTTATCCACTAGAAAGTAGAAAAAACAGGATAAAGCTGTCTAAATCAGGAAAACGTCTTTCTAATTCAGGAATGGAATTAAATCAGACAGAATCCAAGGAAATATTATCCAGAATCTTATTGATCACTGTAGTATACAGAAGTCTGGTTTACACCATGCTAACAAATTCAAAAGATTTTGCATTTTGTAGTAGATGATATTTAAAATAGGTCATGAGTAATGTTGGATATCATCGCTAATGTCTTTTGCGTACAGGTAATAAGAGGCTCAGATAAATTTAACTATCATCTGAAAAAAAATTCTGAAGAAGGAGGTTGGTTTGCATTTTGTAAAAGTTAATTCAATTTTTAGATACATAAGATCAAGAATCTTTATGTAGTGTTTGTAAATGCAAAAGAAAATAGTATTAGGGTTATATGACATAGTTCAACATTACATAGTCTGCAAACTAGAAGTTGATGAACGCAAACGTGATTGATGACTAAAATGGTTATTCTCCTGTTATGTGCTAGGGATGGCATAATACAAACAACCTTACATTCAAAGAAAGAGTAGTGATTGCTAACAAGCAACCTGATCGGAGAATGGTAAAACTTGGATGGAGTATGGTGTTGATGAGGTAAATGTCATATACTACATATCAATTGATTTGATTATTGTTAAAACTTTTATGTAGTAAAAAGGTTATGCTAACAAGATAGTCCAGCGAGATGTATATGCATATTATAATTGCTAGTGTGCAGTGGTATGAGAACCAGGACAAGTAAATGACTAAATTAGAAAGTGGTATGTGAACCAAAAGAACATTCAATAAAATGATTAAATGTTTTTAAGTAATTTCATCATGGATTGATAATGTGATAATATGATATGCCTTGAAAAAGAGGACAATCACTATGAAGAAGATGTATAATTAAGCAACAAGGAAAATATCAAATGGTACTTTGGTTCTTTAAGTCAAATAAAACAACAAGATCCGCTTTTGAAAGGGATCGAATTGATGATTGAAAAATTGACTTCGATGGCACAAGACCTGGGAAAACATTATAACACCAAGGAAGCACAGGACATTGTGTGGTGTTGAGAAAAATATTTTAGATTGCTTGATGTTGGAATCAAGTCTAAAACTTTTCTCTGTTTATAAGTCCATCACTTGATTTGTTGTAGTACTTGGTCTACTGTTGGCACTTAATGTGCTGATTAACTAACACTTGATGTGTTCTTAATGAAAACCCTGAATAACACTGGTAGGAGAGACGCCTGAGAGCTATGGAAAGCCAATGATGGGTATCGTCCTCGTGTTGGGTAGATCATGCATGTTATCAATACTATGTGCCTTATAGTAATAGAGACTGTTTGAGAAAATCAAAAGACACAAACAATTGAAATTTTGGAGGTACTCCAGAAGAACACACTGTAAGTGTAGGTTTGAGTATGTCTTTGATTAAGAGAAAATGGCATGATGAATGTGTTTACTTAGTAAGAAAATGATGATTTGAAAATACAAATATTGATGTATGATGAATACTAAGGTATTTATCATGAATATGACATGCATATATTTTATGATAATAGCAAATGTTGCAGGAGCAAAGGGGCTGCTCACAGTAAGAGGTTGTAATACCTTGAGGTTGATACATAAATGTATGTTGAAAGTGAAATTGTTTTGTTAAGGAGATTGGTATATTATGATGAATAAAACTGACCAGGATGAAGCATGGAGAAAGAGACAAAGGGATGAAATTGTCCAAATTGCAGAAAGGCTTGAACACCGAGGACAGTATTGTTCTTAAGGGGGGGAGGATGTAACATCCCTCCTTTATGCCATTATTATTTTATAAATATGATTAAATATTGTACTAGTTTATGGTGAGGAGATCAAGGCCAAGGTCCCACCAGTAAACCTTGTAAAATATGTGGTTAATTCCAAAGTGGTAAAGTGTAAACTTAAGAGATTAAAAACATTGACGCAACTAATCGATGGGCGACCAAATACACTAGGGGAAGACATAATGGAAAGGAAGCATGCAATGCATTTGGTTGGGGGTAGGTTGTCAATTATAGTGCCACAAGCATGGATGGAAGGTGAATTTTGGTATTCACCTATTTGCTTAAACCACTCATATATATATATTAGATTAAGTCTAAATATTACCTTACGAACAAGAAAATCCCATTAAGAGTAAAATATAAAGGCTAATAGTAAACATATACTATTGCATCTAATCAAATATATAGTATTTGGGAGATAAATACATAACTATGAAAATATGTTTTATATATTTAATGGTGTACTTTGGACAAATCTGTAAATCCCTACTAATAAGATGTTATCTTTAACAAATCATAGTAATACTTTTTAAAAGAAGTTTTATACGTGGGTATGTTTTTAAGATCTTCATACCGTAAAAAGGGGACATTTCGACTTGGAAGGAAATGCGCCAGATTAGTACAGAAATCCCTTACCTGGCTATCAGCCTTTAATAAACGTCGATCTCTCCTAGAACCTCTATTTTTTCTCATACTACTCCACAATAATAAAAAAAGAAGAGAGCATCGGGAACACGTTGCTTCATTTTCCCGATTTGGCATTATGGAACAGGCGGATCTTTAGTTAAGAGTTGTCTCCTATTGGAGTTGAGCTCCAGTTGGAAATGCTCGTTGGCCTTCTCGGAGAAGGCTAGCATTAACTCCAAATCACTTTATTGCCATCTGTCCCTTAAACCTGCGGGTGGACTTTCCAGACAAGCAAGGATTCATGTGTATGTATGCATAGTCATTGAAGGAGTTAGGGGCGGGGGGATTTTATGCACAATCATTGTATGGTTTGGCTACTCCACTTCTGTGTTGTCCGATCTCCCAAATCCAAGAACTATCTCTTAATTGCTTGTGAGGACGGATTTGTCTTGATCATATTATTGGGAAATGGACTCTCAACCCTCATGCTTGGAAGGTTGGTACTCCGCAGGTTCTTAAAGAGGCAGCTTCGTAAGGAAGCCCGATCCGAGAATGTTCTTGTTTTCTGGTATGAAATTCATGAGGATATCATAGTCTATGTTTAGAACTTTGCCAACGTGGGTTTGTATTGTTCGTGTTCATATAATTATATATCTTATTTATATCTCATTTATATCTGCATTACTTGTGGAAGGAATGCACGGTGAGAAGTCTGGTCTAGATTCATGTAATATATTTTATTGATATCTAATGCTATCGTAGAAGAGCAGGGTATATATGGGAGGGATAGCGAAATGTTGAACCCTGTTGTTCATTATTCGATACCTATACCTACGAATAGTAAAGGGCATGGAAAGGAATAGCTCACGAAGAGTTTGATTTCCAGTTCGATTTATGGTTTGAAATTTGTTATGGTTTATTCAGGTAGATATCTGTTAAATTCATTTATCAGAGATAGATTTTTCCTCGTGAACATTCTGATGTTAGTGTAGAACCCTGAAGGAGATTTCTGGTAGTTTCCAGGCGATTTTTGGTAGAAAATTTGTTGATTTCTGCGTATAATATATATAGATGTATGTATATATACTCGATCGATTATTGTTAAATTCCATTATATCATAACGACAATTCACTGTGCAGTAGGAATATTATACCATAGACCGAGGCACGAAGTACTCTATGCGATAGGGATATTATATTATAGATCTGAATACCGATCCTTACTTTTGAACCCTCGAGTTGAGGCGTGAGTATCCTGTCCACCATGGATGTTGTCAGATCTGGATATCGATCACTTTTAGGATAGTGTATTAAATCTCGGGGGAGGCTTGGACACTCTGTCAACATGAATATATTAACATTTGATTTTCTTATTGTTGGATTAACTTCTGAAAAATGTTGGTTTATTTTCTAGAAAAAATTGGGCTAATTGATGGAAACGCGTTCTGCCATTTTATTTGGTAGTGTAACTTACATAGTGTTAGATAAATCCCCTGTTTGGTTTAAGCTTTGGGGTTGAACTAGAATGTCTAGGTAAGTATAGTAATAATATTCGAGATATGGTGAAACAAGTGTATATTCCAATTAATACTTGCATTATTTTATATCTATTGGGTTTAGTGATAACAAACTATAAAATGGTGAGTACGAGTATTATGTTAGATGTATCTTTATGGGTTTGAATCTGCTCTCTACGAGAGAGGTTTTGAGAAAGTAAATATGAAAACAAGTATGTTGTAGAATGTAATCCCTCTAATTTTGACAAATAATATAAGTTGCGATTCTCTTGGTGGACGTCGCCCATATTTTGGGTGAACCACGTATATATGGTCTCCTTCTCATGTGTGTGATTATGATGGCTGTGTTTGTCAATGTTTAAGAGTATATTTATCAAGTGATTCTTTGCTGAAGTATAAATCATTATTATTCGTGTGTTTATATGATGGCTCTATAGATGTAATAATTGTTTTCGTTCAAGCCCATTAAGTTACCACTAATGGGGAAGAATTCCATGAAGATGCTCAAGGTAAAATATATTAATATTCAATAATGAATTTGTTGGAATATCCAACACTACTAAGAGGGGGGGTGAATCAGTATTGCCTTCTTTTTGCTTCTATTAAAACAATTAGTACAGGACACACAAATAATCAAACAAGTTAGGACACAAGATTTTATCATGGAAACCTCAAAGAGCAAACCACAACCTCATACTTATTAGTAAGATGAATTTTATAAAAAAAATTATCTACTTCTACAGAAAGGATGCAACTACACCCCAAGTTTTTCTTGCTGCTACAGACGAGGATGCTACAACACCCCAGATCTTCTACCTGCTACTACAGGCAAGGATGCAACGACACCCTGTTCCCCAGCTTCTTCTTCTTCAGAAAAATGAGCATGATGTCTTTTGTTATTCTTCTTTTCTTACTAGACAATCTTTGGCAATGTGTCCAATCTTATCACAATGATAACATTGATAAGAAGATAGGTATTTCTACTTGTAGTTTCAATTTTTGTACTTCTGAAATTTCTTAGGAGGATGAAACTCATTATGAGTTTCCTTCTTGTAATGAAGTTTTCCTTTTCCTCTTCTAGTATGGGTAGCTAGAGCTTGATCATCATCTCTGAGTAGTGCTTCTCGATTTGCCACTGTTGATTCCTCTTGAACACATTCTTACCATACAATTTCAAGTTGTATACTTTCCTTTATTGCACACATTGTATGGATAAAATATCCCCATGGTCTAGTAAGACCATTGAGAGTGGTCATTACTAATTCATCTTCATCAATACTGTCTCCAATTGCTTCTAGTTGTTCTTTGAAATGAGAAACCCTTGTAAAATATTCTTGGATAGATTCACCCTGACTCATCTTTGTATTTTTTAGTTGGGTTCTCAAATTCATCTTTTGATTAATGTTTCTTCCTTCATACATTCTTGATAGGGCATCAAACATCTCCTTAGGTGTCTTCTTGGAGGACACTTGAGGAATCAAGTGATATTTGATGGAATCCTCATGGCTCTAATCATGTCCTTCTTGTACTTTTCCTTTTCTCCGGCTTCTTTGGGTTCCACACAACTTCCTTAATGAACTTCACAAGATCATTCTCTTCTAGAATGAGTCTAGTTCTGTATTTCCAAGAATGGAAATTTTCTATGCCTTCCAACTTGTCATCAAGCTTAGTGCTTAGAGCCATCTTATCCCGGAGAACATAAAAAGACCAAAAAATTTCTCAAAAATGAAAACTGAACTTATCAAGAGATGTGCTTGACTAATGCGAGTATGCTGGTATACTCAGTTTATGAAGAATCCAAAATTTAACCCCTGAAATTGGACTTACAAAATTCTAGACTACAGTTTATGTTTTTGGTTCTGGATTTTTGGTTTTCTGGTTCCAAGTCAAACTAGGATTTGACTTTCTTGGAAGTTCTATCAACTAAGAAAATTTGATCTAGTTTCCAAGGTATGCATCTAGGAGGGGTGCACTTCCCAGTGTCACTTGCACTCCAAAATTCCTCTTCAGTAGGAAACCCTAATTTTCTTGGAGAGAGAGAGAGAGATTTACCCTAGTGAAATATGCTCTTTTCAGTCTAGCTCTAAAACCATGTTAAGATTATATGCTACTAAATACTAAATTCTAACTTCGTGAGCAATTAATACATTTTCATAATAGCAGCATAAAGAGGATCTCTGAAACACACACAATCACAAGGTACACAACAATTTATCCTGGGAAACCCTCAAGGGGAAGAAAACCCAACAAAACTTCTTCAATATAGATTACCAAAGTACAATGACCAAAGAACAATTCTCATAAGAAAGAGAGACTAAACCCAATTACAAGAGCCAAGAACAATCCTCCTTTTGCTTCGCAACCTTTCCTCTTCCTCTCTTGCGCAATGCTTGAGTGAGTGAATGATACAAATGAGAGAGTGATACTCTCTATTTATACTTTAAGTGAGGGTTCCCTTCTTCCTAATGGGGCTGACCTCACTAACTTGACTGGGCCGACCTCTCTAGGGAGACTCAAAATAATATTTACATTAAACTCTTTTGGGTATTATTGACCCGACTTACAATGGAGGATTTACCTCATGACTTTTACATGACCTTTTACATTAATGACATCTCCTGACGGAGGAATAATAAAGTACAAGTAGAATATTCTTCGAAGTTACATTATTTCAACAACTTACCCACATTAGAAAGAAAAGAAGAAGAGATAGCGTTATAAGCAATGCTGGCCCTAATCTGACCATTAGAGTTATTCCAAGACCAAATAATCTCATCATTATTATCAGATAGTCTAACACCGAAGAGTGATAAACCCCCAATAAATGAATTCCATTCATTTTCTAAAACACCCGAAGACAAAGATCCTCAACATTCATCCAGTATGGAGGGCCAAAACTCTCTAGCTTTCTAACATGTGCTAAACGACTGAAACCATTCTCTATCACGAAAGACACAAGAGCATTATAAATTATAGAAAGTATCCCCTCCCAAAAAAGGATTAATGCTAATTTGCACCCTTTTTCCATTCTCGATCTTCCAAGCCAACCAAGATCCCATCCAATGATAGGATTTATAAAAACCCTCTTTATATTTGAAGTATTTCCATCAGGGATAATTTTAAGGACCCATACTTATTTAAAAGTGTATAAACCTTGGCGAATCTAACCAATGCCTAAAATATCAACTATAAAATATTTGGCGATAGTTTTCTAAAATTATTTCAATTTCTAAGGTTTTTATATAGTTTATATAATAATTTGGCTATTATTAGAGTGAAAAAAATTTACCCCATCAAAATTGGGCGAAATGAGGCTTGAAAAAATGCAAATTGGTGAATCTTTTTTTGGAAAAATAGCCCATGGGCTAAATTTAGCCCCTAAAATTATCCTTGATTTCCATCCTTTTCATTTTTTTCTTCTCAACCAATCCACCATTATGCAATTCCTCAAATATTTAGCTTTTAATATCTCACCCCATAACCCAAAACAAAATAATGCTCTTCAAATGCTCTTAAGACTTAATTGATGGAAATATCATCTCATGTATTATTCTTCAATATGAATACAATATATAATACATCTCAAGAGAGAAAATAGAATGTTTTAAATGCAAGTTGTAAAGCACAAAAAATTAAGGCTTACTAAAAGAATAACAACCCCCAAGGTGTCAAAAGCACTTTCCAAAACACTCTAAAGGCTCACGAATTGGATGAATATGGTATGGAAACTCATGAGTGATGTAAATGGAATGTAATGATGAATTTATGAGAGAAGAAAGTGGTGGAGATGGAATTGGTCAAGTGGAGAGAGTTTCCAAGTCAACTAGCTTTACCTTATCCACTAGAAAGTAGAAAAAACAGTCCATAAAGCTGTCTAAATCAGGAAAGTGTCTTTCTAATTTAGGAATGGATTAAAATCAGACAGAATTCAAGGAAATATTATCCAAAATCTATACAAATTAATTTGTGTGACTTAGGATGGAATATGGAGAAATAAAAGACAAAACTAGGCCAACTACATAGTCTACACCTAGGAAAATTAATCTAGATGATTAATAAAATATATCCTAAGTATGGAATGGGTTTTTAAATGTTCCAACACCCCCCCTAGGAAAATTAATCTAGATGATTAATAAAATATATCCTAAGTATGGAATGGGTTTTTAAATGTTCCAACACCCCCCCTTAAGCCTGACTATATGTGGTGAAATATCAGAAATATAGGTCCCAAGCAACAAGGCTTATGGTCACCCCAATACAAAAATTATGCCCATGTAAACTAAGGAAACAGGGAAAACCTCATAGGAATAAAACCCTCCCTCAAAAAATGGACATGTGCACACCAAAATTGTTGCTGCTCCAAAATCAAGTAGGTGTGAACTTGATTAGATGTCTGGAGGAATCTTCTTCTTAGGAAGAAGCAGATCATGCTAAAAAAACATGTGCTTGGATTCTCCAACAGTGGATGCAAGTGAAACTGGAGCCTCTCTGAACTTGCTCTTGAAGAGAACAAATCCATGAATATGCAAACCATTCCGGAACTTGAAATTCGAACCAATTGTGGTAGGATTAGCTCCAATCAGATCTGATTGTTCTTGAAACTTGAAATTCTTATAATTGGAAGTTAAATCAGCTCCAAGAATTGATATAAGGTTCCTTGAGATCTCCTTTGAACCGACAGGGGTGAGATCAGAACCAAAATAGCCAAAATATGCATGAGACTTGAACCCAAGTGAATGGTAGTGTCCTCCATCTTCAGTGAAACTCCGGGAACATGTTCCAATGATCATATAGAAGTACATAAGAAGTATATTATCAAGGAGGGCGAATGCATCACCTCCAAATTCTGCTCTAACCTCCAAAACATTCAGAAGATCATCATTCTGCACACCAGTAGACTCATGTGAAAAAGAGGATTCAAGAACCTATTCAGATTCTAGAGCATAAACTATCTTATATTTCGGAGAATTTAGAATAGAATACTTATGGTATAATAAGAGAGAGAGATGGAATTATTCATCTTCAACAACTGTATGTATTGAAGAAAAGTATGCCATTTTATCTTTAGTACCCGCAAAACAAACTCTCTGGAATATTATATTGGAAGACTAATTTAATCGAGAGCTCCAATGGATTTGATACCATGTGATAATTCTATATAGGATCAATACCATGAAAGAATTCTAACAAGCAAGAATCTTGAAGCAAAGAATTCCTCACAATATTTATTCAAAGATATGCAAGAATAAGAAGAAATATTGAAACAGAAACATAAGAGAAGGAACTCAATTGATGGAAATATCATCTCATGTATTATTCCTCAATATGAATACAATATATAATACATATCAAGAGAGAAAATAGAATGCCCTAAAGGCAAGTTGTAAAGCACAAAAAAGTAAGGCTTACTAAAAGCATAAAACCCCCCTAGGTGTCAAAAGCACTTTCCAAAACACTCTAAAGGCTCACGAATTGGATGAATATGGTATAGAAGATCATGAGTGATGCAAATTGAATGTAATGATGAATTTAGGGAGAATAAAGTGGCGGAGGTCGAATTGGTGAAGTGGAGAGAGTTTCCAAGTCAACTAGCTTTACCTTATCCACTAGAAAGTACAAAAAACAGGATAAAGCTGTCTAAATCATGAAAGCGTCTTTCTAATTTAGGAATGGAATTAAATCAGACAGAATCCAAGGAAATATTATCCAGAATCTTATTGATCACTGTAGTATACAGAAGTCTGGTTTACACCATGCTAACAAATTCAAAAGATTTTGCATTTTGTAGTAGATGATATTTAAAATAGGTCATGAGTAATGTTGGATATCATCGCTAATGTCTTTTGAGTACAAGTAATAAGAGGCTCAGATAAATTTAACTATCATCTGAAACAAAATTCTGAAGAAGGAGGATGGTTTGCATTTTGTAAAAGTTAAATCAATTTTTAGATACATAAGATGAAGAATCTTTATGTAGTGTTTGTAAATGCAAAAGAAAATAGTATGAGGGTTATATGACATAGTTCAACATTACATAGTCTGCAAACTAGAAGTTGATGGACGCAAACGTGATTGATGACTAAAATGGTTATTCTCCTGTTATGTGCTAGGGATGGCATAATACAAACAACCTTACATTCAAAGAAAGAGTAGTGATTGCTAACAAGCAACCTGATCGGAGAATGGTAAGACTTGGATGGAGTATGGTGTTGACGAGGTAAATGTCGTATACTACATATCAATTGATTTGATTATTGTTAAACCTTTTATGTAGTAAAAAGGTTATGCTGACAAGATAGTCCAGCGAGATGTATATGCATATTATAATTGTTAGTGTGCAGTGTTATGAGAACCAGGACAAGTAAATGACTAAATTAGAAAGTGGTATGTGAACCAAAAGAACATTCAATAAAATGATTAAATGTTTTTAAGTAATTTCATCATGGATTGATAATGTGATAATATGATATGCCTTGAAAAAGAGGACAATCACTATGAAGAAGATGTATAATTAAGCAACAAGGAAAATATCAAATGGTACTTTGGTTCTTTAAGTCAAATAAAACAACAAGATCCGCTTTTGAAAGGGATCGAATTGATGATTGAAAAATTGACTTCGATGGCACAAGACTTGGGCAAACATTATAACACCAAGGAAGCACAGGACATTGTGTGGTGTTGAGAAAAATATTTTAGATTGCTTGATGTTGGAATCAAGTCTAAAACTTTTCTCCGTTTATAAGTCCATCACTTGATTTGTTGTAGTACTTGGTTTACTGTTGGCACTTAATGTGCTGATTAACTAACACTTGATGTGTTCTTGATGAAAACCCTGAATAACACCGGTAGGAGATACGCCTGAGAGCTATGGAAAGCCAATGATGGGTCTCGTCCTTGTGTTGGGTAGATCATGCATGTTATGAATACTACGTGCCTTATAGTAATAGAGACTGTTTGAGAAAAGCAGAAGACACCAACAATTGAAATTTTGGAGGTACTCCAGAAGAACACACTGTAAGTGTAGGTTTGAGTATGTCTTTGATTAAGAGAAAATGGCATGATGAATGTGTTTACTTAGTAAGAAAATGATGATTTGAAAATACAAATATTGATGTATGATGAATACTAAGGTATTTATCATGAATATGACATGCATATATTTTATGATAATAGCAAATGTTGCAGGAGCAAAGGGGCTACTCACAGTAAGAGGTTGTAATACCTTGAGGTTGATACATAAATGTATGTTGAAAGTGAAATTGTTTTGATAAGGAGATTGGTATATTATGATGAATAAAAATGACCAGGATGAAGCATGGAGAAAGAGACAAAGGGACGAAATTGTCCAAATTGCGGAAAGGCGTGAACACCGAGGACAGTGTTGTTCTTAAGGGGGGGAGGATGTAACATCCCTCCTTTATGGCATTATTATTTTATAAATATGATTAAATATTGTACTAGTTTCTGGTGAGGAGATCAAGGCCAGGGCCCCACTAGTAAACCTTGTAAAATATGTGGTTAATTCCGAAGGGGTAAAGTGTAAACTTAAGAGATTAAAAACATTGACGCACCTAATCGATGGGCGACCAAATACACTAGGGAAAGACATAATGGAAAGGAAGCCATGCAATGCATTTGGTTGGGGGTAGGTTGTCAATTATAGTGCCACAAGCATGGATGGAAGGTGAATTTTGGTATTCACCTATTTGCTTAAACCACTTATATATATATATTAGATTAAGTCTAAATATTACCTTAAGGACAAGAAAATCCCATTAAAAGTAAAATATAAAGGCTAATAGTAAACATATACTATTGCATCTAATCAAATATATAGTATTTGGGAGATAAATACATAACTATGAAAATATGTTTTATATATTTAATGGTGTACTTTGGACAAATCTGTAAATCCCTACTAATAAGATGTTATCTTTAACAAATCATAGTAATACTTTTTAAAAGAAGTTTTATACGTGGGTATGTTTTTAAGATCTTCATACCGTAAAAAGGGGACATTTTGACTTGGAAGGAAATGCGCCAGAGTAGTACAGAAATCCCTTACCTGGCTATCATCCTTTAATAAACGTCGATCTCTCCTAGAACCTTTATTTTTTCTCATACTACTCCACAATAAAAAAAAAAGAGAGCATCGGGAACACGTTGCTACATTTTCCCAATTTGGCATTATGGAACAGGCGGATCTTTAGTTAAGAGTTGTCTCCTATTGGAGTTGAGCTCTAGTTGGAAATGCTCGTTGGCCTTCTCGGAGAAGGCTATCATTAACTCCAAATCACTTTATTGCCATCTGTCCCTTAAACCTACGGGTAGAATTTCCAGACGAGCAAGAATTCATGTGTATGTATGCATAGTCGTTGAAGGAGTTAGGGCCGGGGGGATTTTATGCACAATCATTGCATGGTTTGGCTACTCCACTTCTGTGTTGTCCGATCTCCCAAATCCGAGAACTATCTCTTAATTGCTTGTGAGGACGGATTTGTCTTGATCATCTTATTGGGAATGGACTCTCAACCCTCATGCTTGGAAGGTTGGTACTCCGCAGGTTCTGAAAGAGGTAGCTTCGTAAGGAATCCCGATCCCAGAATGTTCTTGTTTTCTGGTATGAAATTCATGAGGATATCATAGTCTACGTTTAGAACTCTGCCAGCGTGGGTTTGTATTTTTCGTGTTCATATAATTATATATCTTATTTTTTTTTTTAAAGGGTGGTTCGCCGTTTGTTAGAGGGCTAGTCCACCTGGGGAAATGGTCACCACCTGCTATTCTAGAGAATCAAGGTGGCACGAATTACAATCATTACAATATGGGCTCAACAAGAGCAATATGTCACTTACAAGAATTGAACCTGGGTGGGGAGGGTAACAAACATTCCTCCCAACCACCCAGGCTACAACCAATGGACAATTATATATCTTATTTATATCTACATTGCTTGTGGAAGGAATGCACGGTGAGAAGTCTGGTCTAAATTCATGTAATATATTTTATTGATATCTAATGCTATCGTAGAAGAGCAGGGTATATATGGGAGGGACAGCGAAATGTTGAACCCTGTTGTTCATTATTCGATACCTATACCTACGAATAGTAAAGGGCATGGAAAGGAATAGCTCACGAAGAGTTTGATTTCCAGTTCGATTTATGGTTTGATTTTAGTTATGGTTTATTCAGGTAGATATCTGTTAAATTCATTTATCAGAGATAGATTTTTCCCCGTGAACATTCTGATGTTAGTGTAGAACCCTAAAGGAGATTTCTGGTAGTTTCCAGGTGATTTTTGGTAGAAAATTTGTTGATTTCTGCACAGAATATATATAGATGTATGTATATATACTCGATTGATTATTGTTAAATTCCATTATATCATAATGACAATTCACAGTGCAGTAGGAATATTATACCATAGACCGAGGCACGAAGTACTCTATGCGATAGGGATATTATATTATAGATATGAATACCGATCCTTAGTTTTGAACCCTTGGGTTGAGGCGTGAGTATCCTGTCCACCATGGATGCTGTCAAATCTGAATATCAATCACTTTTAGGATAGTGTATTAAATCTTGGGGGAGGCTTGGACACTCTGTCAACATGAATATATTAACATTTGATTTTCTTATTGTTGGATTAACTTCTGAAAAATGTTGGTTTATTTTTTGGAAAAAATTGGGCTAATTGATGGAAACACGTTCTACCATTTTATTTGGTAGTGTAACTTACATAGTGTTAGATAAAGCCCCTGTTTGGCTTAAGCTTTGGGGTTGAACTAGAATGTCTAGGTAAGTATAGTAATAATATTCGAGATATGGTGAAATAAGTGTATATTCCAATTAATACTTGCATTATTTTATATCTATTGGGTTTAGTGATAACAAACTATAAAATAGTGAGTACGAGTATTATGTTAGATGTATCTTTATGGGTTTGAATCTGCTCTCTACGAGAGAGGTTTTGAGAAAGTAAATATGAAAACAAGTATGTTGTAGAATGTAATCCCTCTAATTTTGACAAATAATATAAGTTGCGATTCTCTTGGTGGACGTCGCCCATATTTTGGGTGAACCACGTATATATGGTCTCCTTCTCATGTGTGTGATTATGATGGTTGTGTTTGTCAATGTTTAAGAGTATATTTATCAAGTGATTCTTTGCTGAAGTATAAATCATTATTATTCATGTGTTTATATGATGGCTCTATAGATGTAATAATTGTTTTCATTCAAGCCCATTAAGTTACCACTAATGGGGAAGAATTCCATGAAGATGCTCAAGGTAAAATATATTAATATTCAATAATGAATTTGTTGGAATATCCAACAATACTGAGAGGTGGGGTGAATCAGTATTGCTTTCTTTTTGCTTCTATTAAAACAATTAGTACAAGACACACAAATAATCAAACAAGTTAGGACATAAGATTTTATCATGGAAACCTGAAAGAGCAAACCACAAACTCATACTCATTAGTAAGATGAATTTTATAAAATTGTTTATCTACTTCTACAGAAAGGATGTAACTACACCCAGGCTTTTCCTGCTGCTACAGACGAGGATGCTACAACACCCCAGATATTCTACCTACTACTACAGGCAAGGATGCAATGACACCCTGTTCCCCAGCTTCTACTGGATGGAGGCTATGACCCCTAGCAGGCTTCCTGCTTTTCCTAGCACCACCCTGCCACCCTAAAACTGCTCTGGTCAATCTCCGAGATCTCTTTCTTTTGTTTCTACCACAACTTCTTCATCTTGCCGGTCTCTGACTTCTTGCCTTGCTCCTTTATTAGAACTGCCGAGACACCTTCTTCATCTTCATAATTATGTTTATATATTCTTTTATCTTTCTTTTGAATCATTGCATATTTTCAAATAATGCTCATGGATTTTCAACTTTACACCTCTTCAAATCTCTGTTTTTAATTTATAATTATGTTTACTGTTTTAATTTAATTAATTAATTAAATTCTTTTGCCTTCCACACACCTCTTCGAATCTCCGTTTGTTATTTATTGTTTTAATTAAATAATCAATTAAAACTTCTTCTAAACATTGCATCTCTCCAAGAGTAAGATGTGTCTCAACAAAACTCTGTTTGAATTCTTTTTATTAAATTTCTGTTTATTTTTCTAAATACATTCCGGTAGCTTCTTATTTAATAAACTCTGTTTATTATTTTTCACTAACTTTGCAAGTCCATCTTTCACACATATAACCACCATACTGGAAACTAAGACCATGAGTGGATTCCCAGATCACCAAACAATGGACCCATAACATATGATGAATTTATCAGTTCAAGAACTGACTCTAGCGTGCATTTTCCTAAGGCACCTCAGGCAGATTTTTCAGTGTTGGAAAAGTGCAAAAACTACCGGAAGGCACTTTTGGAAAATTAATGAATTCATCCTTAGAGACCTTTTTGACAAACTGATGATATGGTTAGATGAAACAATCAACAATATAGAGGAATGTACCTTCAAAATAATTTAATACATCAAATAGAAATTATGGCGGGCATTTTACAAAGGCCACTTAGGCAATTTTACCAACAGATTTTACACTTAGACAATTTGTGCCATTTTCAAGGTGGATTTTTTTATTTCACCAAAACCATGAACCAATGTTACCAGATGATGTACGATATCTCACTAAGCACAACACAATTCATTTCACCTTCAGAATTTTCTTCTTTTTACCTAGGTGGGCATTTTACTGAAGTAGTGCAAATATGGTTGGGAGGCACTTTTGGCAGGTTGATATCTTTCTCCTCAAAGACTTTTGGACAAACTGGGACCATGGATAGATGCTCCAACAAACACTCTAGAGGTCCACACTCTCAAAATATTTTTCACATCATCCTATGAGGCATGGCGAGCATTTCCTTAAGGCCTCCTGAAACTGTTTTCCAACACTTTCATTTTTAGGATTTTCTCCAAAATTTATTCTAGAACCCCATTTTGGAAAATCCATAACTTTCACCTCAAGAATGATTAGGGAAGACTGAGACCATGAATAGATAGACAAACCAACATACTACATCCTAGTCATGTGTTTTGGGCATTTACTTCAACCCATAATTTATGGCGGGAGCTTTCTGAGGCAGCTTAGTCCTTTTTACAAGCTCTGGTGCAAAACCCTGTTTTGACAGACCTAAAACTTTCTCGTCGGAGGTGATGAAGTCAAATGGATACCATGACTGGATAGCCACTATAACAAGATATATCTTGGTACCATGGTGCGGGCATTTTTCTCAAACCATGAATTATGGCAAGCATTCTCTTAAGGCTACTTGGACCAATTCGACTAATTATTCCTTAGTCAATTTCCTGATTTTCACCATTTTGCTATATTTCTCCAAAGTGATGTCATAATGCAACAATGACTTCAACTTGATGCCATATCATTATCTATGCCATGTCATCACTACTTTTGTCTTTCACTGAGTTCACCTTGCCATCATGTCCTTGGTTATTCCTTTGTCATTACTGAACTCCTTTGACATCAATGACAACCATATCCAACATTCTCCCCCTTTGGCATTGATGGAAACACCTACACATTCTCCCCCTTTGACAACAATGACAAGGGATAACCTATTATGTCTTTACTATAATCACCTTGATATAGAATTTCCAATCATTCTCTTTTAGACAACTGCCCTTATTTTTCTTCTCTTCCTTCAGATAACTTGGTCTTGGTGTTGATCATCTAGCTGTTAGCATCCTTCTTTACCTTCTTGTAGTAAGTCTTTGATAAGTTCATGGAATCCCCCTATCACAGTGCTCTTCCTCTTGCAAACACATTTTACTCCCCCTAAGTATATAATCCCTTCTAATGCTAGTTTTATAATTTCTCTTTTTAGGTCATGAGAATTTTAGAAGAGAATTTCATGATTTCTCTCTTCATTGGTGAGTTCTTCATCTTCATCTTCCTTTCCATCATAATGGATGTCATTTTCATATGCATCACTATTATGTTTATCATCATCTTCATTGATGCTTGGAAACTGTGTTTCCTCTAAAACATTGCTATCTTCTCTTTTTCTCCACATCTTTCCATGAGGTACCCTGCTTACTGATCTTTTGTGTTCCTTCAGTTCCTTAATTTGATCTCTTTTCTTAGTTTTGTAATCAATAGCTTTGTGACCAAACTTGTGACAGTAGTGACAATATCCATAAAATTTTCTTTTATGTTTGAGGAATTTTTGATCTTCCTGCTTCACATCTTCCATCTTCTTCCATCCCTTCTTTTTTTCTTGATATTCTATTGAGGCATTCTTCCTTAGCTTGCATTCTCTAGCCATATGTACAAAATTATGACATGTGTAGCAATGGCCAAAAAAAATCTGCTGGACTTTACTTGTCGTTGGTCCTTTAGGTACCATATCAGTTCTGCCTTTATTATGGGATAAGGGACCAGACTTTTCACTATTCTTCTCAATTTGGATTTTGAGTGCAACAACATAGCTTCTTTTATTTCTATCTTGGACTGTAGAGGACAAATATTTTGAATCTTTTTCTTTGTCATAGCCTAATCCAGTTTTATCACTTAATGGTCTTTGGCTACTCAAGATCTCATCTAAAATATTTGAACTACTTTCATATTTTGAATTAATATTTTCTTCATTGAGCTTCTTTCTAAGATGCATAATCTCTTCTTCAAGCTTCTCTGATTTTTGCATTCTCCTTTTGAGCTGTAAAACTATATCCTCTTCAATCTTCTTGGCCTCTTCAAGCTGGTTTTTCAAGTTACTAATGATTTGGTTTGACTGTTTGTCCTTTTTCTTGCTTTTATCAAGTTTTTCAAGAGCACTGATTAACTCAGCTCTTAGATCTACTTCTCCTTCTTCCATTGATTCATCATCTTGATCTTGGGATTCTAATCCCATAAATATAATATTTGTTTCTTCATCTTCACTTGTGCCTCCATCTTCACTATCTTCCATGATGTAAGAAATCTTCTTTTTGTTTCCTGTTTTTCCCTTTTTGAACTTCTTTGAGACTTCTTTCTCATCACTTCCATTTTGTTTAGGATAAGGACATTTTGTAGCAAAGTGTCCAATTCTTCCACAGTTAAAACAATTTAGAGGTAGATTTCCCTTGTACTTTCCAGTAGCTCTCTCAAGCTTCCTGATGAAAAGGGCTTCTTCATCATCTGAATTTCTTGCTTAGTTCTTGGATAAGATTCTAAATCCTGCTTCTTTCTTTGATTGTACATCTTTTCCTTTTCTCATCTCGTAGGCAGTGATGATCCCATGTAGTTCATCTACTGTCATGTCTTTAAGATCATCTCGTTCTTCTAGAGCATATACTTTTGAGTCATACTTCATTGGCAGGGTTCTTAGTACTTTGTCCACTACTTCTTGCTCCTCTAGTTCTCCTCCAAGGCCTCGAATAGCATTGAAAATTTCATCTACTCTTAAAATATATTCTGCAGTATTTTCTTCCTCTTTCATTTTTAGGCTTTCAAACTGCCCTTTGTATGTCTAAAGTTTTGCATGTTTGACTTTGGATGCTCCTTCATAGACAATTTTTAATTTATCCCAAGCTTCCTTGGTTGTCTTGCACTGTGTGACTTTCACAAACACTAAGTTTGTTAATCCATTCAGGATTGCATTCAGAGCTTTTGATGGTACAAAATAGCACAAAAGTTGTTTGTAACTTTGTACATAGATGCCAGTGTGTAGTAGTTGAGCTTCAAAAGACAGAGGAAGAGCTTATAGAACTGAATAGACTTCTTATTGTGGCAGAATATGAAAAATCACAGGTTACACAAGAGATGGACAAACAATGTGTCTCATAAAGGAATTGACATTAAATTTGGAGAGTGCTGGCACTTTAGAAAGGCATGCAAGACATGATTCTAAATTTTCAAGGCTAGGAGTTGAGGAGAAGGACAATGTTGATTTGGATGAAGAAAATATCATTAGGATGACAGAACTAGAGGTTGAAAAGGAAATAAATGCATCAATTATTTCAGAACTACGAGTTTTCAAATAGGATATTAAGCATGATATTTCAGAATACTTATGTTCAATTAAATTGAGGTACATTGCTCTTGAAAATGCAGTCAATGCATTGGCAGCTTCTGAAGAGGTGTAGAAACAGGTGTATGCACTAACCATAGAATGCATGACCACAAAGAATTTATTGGATATAGCTTAGACCTTAGATATGGAAACAAAGGAAAAGCAACATGTTGTAGCTATGGCCAAAGACCAAGAGTCTAAGAAGAGGGGGAAAGAAGTAAAGCATGTCAACCAAGAACTGATTAGGTTGAATCATGAAATAGTTCTTGTTAAGGATATGATGTTAAAGCTAGATGCCTCATCCTACTTATTGAAGAGCTTAAAACTAGAATTAGAAATTGTTAAACAGTCTGAAATTAAACTAGGGGCAGAGTTGTATGTAGTTGAAAAAGTTGTCAATAAAGTAGTGGATGAGCTAGATATTGCAAAGATTCAAGAGGTTGAAAGAGATAAAGTCCCAAACATAACTCTAGTAGAACCAGAGAAGAAGAGAGAAAATATAAACAAAGCTACACAAGGGATAACTTATTTAGTAGGTGCTCTAGATCCACTCAGAGAAGAGTTGGAGAGCAAAAGTTTGATGCTGGAAGAAACACGACAAAGGGTAGCGAAGAATTATGCAGTGGTTGCTTCTTTAAAAGTTGTCAGTGGAGGATCAACTCAAAAAATGGAGAGCCAAAAATTTATAGCATAGAAAATCTAGTGATGTAGCTACTGTGGAAAAGAGATATGGTGCCTCACAAAATTGAGTCACTAATTGGAAAAACCATGCATATTCCCACCCAAATAATGTGGGCAGTAGTAATGAGCAAGAAAATATTTTGTTTTCATAATACAATTATTGTTGGTCAAAATATACACTATATAAATTTAAACTAATTTTACTTTGAATTTTGGAGTTTAGGGTAACAATTGATATTTAAGGATTAACATCGAAATCAAAGTCAATTGTTGAATCTAAGATATGCAGTATTTTCCTAGAAAGATAATTTTAAAACCAACCTTTTTTCATCTCTTGGAACATTGTTACGGTGTTCCTTTCCCATGAATAGTAGAAGAAGATGCCTCTCCCCTTGTCCTGCAATCAGCTTCCATATAGATAGTCAACAAAACAACAACACATGATCAACATTCAATAAAGTAATAAAAAACCCGATAAAGAAACCAGGGAAACATCAACAAGGATTATATCAAGGAGTGCTATCAAGCATACCTTAAAAGATAGGGAAACTAGAATGATGTTGCATCTATCTATGTCCTTGGATTGAATGATCCATATAAGTGGATTGTTGTACCTCTAAAAACATTCATATACCGCAAGTTTAAGAAAAAGAGCTCAACTAAATACACTAATCTAAGCACATGCACTGTCCCATTTTATGAAACTAGCACCGGGGGACATTGAGGATGCATTGTTGGATTGAGGACACCCCTATTTATCGAGGTACTGAAACTGATATGGTTCATATTCATATGGATTAACATTCAAATCAATATCCAATCCTCTATTTTTCTTTCTTATTCTATTTTTCTTTTTAAGGCTAAGGAAAATCTTTGTCCTCTTCAACGATGACACATATGCACTCAATCCAAGGGTGAAATCGTAATCCATAATGTGAATATTGTTGGCATCATCCAACAATTTTTTAAAATGACCAATCAATTGTTTAGTTTTTCTCAAAGTGGTAGGAGGACTATTTTGAAGCAACTGAAGGTAACCAAACAACTCCTCTCTAGTTGATTGCAGTGCATCAACATCATTATCAACATTGTCAATCGCCATAACAATTTTTTCAACATATACATCATTGTTTGGTTCATCCATACTTATCTCGGAAGGAGAATTGAATGAAGAAGGTGGTGCATCGCTATCCAATATCATATATGAATCACTTGAGGGGAAATACAATCAATCAACCTTTATAGTGTGCTTGCAAATGTTGTCGCGAATAGACCATGGGAAATTACACGCTATAAAATTTGGGTGACAAGGTACCGTTTTTCATGTTTGGTTTGACTCCTCACCCTATAAGCACGAGGTATGCTCTCATGAGGGAAATAATCATTATCTGGAATCATTTTATCTCTTTCTGTAGATGATTCAAGTTGCTTCTCTTTCCTCTAGTTGTTCAAATATCCTTCTTCTCTCAAAATTTATTTGAATTGATAAAATAGTTCAACATTTGTTAGGAGAACATATAACAACCAATCCATCATATAAGAACATTTATTCCTTCTATCTGCATGTATAAAATTTGTCTTCAAGTAGCAACGGTATGATTCGACAACATTATTTGTCTCTAGATTTGCATGAGGAAAATCATGACAACCTTTTACCCACATCCCTACAAGTAAAAAACTAAGTTAGTGCAAATATATCATCTTTGCACAAACAAAAATAGAAGCAAGAGTATGTACACTTACAAAGCTTATAGCCAGAAACCCAATTCTTATGGAAATACTTCAAGAAATTTTCCTCATCTGTGAATTTGCTGAAAAATCCATCAATTGCATCAATGACATCATCATTGGAACAAAATTTCATGATATCACCCAAGGCTATAAAAATTTAACTCACTTTTTCTGGACTTGTGGCCAATCGGTTCACATTTTTTAACCATGCCCTCCGTACATGCCAAACACATAAGATAACTTTGCAACGTGTGATCCTTCTGCCATATGTAATATGTTTAACTGTGACATTCATAGAATAAATACTTACATTGCAAAATAACAAGATTGAAATTACCTGAATGCAACTATTTTAGCCAATGCATCGTCAACCATGAAGGCATTGGATTTCCAATCAGAATGAGCTTGGTAACACCTCTGCATGAGTTGATCCAACCATACTGCAATATCTTGTGATGTATTCCAAGATACAACAACCCATGCCACTGAAACCCCACTTTGTTTCTTATCAAATGCAACATGTATGTGCAGTTGATATTGCCATATTCATAGAACATATTGTAGACAAATTTAAGTCATCAATCTCATTGAATGGATACAAATCAAATAATCATGTTAAATCAATCATTAACATCACATTTATCCTGTATTTATTTGTACTGAATGTTGAATCCATTGCAATTAAACTATTATGAGATAGCTACACCATTGTCTCTGGCATCCACTTTGTTTGAATCCCAATTATAAATGGGACATCTCCACCATTGGGTTTTTGATAGAAAAAAAAATCATCTTATGTCTTTGATACCAAAGATTCATGCTCACCTCATCTTTTTGGTGAAGTTGATACTTTCCCTTGTTCAAATGATTGTAGATGTTTACGCCATTTTTCATGCACAAAAAGAAATCCCTATCTCGATCTGCCGCATCCATGTCAACATGCTTGCTAATTTGCATTTTACACATTGAATCGACTAGGACATCAAAATAAAAACAATTTTCCACATAAGAAACAATGTCCCTTGAGAGCCTTGGTTTATGCATGGATCTAGGCTAACCTGAAGTGTTATGCCTTCCATGACAAGGCCATCCTTGCACATCTTCATGCTCGTAATTTTTATAAGTTAATATCGCTACCTCGAGATTATTAACCATAACCTTAAAAATAAAATGGCATTGGAAACCTCTTTTTTCACAAATAAATTGACCCCTTGTTTAGATGGTTGCTCTTCCCTTTTATCATTTGGTCCATATGAACAAGCATATCTGCATAAAATATTTTGAAATGTTAATGCATATCACAAGTGATAAATGTACTATGACCACACACATCTAAATAATGAAATTTTGAAATAATTACACTTCATAATGCAAGGCTACACTATGCCTCTTTCCTCGGGATTTTTTTGTCTATGGTTGAAATTACAAGGAGCATCATGATTAATTTCCTCCCCTTTAATAAAGTGGGGAACTCGATGTGGAGGTATTTTGGCAACCCGATCAACGGTGCCATTCCTTCAATCTATTTTAGACCAAACAATATTTTTACCAAAAAAAATGGCCATGTCTTTGGGATCTTGCAACTCTATACCCGATATAATCTCCCATATATTGTGCTTTCCCATTTTGTATCAATGCCTACAAAAAATGTGCAAACATTTGAGATAAGAAGGCAAAAAGTAATACTTAATTACAAGGGAAAATACCTTACCCCTTAATTACAAAGAGCTTTAGGATATCAACTAGATATGCTCCACTAAAGAAAACATGTTGAGTAAAAAAAAAACAAAATCAAAATCTAATCAAAATCATATAAAAGAGTAAGGCTATAGAAGGAACAAATCAACCCCACAATACTTGCAAACAATCAAAGAAGCTTAGGCATACTAAATATTGTTGTTGGGTGTTGTCCCCTGAGTTGATTATTAAAAATCATGTTGAGAGAAAAATATTTCTTAGAGAAGCTAAGAAAGTTGATGGGGTAGAAAAATCTTATATTAGGCTAGCATTGATGGCTAAGGCACAATCATAAGTTGATGCAAATCGAAGAGAAGTTGTTATAGCTCAAAATGACACTTCTCCGTCTGTGACAACACTTGCATCGTTTGGTCGCATGACAACACTTCTTGAGATCAAGGTTAGTCACACAACAGGACATTTGTGGATGGAAGGGTCATTCAGGACACTTAACATGGTTGAAATTACCTCACTCCTGGTCCATTTGATGGTCATAACCCTTAGGAACACATCTCCAGACCAAACCACCTCCTGAAAACCATCAGAAAACCCTGTTTTTGGCCATATTTCCACAAAAACGCTGGTATCCTATGCAGAGAGTAGCGTTTGCCTTCAGAAATATGCAACTCTGCTTCACCAGAGTGGCGTACACATTAAAAAATATGCTAGTTTGCAGTAGGAAGAGTAGGGTATTTTCCTGAATCAGTCAAAATCTCGAATTTTGGTCAAATTGAGTTGGTTTGGGAACCTCCTGATTGGTTATAACTGTTTTTCCTCTCCTTCATTGACTATACAAGGAAGGTAGAAGGGCCATGAGAGGGGACCAAGTCCATAACAATGTTATGCTGGAGGAATGGAGACCCTCATCCCCCTCTCTTGTGCCTCAGTTTCTGATAAACCCTAGTACAGTTGATTAGAGGTTGGGATCCTTGGAGAACAGAAGCAGAAGACCTTGAATCTAGGTTTCGTGAAGTGCCAAGCTTGAAGGAAGGTATAATTTTATGTACTTGCTTCATTCATTAATAAAGATCAGACGTTCTTCCCTTTCCAAATATGACCTATTCATGTGTGTCTCAGATTTGATTACAGTTTGCTTATAGTTTGATGTCTTCTTCTGACATGAATATCATTCTTATATATGTAGTCAAATGTATTTGAGAAAGGTATGAAGTTGTTTTGTAGGTGTGGGAATTTTGATGCTAAATAGCATTGAAGAGCAAAGAAGAGAGAGGCTTGGATCAACCTTCTGAATAAGGTACACATCCTTCTAACCTTAATCTCTTTGCTTACTAGTTGTACTTGCAGAACATTTGTAAGTCTATCTTTCATTCCTGTAAGTTGATAGTTTCTCCCCTGAACTATAGGTGTCTTTAGACTCTCCTATAGATCCGCAAATCGGTGTTCCTACTGAGTTTGATTATGCTTCTAGAATTTTCAAATCCTGTGATGATGAATTTGTTTCTGCAGATTCCGTCATGTCCTTCAACTTTGATCTTCATCCTAAAGTCGATCTTGTTGATTGCAAGTCCTCGGGTTTGGGTACCATAGAGTCTTCGTTTGAAAAATATGCCTTGTTTATGCCTGTTGTTGATGATAGTGAAGTTGAAAGTATTTCTACCACAGTGACTTGTATTGGGTCTTTCTTTACATATGTTTCAGATATGATCTTGGTACTAATGTTTCTTGGAGACAAGATTCTTAGCTGGATTTATACTTGCTTACTGGTCCTTTTCAACACCTTGTGCGACCATGTCAGGTATATTCGGAAACTTGCATATAGGCTTAGGCTTCCTTGCTGTTATGTTGCATTTGAACCTTTTTCCATCTGAATTCGCCATAGGGTCGAACCTGTTGGATATTGGTGTGTTAGCCATCTCGTTATGGATTATGCACCAGTCCGACAACAGAGCCTACCTAACATGGGTCACCCTAGTCGACACCCTTATGCCATTTTGGTGCCCATGCTGAGTTTTTCTCATAGGCTCAGGACCCTTTTTAGATTTACCATGAATTTGAGAAGAAGCCTCATATCTTTCTTTCTCATATATTTCTGTCCATCCCTGATAAGGCTCCCATCTTTGTGTTCAAGTTGCATATGCATCTGTTATGATCCCGCTTATGCTAATGAGCCTGATGCCCGCTTCCATGCTTTTAGCTCATTATATAAGCCTCCATCTCTGATCTCATTTCCGCTAAGCCCTGTATCATGTTGCCTTCACAATTTGACACCTTTTACCTGGAGGAGACACACCCTAAGTGTCCTTATCTTGTTCATGTTCCTTGCATTAGGCATAGCTTTGTTCCATGCGCTTGGAGCTAGTTTCGCATGTCCCTGACACTCGTCTCCTCCCATACTTCGAGCATTCTTCCACCTTCACTTCAAGCTCATTAAAAACAATAAGTAGGTTACGAGCATTCTTCCACCTTTGCTTTGAGCTCGTTAAAAAAAGTAAGTAGGTTTTGAGCATTTCTTCCATCTTCACTTCGAGCTCATTAAAAACAGTAAGGAAGTTATGAGCATTTTTCTATATCTCCTTTGAGCTCGTTAAAAACAGTAAGGAGGTCATGAGTTTACTTTTTCGAGCTCGTTAAACCTTTACGGAAAAGATCCCTATGGAGTTCTTTTAAGCCCTTTTCAGACTCCTTAAATAGGAAAAGTTTACCGAGCATAGTTGTCTTTTCGGGCTCGTTAAAATAACTGAACTGACATCCACTTAGGTATAGAATTACCCCTTTTCCGAGCATTGGTGGATAATTTACGGAAAAGGAATACTCTAGTCACCCATGGCTAGAAGAGTTCTTCTTCCATTGTTTTACACTTTTTCGGGGAAGGAGACTAACTTTACGAAAAAGGACCTTTGGAGTCGTCTTTAGGGTTGTCATATTCTCGAAATGTGAAAACATCAAGCGAGCATTCACCTACTCGGGCTCGATGTGAAATCCACGAGATGGTTGATAGAGGACTGTTTAAGTTTTTCAACACTATAAGCAAGAAAACACCGCCGAGCACAAACTAATCCAGGCTCGATATAAAATCCACAGATAGGTGTATGGAGTTTTCTTCTAGGTTTTTCAGACTCAAATATGAAAATACCATCGAGCATGCTTTAGTTCTTTGTCAAGCTCGTTAAAAAATGAAAAAGGAAAGGGAAGGGAAGAATGTTAAAATATCTTTCAATATGATGGCAGCAAGTCAACTATCTCCTTGAACAAAGCACTTGTTTTGAGTCTATCAAACAAGTTGGGTTCTAGTTCTGGCCTTAGGATAAACCTGATCTCAGAGTTCTTACTCCTCCGTTTGGTTAGTCTTCCAATCATATGGAGAATCTTTTAATGTCTCCTACATTGCAGATTTGCATCGTGGTCTCTTTGTGTTAAAAGCTGCCTGAGTCACTCTTGTGTCGTGATCACTGTTCAAGGATATAACCTGTTTCGACCATTCTGCAGTTGCCTTGACCTCATGCGTCGGCCATTCCTTGGTGTCAGTATGTTTCATCATGTGTTTAGTCCTACTCCAAATCAGTTCATACTTGTTGAGTGTCCCTTGTCTTGGATGATGGAGGATGCCTTAAGTCCTCTCTTCCAACGGACTTCTTCCCATCGACTTCAACTCATTGTGCTCTCGGAATGAAGTTTAGAGTTTCGGTTAGTACCTTGGGGATTGCAGTCATTAGTGGCAGTTTCCCTCGCTATTGGATAGTGGAAATACATCAATGTCTCCTATCCGATGGATTCTTCAAGTGTTCGATGGAAAGACCATTTATTCGCACTTGCTTGAATGTACTAGGTACCTTGGGTTTCATTTTCATTATTGGTGGACACCCTCGCATTTGTTAACGGTATACATCAATGACCGGTAATCAAACGATACCTCCCATGTTCGACATCAACTCATTTATTTGCATGGATAGGTTTGTACCTTGGGTTGTTTTTGGATGAAGACCTTGGGATCCTCGATAGCATCACCTTATTTATGTTATCGCCCAAGTTGCGCAAGACTAAGCCACACTCTTTTTGGATCTTGATGAGACATAGATCCAACTTGTTCTCTATGCCTATGTTCTCCAGTTTTGACATAGATCCACCTTGTATTTATGTGGCTATGTTTACACTTATGTTTCTCATGGATCCACACTTGTATTCTAGTGGCCATGATATATGCATCAGTATTTGGATCATTATTGTATCCTCTTGGAGGTCATGTTCCACTATTTGAACATGGACAGTTACCCAAAGGATGAGTTTGTCTGACATTGCCTTTGCTTTCAGGTACTTCATTTGAGCCTATGATTCTTGGTTTCTCCGGTTACTCTGCTCCCATGATTCTACTCTTTGTTATTAATAATGTATTTCGGCCATCGTTTCCCTCACTCCTTCTGACCTCACACATTAGGGGGTATCTGTTATAGCTTAAAGTGACACTTCTCCGTCTATGACAACACTTGCATCGCTTGGTCGCATGACGACACTTCTTGAGATCAAGGTTAGTCACACAACATAACATTTTTGGATGGAAGGGTCATTTGGGACACTTAACATGGTTGAAATTACCTCACTCCTGGTCCATTTGATGGTCATAACCCTTAGGAACACATCTCCAGACCAAACCACCTCCTGAAAACCATCAGAAAACCCTGTTTTTGGCCATATTTCCACAAAAACGTTGGTATCCTATGCAGAGAGTAGTGTTTGCCTTTAGAAATATGCAACTCTGCTTCACTAGAGTGGTGTCCACCTTGAAAAATACGCTAGTTTGCAGTAGAAAGAGTAGGGTATTTTCCTGAATCAGTCAAAATCTCGAATTTTGATCAAATTGAGTTGGTTTGGGAACCTCTTGATCGGTTATAATTGTTTTTCCTCTCCTTCATTGACTATATAAGGAAGGTAGAAGGGCCATGAGAGGGGACCAAGTCCATAACAATGTTATGCTGGAGGAATGGAGACCCTCATCCCCCTCTCTTGTGCCTCAGTTTCTGATCAACCCTAGCACAGTTGATTAGAGCTTGGGATCCTTGGAGAACAGAATCAGGACACCTTGAATCTAGGTTTCGTGAAGTGCCAAGCATGAAGGAAGGTATAATTTTATGTACTTGCTTCATTCATTAATAAAGATTAGACGTTCTTCCCTTTCCAAATATGACCTATTCATGTGTGTCTCAGATTTGATTACAGTTTGCTTATAGTTTGATGTCTTCTTCTGTCATGAATATCAATCTTATATATGTAGTCAAATGTATTTGAGAAAGGTATGAAGTTGTTTTGCGGGTGTGGGCATTGTGACGCTGAATATCATTGAAGAACAAAGAAGAGAGAGGCTTGGATCAACCTTCTGAATAAGATACACATCCTTCTAATCTTAATCTCTTTGCTTACTAGTTGTACTTGTAGAACATTTGTAAGTCTATATTTCATCCCTGTAAGTTGGTAGTTTCTCCCCTGAACTATAGGTGTATTTTCCTCACAACAGAAGTTGCTCCATTTTAAGATGCGAATCAAGAAAAACAACAATCTTGGATCTGAGTAGGGAAAATAAATCAATATCGGAAGCACTAATGAATAGACTTAGACTGCCAACTAAAACACATCACACAGCATATCCCTACATTAACAGGAGGAGTTGACAGTCAGTAAGCAATGCAGGTTCAAGTTCATTATTTTCTTACAATTTCACTTCCAAATTTATGGAGTGCCTTTAAAAGTATGTTAAGTAATTTTGGACAGTCCCTATTTGTAGAAAAACAATGTTATTTGAGGCATTCTACTCCTAACAAGTATAGGCTAAATGATGATGGAAAGCCTTTCCTAATCAAGATTCAATTCTATAAAGATGATGAGAAAATATCTTTGATTTCCAACACACAAACAAATGAACTATTTAATGCCATTAAGTATTTTGTCTTGATGGTGTTCCCAGAGGAAAGAATGCATGAAGTGGGGAAAATCTACATCTTGGTGTTAGGAACCCATGTCAACCCTTCTCTTTACTTTGTTAGTATATTGTTGTTGGACGCATATGCTTTGTAAGTCGTCCAGTGGTATTTGTTGATCCATAGTTTGTATTATTGTTGTTGGACGCATATGCTTTCTAAGTCGTCCCGTAGTATTTGTTGATCCATAGTTTGTATTGGCCCATGGTATTGACCCATAGTATTGGTGCCTAGACTTAGTATATAAGTTTGTGTTGAGGCCAATGAAGGCACCGTGAAGTTATTTGTATTGAGCTTGGTCAAAAGAGGTTTCCCCCTCGAAGTGGCCTGTGATCAATAAAATATTTTGTGATCTCATATATTGTACATTTTATCAATTAATTATTGTAGATTCCTCACATCTGGTATTAGAGCACTTTCTTTGGCTCGTTGGGTGAAATTTCTGCCAAGTTTTTTTTTTCGTATCTGTTACAGGTTCGGATCTAGGAATAATCTCTATTTGCTTAAATGTGGAAAGTACTTAGGCATAATCCCTAAAACGCATTGTGAAGAGTACCATAGGAACCCCAAAGTAGCTGTCCCATTGAGAGGACCTACCAGCAAAAAGGGAAACGACCCCTACCTGATTGACTAGTTCCCACCCGTGAGGTAAACCAAGAGCAGTCGTTTGTGGCAAATTGGTTATCAGTTTTACCTGATACGTGGAGTGAGTGGTAATGCCCAAATACACAAGCCGTCAGACAACATTGGTGGCCGAGTGAATCCCCTGAACCGTTAGGAAGCCGAGCATACCTGGGGTCCATATCTATTTTCAGCTGATAAATCGCAGATTTCCTCTGTCCAGAACTGTTGCCGATCCCTTCCGCGTCGTTGCAGATCCATCTGTTTCCGTTGCAAGTAGGTGTAGGCCATTCCTCGATGGCTTTAATATTTTTGGGGTCGACCGCTATCCCCTTCTCTGAAATGATGTGACCTAGGTATTGTATCTGTGGTTTGTAAAAATCACACTTGTTGAACTTGGTGTATAGTTGGTGTTCTCACAAAACTCGTAGTACTATTCGGAGGTGTTCCTCATGTTCTTCCTCACTTTTGGTGTAAATCAGTGTGTCGTCAATAAAGACTAGTACAGCTTTATCCAAATACTTGCTAAAGATGTTGTTCATCATACACATAAAGTGAGCAGGTGCGTTGGTTAGTCCAAATGGCATCACTACAAACTCGTAATGGCCGTAGCGGGTTCGAAAAGCGGCCTTACTGATGTCTTCGCCACAGATCCTTACTTGGTGGTATCCAGATCGCAGGTCGATCTTTGAAAAGATCTTCCCTCCTCCGACTTGATCAAACAAGTCGTCAATCCTAGGGAGTGGGTATCGGTTCTTGATAGTCAATTTGTTGAGTTGACGGTAATCGATGCACATCTGCATCGTTCTGTCCTTCTTCTTGACAAAGAGTATCGGTGCTCCCCAACGGGACACGCTTAGTCGGATATACCCTTTTTCGATCAACTCTTGTAACTGAAGCTTAAGTTCCACTAACTCTGGTGCGCTCATACGGTACGGGGCTTTCGAAGCCGATATTGATCCGGGTGTCAATTCTATGGAGAAGTCTAAGTCTCGTTTGGGCGGTAGCCCTGGTATTTCCTCAGGAAATACATCCTTGAATTCTATAAGAACTGGAAAGTCCCCGATCTTTTGTTCCCTATCAGCTTCTATGGTTTGAATGTTAATTGCAAAGAGTTTACAACCCTTTCTTATGCACTTATTTGCCTGTAAGGAAGATATTTTCATGACGAAAACTTTCTTAGGTATGCCTTGGATCTTCTTTTGATTCCCTTGGATATCTGTGCATAATATTGACTTGTTCAAATAGTCGAGCATGGCATGGTGTTGTTCCAACTAGTCCATGCCGATAAGTACGTCATACAATCCTAGTGGTAAGATATTTAAATCCACCTTAGTTGGAAAACCGTTCAAGTCTACCTCACAAACTTTAACTAGTTCGGAGACTTTTTGTTTGGTACCAGTGGCTAGTTGTACCAGCCATGGTTTCTCGTGTTTCTCTCAGTTTAGCTTACAAGTATCGACTATCTTGGGGCAAACATAGCTTCGGCATGCACCGGGGTCGATCAAAACTGAAATAGCTGTGTATGAGATTTTACCTTCAATCTCGGCCATAGTGGCCTAGTGGTTTGCTTGTCGGCTGTCAAGTGCTGCATAAATTCTGGGTGTTCTTGCCATGTCCCCTACCGTTGGGTTTTCTTGTATGTTTTGTAAAACTCCGTATGTCTTGTTGGGGAAATCCCTGAAATAATGGGGTCCTTGGAATTTCCAGTATATGATGGGTGGCGGGATAGCTTTTGCTCCTTTTTTACAGGCTGGTCTGTTGGTATGTGGTGGTGGAACATTTGGCCGAGGATGAGGTCGGTTGAAATTTCTGTTGGGCAGGAAACTATTGTTTTGTTTCTGGTATGGTGGTGACCTAAAACCTGGCCTTCGGTTGTCTAAAAAAGTTATGAATATATCTGTGTTTCTGTTTATGTTGTCATTTATGGTTTGTCCATGTTCATAACAGAGTCTAGCTTTGTGCAAAGTTACATCTAGAGTCTTAGGCATGTCGAACTTAATTTTCTCTCGAAAATTGGGAGGAAGGCATCCTAAGAATTGTTGTATCTTGACCTTCTCATCATTTATGTATGGTACATAATGTATTATATCTAGAAATCTATTAATGAAGGCTTCCATGGTTAGGGAGCCCATCTTTAGTTCATGAAATTCTTTGATTTTTTTGTCAAAGAACCTTTCAGACATGTACTTGTTTTGAAACAATTTGCTGAAAGCAATCCATATGATATCTCTCACTTCATGCCCTTTTGTATGTTTCAAGTCTCGCCACCACCTAGCTGCCTTACCATTTAAGTTGTAAATGGCCATTCGTGCTTTCATCTCACTGGAATAATTATGCACTCTAAAATATTTATTCATTCCTAACAGCCACTCTTCGGCTTTCTCCCCAGTATTCATCTCTCCATCATAAGTTGGGGATTTTACTTTCCAGAACTCTCCCTGCAAATTGTCATCATTTTTCCTCCTTTTCTAGCAAGGGGAGGGTGAACCATCATTACTGGAAGAGCTCTTACAGTCCTCTTCCATGAAATCAAGTGTGTGTTCTTCATGTCCCTCCTCTTTAGGACTGCTGGACCTTTTTGCATGACAGTAGTTTTCTTGGGATCTTCTTGCTGAATAAGTGGACTGTCTATGGGGGTTTACCCCTGTTAAGATATGGATCAGAGCTTCATTGGTTGCTTGTTGTTCCCGTCTCTCATTCATGTTGTCATCTCTAAAACTCTGTAATTCTGCTTGCAATCTCTGTATTGATTTCTCGGGGTGGGGAATTCAGATTTCTATGTCTACTGATGTTCTCTTCTGCAATCATATTTCAGACTGTATTTATACCTGAAATGTTCCATCAATTTGTACGAATAAAATTATGTTAGTTTATATATATGAAAAGAAATTTACAAGTACATTTTTCGAAATATATGTATCTGCAATGGATGTTTTTTGTAGTGAGCCCAAAAGATCTCTTAGTGTTGTAACTGGGCTTTGATACCATTTGTAATGTCCCTAAAACTGTAAAATTTTAAAAAAATTCTTTATGGCTAGCTTCATCATTTGGATCACATGTTTAGTAAATTAACTTCAGCACTGGATAAATATAGAAGACTTATCATTGTACTGTATGTGTCAAGTTTATACTTCAGTTCATAATAATATGCCTGGTTTGTTCGACGTGAATGGTTTCATTTAATCTACAGAAGCAATGTCTTGGTGATGATTGTTTTTATAATCTATGTCGAGCTCAATGGATAAAATTCTAAATTGTTTTTAAAATCCTAACTGTGTGCATGCTTAAACTTTTAATGGTTTATCTCTAATGTGTGATAAAACTCCTTTTAAAGGTGTTCTTGTAGATCCTTTTAAAAGCTTGAGGGGATGAGTTTTGTGACAAAGGCCTGGCTTACTTAGCTATATGCTAAGGTTTACTTTTGCCTTTGTTTTGTAGGTGCAATCCAAGAAATGTCCTAAGCCTAACATTCCAAAGTTTATAACTATGAACAAGTTCTTTTAAATAAAAAGTCAATTAAATGCAAAACAGGCAATGGTGGTAAAAATCGAGTCTTGAAAGCCAGTGTCACTCTCTACTATGGAGAGTGGGTAAATATTTCCAAGGTAGTGGGGTTGGTGGCATTTATGGTGGCCCATGTGCCTACCATTTGAATTGATATCCAGCTAGATGGGGGTAAGGTAAAACCCTAACGTGGAGTGGTCTCTACTGCATTACACATTAGTTGGTTTGGAGGAGGAGAGCAGATCTCACAGGGTTTCAAAGCCTGGCCATGCCACCAACGTTGGCCATGAGCGTAGCTCAGGCCTGTGTTCAATTTATGTGACATGAAGGGCGTGTATCCAAACGTTTTTAAGGTAACTCTGTTTTCTTTTATGCTTTCGATTTCCAGCTTTCGTTTTTGCTAAGGCTTAAGACTAACACCTCACAGGTGTGTTCAAAGGGTTTCGGGTTCGGGAGGATTTCGAGCTCAACGTGGTAAGGTGGTTGTAGCAATGGGTTGATGAGAGCTATGGCAGTCACGGGTAAGCCTGGTCATTGGTGGCAAACTCCCCCTCATGCGAATGTTACATGTTCTGGTTTCTTTTGATTACAGTATGAGAGTTTGAGAATGGCATTAGCCATTCGGGGTTTGGTGTTGGTTGTCTATACTATTCTTGAGGTTTTCTATAAAGACCCAGGTTCTGCACGGTTCAAGGAACCAACAAAATCGCTTTTCACCGGCCCTTTCGACAACAATATGCGAACAGATTGAGGTCTCACCCGAGGTGAAGTAATGGGGGGGTGTGGAATCATGTTTCCACAACCAGGTGATGAGTGCTTCAATAAAGCTGGCGAGCAGCGTGCTACAGGACTCGCGCTGTGGGCTTTGGGTTGCATGAAGTTTGACTCCTTCGCGACTAATACTTAGACTATCGCGCATCCAAGGACTGTGCGATGCAGGACGACTCTTCAATGATAGGACAGTGCAACTGATGACTGCGCTTCCTACTAACACTTATGCAACTTGATAGATCTTACTTAATGCAAAAATACGCATTCAACAAGCATAATAGACGGAATCTTGCAACCTTATACACTCTAACAACAATGATATCACTGCACACTTCCGGTACTGCGCTTAGTATTTATTCGACTAGTTCATGCATCCATCTAACTGTGAAATACTGGTACATCTGGAATTCATTCATACATGTGATTACTTAACATATTATTCCCATCATTATCCTTATGGCGAATACATATAAAAGCAAAGCACATAAACTCATAAACAACACTTAACCATTCATCATAAGTAAAGATGCAAATGCAAACACATAGCAATCTCATAACATAGAATTTAACGTGGTTCACCCCCAGGATGGGAGATACGTCCACAGGAATTGTTGTTGTATTATCTTCGAGAAGGGTACAACAATTCCAATCTGCGCACTCAGCTGCAGACTCTTTTCTCTCTCAATAGGTCTCTGCACACGCAGCTGTAGAGCCTTTACAATAGCATTCAGCAATGCAAAACAAGTATTACTCAAGATTTAGCAATTCACAATTCAACATTAACCCTTTCCCTTACAAAATGTGCCCTTTTATAGATCGTGCCCTTAGGTCACGTCTTTACAATGCATAGGCTCAAAAACCCTAAGGTTACCCAAAACCGTCATGGTTACTTCGCTAACCAGTACTGCTGGCTCTGACAGCGACTTCTCCGTCCTGGCCATCCTTCTGTGTGTGGTCACATCGCTTTCATCCTTCCTTGTTGACCGCATGTTGACGGTCGATTTCACCCTGTTGTTCCTTCTCTAACGAATTTGTGCGGTCGGTTCACGTCGTGCTTCCTTTGCTCGTGTGACCGGTCGCTTTCCTTCTGCACCACTCCTTACCCGCCTGCTGGGAATCATGGAGTACTTCAACCAAACAGGTCTCTTTCTCAGCTCAACCTTCCCTTCATTCTTTACCCAAAACAGGTGCCTTGTTGGCACCTCGTGGTGCTACCTCTTCGCAGAACCGGATCTCAGCTGTACGGTTTCCATTCTGTCGATGGTGTGCTGCGCTCAACTTCGCGGCTTCCCAAAATTGTCTTTCTTCAAAAATGCCTTACCCTGAGCTGCGCTGTAACTTAGAAGCTCCAAAACTGTCTTCCATCAAAAATTTCTTGCACAAAAATGCCTTACTTGGGCCAAGCCCAACAGGCTCCTAACACTTACACGTGGCTTGTCCTCGAGCCACTTTCTACTTCTGGTTCCATGAGTTGCTCTTCCTCTTACGGAGCTATCTTAGCAGCGAGCTCTTGATACATTGCACTCAGCTTAGAAACTGTATCCTTGCAATCTTCTTCAATGACCTTGATGGTTTCCAACACATCCTTTGTTAAGTCATCCTGAGTTTGCTCTTCTACTGACGTCTGCACGTCGCGGAGTTCCTGTAGCTTTCCTTCTATCTTCTGCGTTAGTTCATGGGATTCCTCCTACAGGGGCTGTGATTTGTCTCCGACTTCAGCCTCCTGTTCTCTTAAGCCTACAAGTTTTCGCTTTAATTATCTAACTTTTGGAGTCTATCTCTTGGTGGCAAGGTCTTTATCTCCGCGTTCAGTGTGTCTAACGTTGCTTCCTTTTCCTTCAAACTTGTCTGAACTTGCAGCAGCTCGGGGTCCTCTTGCAGCGTAGTGAATACTCTTGTAGCTTCGTCCAACAAGGTTTGACATTTTTCTACTTCACTAGCTATTGTTTCCGCGGCTGCTTTTACTTCTGCTGCTCTGAGCTCTGCCTGGTCTGGTGGCATATTTGGTTGATTCTGTGCTTCCAAGGCGGCAATATTCACTTGGTAATCAGTCTCCATTTCCTTCATTCCAGTCTTAAGATCGCTGACCATCAAGCCGATCTTAAGGATAGTATCCGTGAGCTCTAGCTGTTCTTCGCATTCTAGTATCTCCGTCCAGACCGAAGTGACATTATGCTCTATTCTTCTTCATCGGTCCTGCTCATCTTCAAGTGCCATGGTTTTCTTTAAACTTGCTTCCTGCAGCTGCTTATAATTTTCTTGCATTTGATGGTATTGGGTCAGAGCGACCACACTTCTATCATGGATCTCTTCGACAACCTGCAAGTGCAGATTGTGTAGGCCCTCTAGTGGAAACATCGCGATGTCGATGTCCACGTGCTTTATGTCCTTCGCACTCGAAGCTAACTGTTCATGCGGTAACCTTACGCTTAATGGGTCAAGTTGGACTATACGCGATCTGGGTGGCAAGGTCAGGGCCAGAGGTGTTTTCTTTCCCTGCGAAGTGTCCCTTGACCTTTCTTCTGATTTTGAATCTCGTGACCAGGGCAAGTTGCGTTGGACTTGCTCAAACTTCTCTGTTATGCCTTGCAGTGTGGTGAGATTCTTCTGTAAGCTTGCCTGGATCACCTCATCCTTACTATCTTGAAGTTCAACGCAACTTATAGATGCACCGTGACCGTGGATGCGATCATCTCATAATCGTCATTGTGGAGCTTCGCTTCTGACTGGCCCTTTACAGGCTTCTGCTTCTTTTTCTAGACTTTTTCTGGTGCTGAGCTTTCTACCTCCTTCCTTTTTCCTGACGGTGACTCTTCAACAATTGGTGTTGGAATGGGATTCAGGGTAATTTTTAGGGGCGAAATTTCGCCAATTGGCTATTTTTCGGGCTTTTTTTCAAAAAATAAATTCGCTATTTGGTCATTTTTAGTCTCTAATATTGCCTATATTTACATAAAATATGTTTTTTTATCATAATATTCGCCAAAATTTACCTGTTTCAATAGTAAATTGCAGGTTTCACATTTAAAATTCGCCTACCTATCTAAATAATTATTTTTTTCAATCCAAAACAATCGCCTAGAATACTATACTTAAGTATAATATTAGAATCCTTAAAAAATACCCTGATGGGATTACTTTCTTTGGAGTCACTGTCGATGATCATAGGTCCCTCGACCTTCCATTCATCTATCCATTCTTTCATGATGAGGTCGATATCTGCTTCATTCACGTGATAGCTCCCTTAGAACCATTCTGGGTTCTTTTTCTGCGCCTTCGCTGAAATATAGATTGAATGCATGTCAACGTAGAAATTTAAGGTGTGAATATATTTAGATGTTACCTGCTTGGCTATGCGCAGTGTGCGAATAATGATGTCGCGCAGCTGCTCATAATATGTGTGGAATACTTTGTTCGACGCGTGCTGTCTCTCTAGTATCAAATTCTCCCAGAGATTCTCATATCTGGATCCTCTACAGTCCTTATTGGCAGTGTTGAGGCCAACATATTATTTTGGGTCCTTCCATCCCACAAACGCGATCAAGACCATCAACCAGCTATAGTGGAAGTTATTTCCATGGATCTGCGTGTCGCACACATCTTCTAGAAATTCATTCAACAGGTATTAACACCAGTTAAATCTTCCAACCATCGCGACCTTCATCCCAAGGAGCACCGCTCCGGCTGGTACTTCATTAGGTCTTGCCTTCCGCAAAATTTTCCCAGCTAGCAGCTGTGTTACAAACCGACTAGCATCCTCGGCTATATCATCCATGAAGAATCCTCTTTTGCCTTTCGGGATGTTGTGTGTTGACTTCATCTTCGCGGCAACCTCCTTGTCCCTACTCTTTCCTTGAAAGAATTTCTTAGGGTCCTCGCCTCTCTTGCTTAACCCTGTGATGCGATGGATCAAGTCGATATTCAAGTCGACGTTCCTATCCAACCAAAGATAACCTTGTTGTGTGCACGAGATGAGTGTGCGCACCACTATATTAAGTTATGGGCTCCGATCGAAGTGCGGGAGCCTCAATAGGTTCAACAATCCTGACTCTATTACTTTGGATAACCAATTCTGCACGACCAACACAGAATTGCCCTTCACATCCTTCTTCCAGCACATATACTGATCTAGCTAAAATTGTTGGTACCTCGGCTCGGCCAAGTCCTTTTGCATTTGGAGTAGGTCGTGGTCCTCGAACTTACATTCTACAATTTTACCCAACAGATTTTTCTTTGGTTTCACATGCTTGGATATTGGTGGAAGCGGTATCTCATACTTCGTGTTCCTGGACAGCTTAATGGCCGGTGCATCCTGTGCACCCGGGGAGATATACTGAGGTGTCAGAGTAAGTGGGATTTCTTTATCGCTAAATGGCACTACAGGAAATGTGGATCTCATCATCTTTGGATTTTTCATCTCCACTGCTGGTTCCTTTCCCTTGGCTTGCATAACTATGGAATGTCGTGGCGATCGGTGTGAACCCTATCCCTGTTCTGTAACAACCTTCTTAGCGGGGGTTCACATCAACCCTTCAATCCCTCCATACTTAAACACCCTCACAGTCTCATTAACTGTGAATTCTTGCTCAATAGAGGAATTTTCAGACATTCACTGGATAATCTCTTAATAGACTGACGGGATCACTTAGCCCTCACTATAAACAAATTCAAGCTATGGCTCGCAGGAAAATTTCAGAGTTTCGGTAATGCCCGCGAGTCAAATACAGTGGTATTTATAGGCGCAATTGAGCCTTAGCCGTGCCCATCAATGGTTAGAAAAGCATTAAATGGCATGTCCGTTGGCCAAATCTGTTGAGGATTCGGGTCCTTTTCTTCATTAACTGCTTCAGAACGACTATTTTTGCATTAAAATGCTCAAGCGATCGTTGGCAAAATCACTGTATAATGGCTAGTTTTCCGACCGACATTTCAACGGCTAGTTTCTTTGAGCATTGCGTCAAACTGCACGGCGGGTCATCACTATCCCGGCACGATTTCTTCGCAATGTCGTTCTACTTCCTTCTGCAATTTTCATCCTTCTTGTTCTATTTGATCTGCGCAACTATCTTTTGAGCTTCAAACTGCACACTCTTTTTTTTTTTTATCCACGTAGCTTCTCTTCTTGACTATTGCTGCGCGGTACATATATCCTTTCCATCCATCTTCGCGTATCGATGCAAAACTTTGTGCAAACTTTGCCCAATTTCTAGTGCCCAATTTCAACTGTACTTGACACTTAGAAATTCCATTCTCTTTTGATCACTGAGGGTTCTGCGAAGTAGGACTATCCCGATAGGGTTTTAGTCTACTTCCATTCACCAGACCTGGTAAGGTATCTCTGGCTAACGTGGCTAACTGAACTGCGCCACCATTAGTAACATGCATAACAGTATATGGGCCAAACCAATGCATCTTAAACTTCCCAGGAAATTTCATAAACTTGCTATCATACAAGAGGACTAGATCACCTACCTGAAAAGACTTGTTCTTGATATGCCAATCATGCCATGCTTTTTCTCTGTCTTTCTGCACTTGCTGGTGAAATCCTGTGATGAAGTGATCTTCCTCCAACCCAACCAAGTGTAGAATCCTTTCTTCTATTGTTTCTTGATCTTCCATGCCTGTAAATGCAGTAATTCTTAAGTTGGGTACAATACACTCCATAGGCATCACAGCTTTCTGTCCATAGGCCAATCTGAAAGGTGTATGGCCAGTCAACTTCTTACAAGTGGTCATGTATGCCCATAACACAGCTGGAATGCGTAGATCCCAGTCATCTCTGTTGACATTGCATACCTTTGTCAGCGCATTCTCCAGTACCTTGTTGAAAGCATCAATGGTTCCATTGGCTTGAGGATGGTATGGCGTACTCCTCTAATGATAGATGTGGAACTCTTCAGTAAGGGCTTCAATAGTTCGGTTCAAAAAGTTAGTCCCTTGATCACTCATCAAAATCTTCAGGCATCCAAATCTGGTAAGGATGTTTTCAAAGATGAATTGCGTGGCAGTAAATGCACTACAGTCCTTTATTGGCTTAGCCTCTACCCATTTGGTGAGATAATCAGTCAGGGTGATAATGTATCTCACACCAGTCCTTTTTCCTGGTGGGTTAATAGGTCCGATGAAATAAATGGCCCATTTTTCAAATGCCTGAAGTGTCAACTGCGGATTCAGTGGCATTTCATCTCTTCACGACGGCCTTCCCATTCTCTGGCAAACATCGCAGCTCTGGCAATGTTCCTTTGAATCCTTATGAATTGTAGGCCACCATAGCCTTGCCCTCAATATCATTTGCATAGTGTCTCTTCTTGTGTAGTGACCTCCCGATACACTTGCATGTGCATCAGCCAATATGAATGGCTTCTCATGTTCTAGCATGCATCTGCGCAGCACTTCGTCTGGTCCCAACTTATATAATTGACCTGCGATTATAGTAAATTCTGCTGCTCTGACTACCAGCTGCTTCTTCTCTTGTGTAGTGAACTCTATGGGTGCCAATCCCGTAGTAAAAAAATCTACAATGTCCTTATAGTAGTCATCAGGGTAATTTTTAGGGGCGAAATTTCGCCAATTGGCTATTTTTCGGGATTTTTTTCAAAAAATAAATTCGCTATTTGGTCCAACCCAACAGATTAAACGAGATGCCTTTGCAGCCACAGCTTGTGGTTGAACCATTTGATAGGTGGGCTCTAGATTTTGTAGGGCCTATCAACCCTCCCTCATAGCAGAAAGTTCACATCTTGGTTTGCACAGATTACATGACCAAATGGGTAGAAGCTGTAGCCTTGGTTAAGGCCAATGATCAGGCTATGATTGATTTCCTATATGAAGATATTTTTACTCAGTTCGGAGTACCTAAGGAAATCTTTACAGACGGTGAACCACAGTTTGTGTCTCAGAAGCTAGAAGCACTATTACAGAAATTTCATATTCAGCATAGAATAACCTCACCATATGATCCACAGGCCAATGGCTAAGTGGAGAGCACAAACAAGGTTATCGAGGCTATTCGGACAAAAACAGTGAAGAGCCATCGTAAATATTGGGCTGAAAGGCTTCCAGAGGCACTATGGGCCTATCGTACTATGTGGCGTAACACCACTGGTTTTTCCCCATATGAGTTAGTGTATGGTAAGAACGTTGTTTTTCCAATTGAATTTGAAATCAGAACCTTGAAAACAACTGTGGAAGAAAACCTGGATTTATTAGAGGCACAGAGGAACCGACTAAATCAACTCAATGAATTGGATGAGAATCGCACAGCTGCAGTACATCATACAGATTTAATCCAACAACAGAGCTCTAGGTGGCATGATCGATTTATAAAGAAGAAAGTCTTCCAAGAGGGGGACTGGGCCTTGTTGTATGATTCACGGTTTAAGAGGGACTTTAAAGGCAAATTGTGCACCCGTTGGTTGGGCCCCTATCAGATAGATCGGGTATTTGATAATGGAACAGTCCGGTTGATCACCATTGATGAAAACAAAGTACCATTATTCGCAAATGGTCATCGGCTGCGACTGTATCACAAGCCGATCTCAAGGGAAGCTTTCGTTTCGCATGTTGCAGGTGATCCAGACTATCAGCTAACGCTAGGACAGGGATTTTTCTCAACCCCTGTCAATTTCTAAGAACTGCAATATCCACGTTATTTGTACATTAATAATCCATTTTCTTTTCATTATGTATTTTATCTTTTTTTTTTTTCATTTTGCATTTGATTGGGTTTGTTTGAATAATTATGTGCAGGAACTAATTGGAGGAATAACGGTCGTGACTAGGCCAGACGACTGTGGGCACCTTGCATTTGTTCCTGATCTAATAAAGCTCTTTTTTAAAAAAGATGGATGATTCATTATCTTTCAGCAGTCAGCTGAAAATTTTCCTGTTACTTCATATCGCGCAGCTGCGACTCCTTATCTTGCTTGTTCTTACTATTTCAGCAGATACGACTCCTTATCTTGCTTGTTCTTACTATTTTAGCAGCTGCGACTCCTTACCTTGCTCATTCTTACTATTGCAACAGCTGCGACTCTGCTATTCCTGACCAATCCGCCAAATGCAACAGTTGCGACTCCGTTATCCTTGACTATTTCATCAAATACAGCAGTTGCGACTCCACTATTTTTTACTATTCCGCTAAACCCAACAGCTGGGACTCCGCTATTTTTGACAATTCTGCCAAATGCAGCAGCAGCAACTTCGCTATCCTTGACTATTCTGCCAAATGCAGCAGCTGCGACTCCGCTATTTTTTACTATTCCACTAAACCCAGCAGCTGCGACTCCGCTATTTTTTACTATTCCGCCAAATGCAGCAGTTGCGACTCCACTATCCTTGACTATTCCGCTGAACCCAACAACTGCGGCTCCGCTATTCTTGACTATTCTACCAAATCTAGCAGCTGCGACTCCGTTATTTCCACTTCATTTCTGCTCCTTCCGGACAACTGCGACTCCACCATTTTTGCTTATTTTGCTAAGTCTAGCAGCTGTGACTCCGCCAGTTTTTCCGCTCTCCGATTGATGATGCCAATAATGATTGAATTAGGCGTCAGTTTTGATTGCTCGCTCCATAAGATCCAATCATGGTTCGCCACGAAGGAAATTTTGGGTGTCTTGAGTAGCTGTCATCCTAGGTGGCGGTGGCCACATCACTTCAGCACATGTGCATTCATACTCGCAAGGACAATGGCCGGCTGTAATGATTGATCCATGGCTCAAACTCATAAACGCAAAGGTACGGATCACATCTTTTACATGATTTGGCAGAAAATTAAATACGGTAATAACGATTATGTACTGTCGTAACCCTTGATTAATGAACCCATACGAATTAACCTCTAGGGATTTTGTCAGGATCATGGTTGTATTTATTTCCCGTCACCTTACCCAATTTGCACCTGTTACCCCAATTCTGCCAACTTCATTGTTTCAACGGAATGTTCATATTGGCACAGACTTCCCTAAAACCTGATTTTTGAACCCCAACGACCCTTTGCATGTTCGTAAAACTTCAACCTCCACGTCTAGACTGGAAATTGTTGCATTCGTTCTGCACTTTAAGGAGGGATTAAAATGGGAAACCCAGTCCGACATGAGCCAGTAAATACAGAAGCTGTACATGCCAATGCAGAAGTTCTTAATATTTTTATAGCAGTAGGTTGGATGGCATACTTTGAACGGTTGAACGGTTTCCACACAGAAACTGCATTGCAATTTGCCCTCAACTTGGCTGATACTCACTCCAAGGTCAGGGGACTGTGTGTGGATGTTACAGAAGAAATAATATCCGAGGTTACTGGCTTACCCCTGGTTGGGAAGAAGTAATTTGGACGGAAGGCACATAATGCAAATGCGGTGAGGGAATTTCTGGCAGTTGGAGAGCAAGTTCGTCCAAAGCACCATGGGCTGGAACTGGCATCTTTACCACCACCCTGGAATCAAGTGGCAATCTTTGTGAAAAGATACATCTCTTGTGGAGGTAGGTACCAAATTGTTTCCTTCTTTGAACTTCCCTTATTGTCTCATTTACGCCATAGAAATTTGGTGAATATACAATTTTATCTGCTTAAAGCCCTACAAACTATGGCTGGATATGCAAGACCCGCCCAACACCCAGTTTCCTCCCTTACTAATCATGGCCTAATTAAATTACTAGTCTTAAGAGCCATTGCAAATTGTAATGTAACCTGGGAACAATTTCTGGCTGGAGATAGGCCAATCATACAACCTGTATTAGAAATGGAGGGTGTTGGTGAAGATAGTGAGGACCGGCGTTCCTCAAATCCAGTTGCGGGGGAGGCTGGAGCATTAGAAAACCAGACCAGTGACGAAGAGGAAGTAAACAAGGGAGAAGCAGCATCAACAAAAAACCCTGTTGCTGAGGAAATTGTGATGGGAACCATGGAGCAGGAGGCAGAAAAATCAGAAGCTGTAAATGCAGAAGAAGATATTCAAATAAAAGAAGCTGAAACTGGAGCAACTATTGAAGTTGCGACAGTAGAAGCTGCAATTGCAGAAACAGGAATTCAGGAGGAAGGATATCAAACAGGAATAGTAGAAGAAGGGACTGTGGAAATTTTGGAGGTTGTGTCTTCTCCGGAGATAAGGGGTACCATTATTGAAGAAGAAAAGACCGAGGTAAAGACCCCTATGTCAAAGAAACGAAGAGTAGGATCAGGAAACAGGGGTCAGACACCCACTGCAACAAAGAAAAGGAGAATCAGAACTGTCGAAGCACTAGTAGCAGTAGGTAGTGAGGAACACCCAGTGGGAATGGCGAGGAAAAGAAGGACTCGATCGGCAATTGTAGCAGTAGTAGCAGCAGAAGCAGCTGTAACAGCAGAAGCAGCTGCAATAGCAGCGGAGGTAGCAGAGACAACAGAAGAAGCTGAGATAGTGGATGCAATTGGGGGTAATATTGAAGCACCCTTAGCAGAGACAACAAGAGCAGTCAGAGAGAATAGGGAGTCACCTGTGGTAGAGAAAGCACTCGTAACAGAGGTAGATATAGAGATTCCCATTTTGAACCCCAAGTCATCTACTTCTATGCAGGAGCCTTCCAGAGAAGAACCTCAAATCGAAAATCTCCTGCTCGAAAATGAATTATTAAAAGAGGAGGTGCAGATATTGTGAAATGAGCTGGAAAGATGGAAGGGAGTAGTTGGAAAACAAGCAGAGAAGAATTTGAACACATTAGCAAATGCTGCAAACTTAGTAGAAAATCCATCTTTTGCATTTGAAAATGATAAGTATGGAGAGACTGTTTTTCCAAAGTGTGGAGATAAATTTTTTGCAGCAGGACACAGAGTTGTTGTGTTGGGAGTTGCATCACAAAAGCATGTACAGATAGAGGAGGTGGAAGAAGGAATGCCAGAAATCGAATTGATGAGGGAAAATGAGCCAAGAATGTAAGAGATCCCTGATTCGAATTTAGGAGATGAAACAATACAGTCCCAGCCATTAGGGGACACCGAGGATCTTCAGGACCAGTCTCATCAGTCAGAAAAACTTGATATAACCCAGAAACAATCTCAACAGTTCAAAGAAATTGAAGAACAAGGGACTGTTACATAAGAACCAGCACCCTTGAAAATATTTAGTGAGGCTGCAACTCAAACAACAACATTTGATATCAAGGACCAAGAAGAAAACACTGTTACACAAGAACCAGTGTTTCCAAAATCATTTGCTACAGTTGCAACACAAACTGAGATGGCTGAGATTGAAATGGAGAAAGAGGATGTTGTCACACAAGAACCAACAATCCTAAGAATATTGGCTGAGACTGTAACACAGAATGAGGGGGATGAGGTTGATATGGAAATGAAGGGTGTTGTTACACAAGAACCAACATCCCCGAAATCCATGGCTGAGACTGCACCACAGGCACAGACCACTGCCACTCCAATAGAGGATGAAACTGTTACAGTGCCAAACCAAAACAAGGAAGTCATTTATCTTGACTTTGATGATGAAAAGGAGGTAGAAGACAGAAGATTTCAAAGGCTGGAAAAGAGGATTCTCTGGTTAAATCTCGAGTTGGATAAATATCTCAAGTGGATTGATCAGTTCAGGACAGGTATGATCTCTCTCCAAGAACATAGGAATGTCATTAAATGTATGAGAGAAAAGTGGGCTGAGGAGTTATTCTTCCAGAAACTCCGCTGGGAGAAACTTCAAGAAAAATTGGAAGGATTGAAGAAACTTAAGTTCCTGCAACAAGAAAAAGACAAAATGTACACTCTTTCCATAGAATTGTTGAGTTGCAGGGCTCCATCCCCCTCTTACCCTGTCTTTCTCCATGAGCAGACAACTTTATTTCAATTAAGGGCTCTTAAGGAGGGGAGATCATTTGATTTGGCAACAGCTACTCAGTTTTTGGAGACTTTTCTAAAAAGTGATTTTGAGGATCGACATTTGTTATGTGAACTGTATTTACATGACAGGGCTTGTTATATTGACTCTTCATCTAATCCATTACCTAGTCTAGGGGATTTTTAGCTGAGCGAATTTTCCTCCTTTGTCATTAACCATGTAAGATGGAAAGATGCTTTCCAAACCATCCTTAGCAATGAGGAGCATTCTACTCTCTGGATTAGGGGGGAACCTTAGGATCCAAAATCATTCATAGAAAATCATGCTAAATCTCTCAGGGTTCCTTCAATTGCCCAATACTTTGAAATCCTGCGAGATAAAATCATTACCACATGTGTCCCAATGATTCTTAATATGCAGCAGGATGCCCTGGAAGGTAGTGAATACAGATGGTTGTACTCTTCCTCATCTCTGAAGGAAATGGATCCATATGGCTTTGAAAATTTCAGGCAAGCTTTGACAAGGATTCCTAGATATGTGCAATGCATGAAAAAGTGTGGGTCTTGGTGGATTGGCTTAAGATTCAAATTCCCTCTCATATGGTTGCCTGTGAGTCCTTACAGAAACAACTATTCTTTGACTATAAAAGAAGAAGAGTTGTGTTGGGAGCATTGGATATCCTGCTATGGGTTTGTGCCTCGAGGGGAGACACCAGAACTTGCCTATAATCTTACAAATCTTCACAAATTCAACTCAGACTCAGATTCAGACTAAGGGAGGTTGTTGCATGAGGACATGTAATCGCATAGTTGGGGGGAGATGTTGGGTCTAGGAAATGCCCATTTTTGGCCATCCTTATTACATCATTTTTCCCTGATTTCATCCTACTTTCATAAGCTATATCCATGTCTTTCTTCAGATCAATCAATGATATTGACAGGTATAATTCGTTATTGCTTTATTTATTTTCTGCCTAAGATTGTTAAAGATTCTGGTTCTTAGTCCTTGGTTTATGTTGATCTGTGTGATTTCATTTAGTCAAGGTCTAAAGTGCAAGTGTATCAGCTAAGTGGCACCAGTTGTTACTCTTCAAAGCACCAACTCCTCATAACTCTAAGGGATAGCACATTCATCCATGAGAATCTGTAACAGACTTCCACTGAAACAGAACCCAGATGCGACAACCAGATTGCATTCCAGATTGCCAAATTCGTTGATCCATTGATTGCTGGAGTAACAACTCCTTCATGAGTAACAACCTTGTTTAATGCAGCTGTAACAGTTAGCTATAACTCCGCAGCATGAAGATCATAGATATTCAGACAAGGCTCTCATAGTGGATCGTGATATGTACTTCCAATGTATAAATATGCAAAGGCTCTCGTAGCCTGGGGTTGGACAATTACCATTTTACATAAGCTGTAACAGAGCACTGATACTATCAATTTCCATCATTAATATGAGAGCAGAGTTCTTCATTTTTGTGTCTTAATTTGTTGTGATTCTCGGCATCTCTGTTAGAAGGCCAGGGCCCACCTTCTCACAGAGATAGCCATTTTAACTAGGTAGAGTAATTTAGCTTTCCTTCTGTTGTGTGGTGTGGAATTATTGCAGATTTTATTGGTAGCTGCAACATAGAATTAGCTTGCCTTTTGGTAGTTCATAATTGCATCTTGAATAACTGTAGCAGATTGGTGTGACAGTCGACTATGTAGGATAATTCAGTTAATGCATGTGTGTTTGAATCAGCTGTAACAGCCAAGCTCAATTTCAATATCTTTCAGTTGTTTATGCTTTCTAGGATTTCCAGTAATTATCAGTTAGAGTCCAAGCTTAGATTTTGGTTACTGTTGTATCTTCAATTGATTTAGAGTAGGAAGATTATGATTGAGTAACAGTAGCTGCTAGATGGATAATTTTGGTAAAGATTAGTTATTGGTAGTTTGATAATTATAGGATTTAACTTCTTGCAACAGCAATCTGGTTTATTTATATTCTTAATTTTATAATTGCTGGGTGATTTATGTAGGAAGGTAGTTTCAATCAAATCCTTAGATGTGTGAATTAGCTTAGTTTGCTTTCTGGAGTGAATTTGGCTGGATAGATTGGTAGGATCATTATCTACAATTAGTAAATCAACTGCTTGACATGTTTATGCACAAATTATGCTTATTACCATTGAAACAAAAGACCTCCCTGGGTTTGACAATTTATATTGACCATTATGTGTGTTAGCTTTAATTAGCTGACATATAGGGTGACCAACATTTTGGCGCCGTTGCCGGGGATGGTAATAGATAGACAGAGTTAGTAGTTGGTTTCATTTGATTTTATTTTAGTTCAATTATTTACAGCATGCATGAATACAAGAAAAACAAATCGGGAACCCCCTTTGAATACTAACGTTGAAGGTGGAAGAGGTCGAGGTTGTAATGCAGGTAAGGGAAGACACACATACATTGATGAGATAATTGCTACAGCTGATTCTTGCACTAGACCACCGCAGAACTCTACAGGCAGGGGAAATTTGGTTCCTCCCAATCTTGAACATTCAACATCCATAGTGGAGAATACAACGGGACCTTCAACTCATGTTGCAAAAAGTAAACCTCCCGAGGATAAGGGAAGCAATGTAGGTGCACCAAATAGAGAGGAGATCTATCATATCGACGGAACCAGAGTTACTAAAGAGCTGTGGTTGGAGACTCGCCGAATAGAAGAGGAAGAGAGAAGTCGAGAAGAAGAGAGGAGAAGAGAGGAAGAAGCTAAAGCAGAGGAAGAATGCATAAAGGGAGCTGTTGAATTTTGGGCTAGAAACATGGATGGTAGAGAACAGGAGGGCGAGAACGAACATGGGAATAAACGGGAAGAAGAAGGAGAAAATAATCAGCCTGGTAATACTATGGCTACATTAGAATTCCCTATCCTCCAGATACCTGGAGCAGCTCCTATGAAAAACATCTCACCATCAGTTCTACCGAATTTTCATGGTAAGTCCTCTGAGGATCCTGATGAGTTTCTTTTTGAGTTTGACATCCTCTGTCGCAGCTATGATTACACCCCTAGTGCTCAGAAACTGAAGTTATTCCCAGCCACCTTGAAAGGAAATGCTCTACGCTGGTTCATGAGTCTGGGTCGTGAGTCCATTACTACTTGGGACCAAATGAAAAACACCTTCCTTTCTAAGTACCAAGAATATTGCAGAACTAGGGCTAGAAAAGAGGAGTTGTTTAAAATGGTTCAGAAGGATGAAGAAAGTTTGGAAGACTTTGTGGAAAGATTGCTGTACAATTTACAAAGATTTGGTCATGCTGAGATTGGAAAGGATGTGCTCAAGATCATCTTACTAACAGGAATTAGAGAAGACTGCCTTAATATGTTAAATCTGCTGGGAAAAGGGGATATCTCAAAGGAACCTTTCGAAAAGATTATTGAATTATGTCGAAGGTACTCTAGGGGATCCTCTAGAACCAGCAAACGAGACAAAGACTGAGACCAGGATGTCTTCACGAGGACTCAGAATTCAACTAGTGGAGGGGCCACTCGAGCAGAAATAGGCAACTTACTTGAGAATTTTAAAACAGACACGATGAGCTCCATTTCCTCAGACTTATATGTCATGAGAGCAAAGCAGAAGCAAGTGGTAGAAGATCTTACACTTGGTGTATTCTGTCCTAGATGTAGGAAAAAACACCCACTGAAGGAATGCCAGTTGGACAAAGCAGAGGTATGTAGGATATGTGAACTCGAGCATGATACTAAGGAATGTCCTTCTTTACCTAAGGTCAAAGCAGTCCTACAGGCATCCATTCCGGATGTGGAGCCAGCACACTTCATGGCACAGAAGAAACCATGACAGCCTCGAAACAAAGGTATGAATCCAGACCCAACATTTTTTCTGAATAATATGAATGGAATGAACAATATGCATAATATGAATACACAATTCCCTTCACATTATTCTAACAACCAGTGGCATCCTTCTCAGAACCCAATGCAAAATATTAATTCATGGACACCATGGTCACAACAGTCAAACCATCCTCCTTGAAATTCCAACTGGAGAAATTCTTACCAAGGAAATAATTTTCCCCATCACCAGACTCAGTATCAACAGTACCCTCCTCAACAGTATCAGCATCAGCAGTATTAGCAACCACAGCTCCCTTTCCAAAACAATGTCGCACCTATGAATGCACCACTTCGACCACAGCTACCTGCACAACCTAACCCGAACCCAAACAATAAAGCAGTCCATCAATTTGAGACTGCCAACATGCCTGCGTATTCCATCACCCAGATTCCCTGCAATGATATACAATTACGATCAGGAAGGGTGGTGGAACCTATTATCACTGAGGATGTTTCATCCCCAGTGATTGAAACTGGAGTAAATCAACATTATGAGAACATTGTTAATTCAGCAAGCCCCATCATTGAGGATGCTGATACTCCTACTGAAATAGTAGCTGAAACTCAGGAAGCAACACACGATGTGTCATAGCCTGCACAGTTGAATAGAGAACCACCATACCCTGAACGATTGGCCCTACAGAAAACAGTGGAACAGCCCTAATTTGATCTTGTGGGAGCGTTGAAAAAATTGTATGTTAAAATTCCACTGTTACAAGCCCTCCATGATGTGCCCATTTATGCCAAGACTGTTAAAGATTTATGTGTCAAGAAACTAGGAAGAAGGCCTAGGGACCCCCCCACTGTCCACGTGCTGGGAAAGCTTTCAGAATTAATAATGGGGAAGGCCCCTGTGGCAAAATATGATGACCCTGGGAACCCGACTGTTACAGTTCACATAGGGAACACACAAATTCCAAATGTCTTGGTGGATTTAGGCGCAGTTATTAACGTTATGACCATAGAAACTGTGAACAAATTGGGACTCACTAATCTTCGGCCAACCCCTACTATTTTGGAATTTGCTGATAGATCAACGATCAAGCCTGAAGGGATCCTAGATGACCTCGTGATCTCAGTCGACTCGTGGGAATACCTTGCAGATTTCTTAGTGTTACAGCCGAAATCCCAGTTGGGGGGACACCCACTGATCCTGGGAAGACCGTGGTTGGCCACAGCAGATGCATGTATTAGCTGTCGGTCAGGATCTATGACCATTTCCGATGGAACTGAGATCAAGAGCCTAACCCTATACCCTCCAGCTCGACCAAGCACAGAAGTTGAGACTCCATTATGGGCAGATTTGGAGGAGGAAGAGGGTGTGCAACCATTACTAACCATAGGGAGATCCTTAACGTTTAAAGATGAAATAGAGGATGATGCCATTAATAGTTTCATCAATGAGCCCACGTCAGTCAATAAACATGTCTATCAGATCTTGTACAGTACTCTAGCTACAACAGAACAAGAAAATCTTACAGAAGAAACTCTAATCGATGATGACAGTATAATTCCAGTACTTAAGAATTCCAAGAGTGTTCCAGTAGAAATTGGGCCAGGAAAAACATTGAATATCAATCCTAATCTGGCACCTAGCGACCTGGAATAGCTAGTCACTCTGCTAAAACAACGTAGGGGATCTTTCGCTTCAGAGTACACAGATATGAAAGGAATTTCTTCTCATATGTTCACCCATCACATTTATGTTAAGAGCGACTCCAGGCCTATATGTCAACCACAATGAAGGATGAACCTGAACCTAAGAGACATAGTGAAAGAAGAAATCCAAAAACTTTTGGAAGCAGGATTCATATACCCAATTTCAGACAGTGAGTGGGTTTCTCCACTTGTGATTGTGCTAAAGAAGAATGGGAAATGGAGTGTCTGCGTAGATTATAGAGAACTGAACAAAGCAATGCAGAAGGACCATTTCCCCTTACCTTTCATTGATCAGGTCCTTGATAACTTGTCTGGGAAAAAGTATTTCTCCTTTCTGGATGGCTTTAGTGGCTATAACCAGATCCAGATTGCTCCAAAAGATCAGGACAAAACCACTTTCACTTGCCCCTAGGGAACTTTTGCCTACCGAGTACTTCCTTTTGGGTTGTGCAACGCACCAACTACATTTCAGAGAGCAGTGATTGGTATCTTTTTAAAAATGGTGAATGATTGCGTGGAAATTTGTATGGATGACTTTACTCCATATGGTGATAGTTATGAAGAAGCACTGAAAAATTTAGAAAAGGTATTGAAACACTATGAACAAAGCCAACTCTCTTTAAGCACTGAAAAGTGCCAAATGATGATGAGCGAAGGCATAGTGCTAGGGCACTTCAGCTCTTCTGATGGTATCCAGGTAGATCCATCCAAAATCAAGGTAATTGAAAATATACCAACTCTTGGAACACAGAAGGATGTACGTAGCTTCTTGGGGCATGCTGGCTATTACAGAAGGTTCATAGAAAATTTTTCCAAACTAGCTTCACCTTTGTTCACTCTGTTGATGAAGGATGCACAGTTTGTCTGGAATGATGCATGCCAAACAACATTTACTGAGCTCAAGAGAAGGCTGTCTACAACACCCATCTTACGAGGGTCCAATTGGGCTCTGCCTTTTCACATTTCTTCAGATGCTTCAGATATTGCCATTGGAGCAGTTTTGGGACAACAGGAAGGTAATGTTCCTTATGCCATTTACTACATTAGTAAAAATTTGTCTCCTGCTGAACTAAATTATACTGTCACAGAAAAAGAATTTCTTGCCATTGTTTATGCCATTAACAAATTTAGACATTATATTACTGGATATTCTACTTTTGTGCACACTGATCATTCTGCTATCAAGTATTTAATGAATAAACCAATTATGAATGCTAGAGTTACTAGATGGCTGTTACTGTTACAAAAATTTGATATCACAATTATTGATAGACCAGGAAAGGAAAATGTTGTTGCAGATTGTTTATCTTGATTTACTAATAGTGATGACAATTTACCAGTCGAAGATTCCTTCCCTGACGAACATTTGTTTGTAGTATCAGCTCATTCCCCATGGTATGCACATATTTCTAACTTTTTGGCTGTAGGTAGGCTTCCAGCACATCTATCAAAGAGAGAAAAAAGGAAGATCATACAACAGAGTGCTAGGTACTGCTGGATTGATGGCCATCTTTTCTACACAGGGCTTGATTTAGAGATCAGAAGATGTGTTAGAGAAGATGAAATCTTTAGCATTCTTAAAGCTTGCCATGATGAGCCCTGTGGGGGACATTTTGCTAACAAAAGGATAGGTCATAAAGTTTTGAGAATGGGCTATTTTTGGCCCACATTGTTTAGGGATGCAAAGAAGTATGTTCAGGCATGTGATAGCTGCCAAAGGATGGGCCAACCCAACAGATTAGACGAGATGCCTTTGCAACCACAGCTTGTGGTTGAACCATTTGATAGGTGGGCTCTAGATTTTGTAGGGACTATCAACCCTCCCTCAAAGCAGAAAGTTCACATCTTGGTTTGCACAGATTACATGAACAAATGGGTAGAAGTTGTAGCCTTGGTTAAGGCCAATGATCAGGCTATGATTGATTTCCTATATGAAGAGATTTTTACTCGGTTCAGAGTACCTAAGGAAATCTTTACAGACGGTGGACCACCGTTTGTGTCTCACAAGTTGGAAGCATTGTTACAGAAATTTCATATTCAGCATAGAATAACCTCGCCATATGATCCACAGGCCAATGGCCAAGTGGAGAGCACAAACAAGGTTATCGAGGCTATTTTGACAAAAACAATGAAGAGCCATTGTAAATATTGGGCTGAAAGGATTCCAGAGGCACTATGGGCCTATCGTACTATGTGTCGTAACACCACTGGTTTTTCCCCATATGAGTTAGTGTATGGTAAGAACATTGTTTTTCCAACTGAATTTGAAATCAAAACCTTTAAAACAGCTGTGGAAGCAAACTTGGATTTATCAAAGGCACAGAGGAACCGACTGAATCAACTCAATGAATTGGATGAGAAGCGCACAACTGCAGTACATCATACAGCTTTAATCCAACAACAGAGCTCTAGGTGGCATGATCGATTTATAAAGAAGAAAGTCTTCCAAGAGGGGGACTGGGCCCTGTTGTATGATTCACGGTTTAAGAGGGACTTTAAAGGCAAATTGCGCACAAGAAAAAGACAAAATGTACACTCTTTCCATAGAATTGTTGAGTTGCAGGGCTCCATCTCCCTCCTACCCTATCTTTCTCCATGAGTAGACAACTTTATTTCAATTAAGGGCTCTTAAGGAGGGGAGATCATTTGATTTGGCAATAGCTACTTAGTTTTTGGAGACTTTTTTGAAAAGCGATTTTGAGGATCAGCGTTTGTTATGTGAATTGTATTTACATGACAGGGCTTGTTATATTGACTCTCCATCTAATCCATTACCTTGTCTAGGGGATGTTCAGCTGAGGGCATTTGCCTCCTTTGTCATTAACCATGTAAGATGGCGAGATGCTTTCCAAACCATCCTCGGGAATGAGGAGAATTCTACTCTTTGGATTAGGGGGGAACCTTAGGATCCAAAAGCATTCATAGAAAATCATGCTAAATCTCTCAGGGTTCCCTCAATTTCCCAATACTTTGAAATCCTGCGAGATAAAATCATTACCACATGTGTCCCAATGATTCTTAATATGCAGCAGGATGCCCTGGAAGGTAGTGAATACAGATGGTTGTACTCTTCCTCATCTCTGAAGGAAATGGATCCATATGGATTTGAAAATTTCAGGCAAGCTTTGACAAGGATTCCTAGATATGTGCAGTGCATGAAAAAGTGTGGATCTTGGTGGATTGGCTTAAGATTCAAATTCCCTCTCATATGGTTGCTTGTGAGTCCTTACAGAAACAACTATTCTTTGACTATAGAAGAAGAAGAGTTGTGTTGGGAGCATTGGATATCCTGCTATGGGTTTGTGCCTCGAGGGGAGACACCAGAACTTGCCTATAATCTTACAAATCTTCACAGATTCAACTCAGACTCAGATTCAGACTAAGGGAGGTTGTTGCACGAGGACATGGAATCGGATAGTTGGGGGGAGATGTTGGGTCTAGGAAATGCCCATTTTTTGCCATCCTTATTACATAATTTTGCCCTGATTTCATCCTACTTTCATAAGCTATATCCATGTCTTTCTTCAGATCAATCAATGATATTGACAGGTATAATTCGTTATTGATTTATTTATTTTATGCCTAAGATTGTTAAAGATTTTGGATCTTAGTCCTTGGTTTATGCTGATCTGTGTGATTTCATTTAGTCAAGGTCTAAAGTGCAGGTGTATCAGCCAAGTGGCGCCAGTTGTTACTCTTCAAAGCACCAACTCCTCATAACTCTAAGGGACAGCGCATTCATCCATGAGAATCTATAACAGACTTCCACTGAAACAGAACCCAGCTGCGACAACCAGATTGCATGCTAGATTGCCAAATCTGTTGATCCATTGATTGCTGGAGTAACAGCTCCTTCATGAGTAACAACCTTGTTTAATGCGGCTGTAAAAGTTAGTTGTAACTCCGCAGCATGAAGATCATAGATCTTCAGACAAGGCTCTCATAGTGGATCGTGATATGTACTTCCAATGTATAAATATGCAAAGGCCTCGTAGCCTGGGGTTGGACAATTACCATTTTACATAAGCTGTAACAGAGCACTGATACTGTCAATTTCCATCATTAATATGAGAGCATAGTTCTTCATTTCTGTGCCTTAATTTGTTGTGATTCTCGGTGTCTCTATTAGAAGGCCAGAGCCCGCCTTCTCACAGAGATAGCCGATTTAAGTAGGTAGAGTAATTTAGCTTTCCTTCTGTTGTGTGGTGTGGAATTATTGCAGATGTTATTGGTAGTTGCAACAGAGAATTAGTTTTCCTTTTGGTAGTTCATAATTGCATCTTGAATAACTGTAGCAGATTGGTGTGACAGTCGATTGTGTAGGACAATTCAGTTAATGCATGTGTGTTTGAATCAGCTATAACAGCCAAGCTCAATTCCAATATCTTTCAGTTGTTTATGCTTTATAGGATTTCCAGTAATTATCAATTAGCTTCCAAGCTTAGATTCTAGTTACTGATGTATCTTCAATTGATTTAGAGTAGGCAGATTATGATTGAGTAACAGTAGCTGCTGGATGGATCATTTTGGTAAAGATCAGTTATTGGTAGTTTGATAATTATAGGATTTAACTTCTTGCAAAAGAAATATGGTTTATTTATATTCTTAATTTGATAACTGTTGGGTGATTTCTGTAGGAAGGTAGTTTCAATCAAATCCTTAGATGTGTGAATTAGCTTAGTTTGCTTTCTGGAGTGAGTTTGGATGGATAGATTGGTAGGATCATTATCTACAATTAGTAAATCAACTGCTTGATAGGTTTATGCACAAATTATGCTTATTACCATTGAAACAAAATACCTCCCTGGATTTGACAATTTATATTGACCATTCTGTGTGTTAGCTTTAATTAATTGACATATAGGGTGACCAACAGTTTGTAGTTAAGATAGACCAATCTATATTTCCTTTGCGAAGCTCTGTGTCTGTATACCAATCTTCTGGGATCTTCTCGAATGTGTGCACAAACAGATGAACCCCTTCTGTCTGTGGTCTCTTTTCCCATGCTTGTGAAAAAATTTCCATGTGATCCCTTGGATCCATCTGTCCATTATAATTTCCAAATGTCAGTGCAACTTTCTCTGCGAACCTGATTTGCATCATATGTCTGCACTGATCCCATGTAGTCAAAGTCTGCTTATTTGCAGCCCACCATCTGGCAGGTGCAACACGTAGTGCCATGTCTAATGCTGGTATGCGGTGTTCAGCTGCAACTGATACAGTATATTCTTGAATAAATGAATAAACATTAGTCGAACCATCATAAGTGAGGATTGGACTTACCTCGGTTCCAATCCAGTGCAGTGACTTCGTGATCTGCGCGCATCTTCTTGCAGATACTTCGTGCGTACGGCTTTGCCAATTTTCTAGTCCTGCGTCAGAATCTGAGGTGGAAGAACTGTCACATCACCAACTAAGTGCTCCATCTGCTGTAGGATTAATGTAGTCATCTTGATTTGCATTCATCTTGTAAATGCGATCAAGATCATGTGCCCCGGATTCTTCCTGAATTGGCTCATTGTATCTTTCTCCTTGCGAAGGGTCCAATGGTGCGATAACCCTAATATCCTACCCTTCAAAGATCATCTTCTTGGTCTTCAGGTTTATGATTGCGAGGTTATCCATCGCCCAGTCTATACCGAATAGTGTTGGATAAGGCTGACTATCATCCACAATTTCAATAACCTCGAAGTCTGCATGACTTCGCACTCCATGGATGTCAACAATAATATTGGCTAGTCTCCCAAAAGGTATGACTTTCTGTTGGTTGGCCAATCTCAACTGTATGGGTGACTATGACAACTTTGGTCTCCCCATCTGCTGCCATGTATGCTTAGTCAAGACATTTACCTCTGATCCTAGATCAAGGATTATCTCATCCATTTCATAATCTCCTATCTGTGCATTGAGCCTCATTTCTCGACCTGTTCTTTTATGGCTCTTGATGTGATGAATTGCGCTCTAGGTAGTATCCTTCTCATTGTGTGGTTCATATTGGTTTAACAGTTTTTGTAATTCCACTACAGCGTTTGCGCTCTTAAATAATTTCATGCAGCTCCGTAGGAACTGCGCAACATAAGTGTTTGTCTCTATTTCGGGACACGTCTGGTCATACGCTGCTGGCATATCTTCCATATGCATTGTTTCACTTTGCAATGGGATTCTTGGTGACCTAGGTGCTGTCTCTTTGAAAATATCCCTTGCTTCTTCAAAGGCTTCTTTGTTCTTCTCTAGATTGAAAACAGGTGTTTTCCCAGTAGCTTTTCTGATCCAGACCGCTTCAGCAGGGGTCTGGTTAGTTTCAAAATCTCCAAAAGTTGAAGCTTCTACTTGCCTATCTCTTCCTGTTGCGGCTCCACTTCGCGTCACAACATTAATACTAGGAACTGCACTCCTTTTCTCTGTTGCGATCAGCTGAATATTCGGGTTAGGTACATCTTGCTTTCTCTTCTGCATTTCTACTGCTAACACTAGGCATGCTTCAATAATATGATCAAAAGATTTACAATAATTACAAGTAGTACATGGATTGATACAATCTCTAGATAAGTGACCTGGCTGGCCACAGTTATAACAGATCATCTGGCCTCTTCCTCTTCCTTTTCCTGGGCCAGTATTTCTTCCTCTTCCGCGGAATCCTCCACGGCCTCTGTATGCGCCTTGGTTATACTGCGCATTATCCTTGTTCTGCAGAGTTTCTTCTTGGAATCTGTAAAATCCACCATGCATATGCTCTATATCTTTATTTCTTTCTAGCATGAGCTCATATGCCCGACAGTTGGAATCATCATGTCCAACTGATTTACATAAATTGCAATATAAATTTTTAGGTGTTCTTACATATTTCTGGATTAAGTAACAGTCTTCTGGTCGGTGTCCTCTAGTTCTACAAATCTCACACCATGGCCCTTGTTTCTAGTTCAATGGATTTGGTGCGCCACTGTTAAGGTATTCTTGAAACAAAGGACAGTGTTCTCTGGTGTGTCCTTCTCCTTTGCATCATGTACACCAGACTTCTTGTCTTTGTTCTTCCCCTTCTTCATGTCCTGCAATTGTAGTGTCAAGGTAGCTAGCTAGGTCTGAATCTAAGACATTCCAGTGCTACTTTCTCTAATAGGTGAAGCTTCCAACTTTGTCGCGATCTCCAAGGCTTCTGCCTATGAAGCCACTTTCTGCTGCGTCAACAACAGTCTGATATGGGGCAACAACGCGGCTATAAACCACTTCTGGTGCTGTTGTGGTGCTCTGACAAAACTAACATGGTTTAGCAATGTCTTAAACTTTTGGTCGAATTCCCAGACTGTCTCATTAGGTTTTTGCTTAATTTCTTTTAATTTTGTTATACATAGGGATTCTGACTTTGGCTTCTTGAACTCACTCAATAGTGCATCCTTAATCTCCACTAAGGTTCTATTATGTCCCTGAGAATATTTCATGAACCAGTTCAAAGCTCTATCTCTAAATGTGGTGATGAGCTGCGCTTGCTTCACAACATCATCCTGAACTTGCTTGACACTCCACACTGAATCACATAGAAACCAATGTTGCTCAGGGTCCTCTAGACCCGTCCCTTTGAATATCGGCATCTTAATATCATCAGTCATTCTTCTTCTTAGTGGTACAGGGTTTTGCGCAGTGTTCTGAGTGGTGTTAGGGATGGTACTACGCGGAATGTACTGAATCAGAATATTCTGAGTTGGAATGGTCTGAGTCAGGATGGTCTGATTACTCACTCTCGCGGTGTTACTGGTATTGTCGCTCTTAGGGTTAGGAATATTAACAATTGGAGGGTTCTGAACTGGTGGATTTTCTGCAATAAGAGGCGCGATGTTCGCAACCGGTGGATTCTGCGGAGTGATAGGCTGATAGGTGGTTGATGGAGGTGAGGTCTGGCTATCAGGATCAACTTCTAAATCAGTGTCTACGCGGAGTCCACTCTTCTCGGTATTAAACTTATATCTCTTTCCACTTCTCAAATTGTGTGTATTTTTGTCAGAATCACTATATATGCTATTGACCATGACAGACTCAAAAATTTATGTGAACTTTACTGCATTCTTAAAATGCCTTTCTCAGCTAAAAGCATTTTAATGTATAAACTCAAATTGTTTAGGTACTTACCTCTGAAACCTTTGAAATTTTTTGCTTCTGCTGCACTGTAGGACTTTAACATGTCTACAGCGAACTCTGTCACGAATCCTTCTAGTATACTGTCAACCCAAAAGTCGACTGCTCACGAGAGTGGACTATTTACTTCTTTAAGCATCTGAATAAGCTCTGGAGTCCACTCGGTAGGTGCTCCTTCTTGGAAGCAGTTCTTTCGCTCTACGAGTCTTGATATCCACTCGTGCAACTCGTTTCCAAAACTTGCCCATAAAATTTCGTGAATATCCTTCCACAAGTACTTGTTTGACCAATCTACGTCGGAGAGATGCAGATGTCTATTCTCCTTTCTGGCAATATCTCTTTCTGTCTTATCGCACCAATCCCAGATTTCTTTTTTATCAGGATTCCAAGGTTTTGTACTCATCACCGGTTCTTAGCGTGACAACGGAACCATTTGTTGGTTGTCTATACTATTCTTGAGGTTTTTTATAAAGACCCAGGTTTTGCAGGGTTCGAGGAACCAACAAAACCCCTTTTCACCGGCCCTTTCGGCAACAATCTGCAAACAAACAGAGGTCTCACTCGAGGTGAATTAATGGGGGGTGTGGAATCAGGTTTCCACAACCAGGTGATGAGTGCTTCAATAAAGCTGGCGAGCAGCGTGCTACAGGACTTGCACTGCGGGCTTCGGGCTACGCGAAGTTACACTCCTTTGCGACTAATACTTAGACTATCGTGCATCCAAGGACTGTGCGATGTAGGACGATTCTTCAATGATAGGACAACGCAACTGATGACTGCACTTCCTACTAATACTTATGCAACATTATAGATCTTACTTAATGCAAAAATACGCATTCAACAAGCATAATAGACGAAATCTTGCAACCTTATACACTCTAACAACAACGATATCACTGCACACTTCCAGTGCTGCGCTTAGTGTTTATCTGACTAGTTCATGCATTCATCTAACTGTGAAATACTGGTGCATCCAGCATTCATTCATACATGTGATTACTTAACATATTATTCCCATCATCATCCTTATGGCGAATACATATAAAAGCAAAGCACATAAACTCATAAACAACACTTAACCATTCATCATAAGTAAAGATGCAAATGCAAACACATAGCAATCGCATAACACATAATTTAACGTGGTTCACCCTGAGGATGGGAGCTACGTCCACAGGAACTGTTGTTGTATTATCTTCGAGAAGGGTACAACAGTTCCATTCTGCGCACTCAACTATAGACTCTCTTCTCTCTCAATAGGTTTCTGTGTACGCAGCTACAGAGCCTTTACAATAGCATTCAGCAATGCAAAACAAGTATTACTCAAGATTTAGCAATTCACAAATCAACATTAACCCTTTCCCTTACAAAATGTGCCATTTTACAGATCGTGCCCTTAGGTCATGTCTTTACAATGCATAGGCTCAAAAACCCTAGGGTTACCCAAAACCGTCATGGTTACTTCGCTAACCAGGACTGCTGGCTCTAATAGCAACTTCTCCGTCGTGGCCATCCTTCTGCGCGTGGTCACGTCGCTTTCATCCTACCCTGTCGACCGCATGCCGACGGTCGCTTTCACCCTTCCGTTCCTTCTCTAACAGCTTTGTGCGGCCATTTCACGTCATGCTTCCTCTGCTCATGTGACCGGTCGCTTTCCTTTCGCACCACTCCTTACCCGCCTGCTGGGAATCATGGAGTACTTCAACCGAACAGGTCACTTTCTCAGCTTGACCTTCCCTTCATTTTTTACCCAAAACAGGTACCCTGCTGGTAACTCGCGGTGATACCTCTTCGCAGAACCGGATCTCAGCTGCGCGGTTCTCATCCTGCAGATACTACGTTGCGCTCAACTTCGCAGCTTCCCCAAAACTGTCTTTCTTAAAAAATGCCTTACCCTGAGCTGCGCTGTAACTTAGCAGCTCCAAAACTGTCTTCCATAAAAAATTCCCTGCACAAAAATGCCTTACTTGGGCCAGGCCCAACATTTGGAACTTAATGTAATTTCTCAGTTTTGGTGAAAGTCGTGAGTAGAGTTGGCTGTATAGGCGACTTGGCTTTGATAGCGAAATCCACTGAGTCGTTTTTGAAATGAAGCCTATAGAGTCGTTTTCTAGAGCAAAGGAGGCCCAACTTGGCTCCTGGTCTATGTATTATTTGACTTATGGTACTTGTAACTTCTATTAATATGGATTCTTCACATTTTGGTACCCTGTCTGAATTGTAGCTATAATTTATGAATGGTTTTAAGCTTCTATGGAAAGCGTTGACTCTGTGTATTCTTTAAATTATGAGATGGAATGTTTAGAGTATTCAGGACTTCTGGTTAATTAATATTGTTGTTGATCCTTCTTAGGGTGAATGAATAACATAACCCTGTAGCTAACGTTGTCGGGAGTCTAAAATGCTTATGCACTTATGTTCTCTATTTTTCAGAATACCTACGCTTTGTCTTTAGCAAGCCGCAGGGTTTTAATATTTTGTTTTAGTGAAGACTGAGCTCTCGTAGAGGATCGAACCTTTCCTGATCTTGGGCGTGAAGCTCCTCTCTGCAATTTAATTGTAAAATATGTGTTTTCAGTTTTACCTCTATCATTTTAACTTGTGCGTTTTGATTGGAAGCAAAACCCCTTTGTGGAAAGAATGGCATAAATGTTGTTTAGTTTATACTGATGGGAAAGGCCCTAACTGGTTGTGTAATTACCTGCTTTCGCGTATTTAGATATTGTAATTTGATTTTTATTATATGGAATGTGTTTATGAATCTATGCAGTAATCGAAATAATGGAAGCAATGCCTCTGTAATAAAATGGGTGTTTCCATATTTACTCATGAATGTTTCATCTTGTGCGTTGTTCTCTAGAATGGAGGGTTGGCCTCTGCGTAACTATGTTTTAACGCTTCTGGATGGAGATAATGTATAAATTATAATTTCTGAGTTTTGGTTGTATGAAGATACGGTCCTGTAAATTAATTAATTTAATTGTAGCAAGTATGTGTATAAAATTATGGTTAATGTTATTATGAGCTGGATGGTGATCCACGTTGTAGTGTGGTCCATTGGGTAATCGTGGATCGAAATGTGTTAATCAAAGGACTCGATCCTGAGTCTTAATTTTATTAGGAAGTACTGGACTGAAAAGAAATTGTGCCCTAATGTATAAGAGCAGGAATTTGGTGGTTTGCTTTTAGGAAAGGGTTTTTATATGTGATGAATCAATTATGATTAGGTTACGTTTGATTTTTTTATTTGGGTTTAGAAAAGGACTCTACGAAATCTCTGTTAGATCCTTTAAAGTTATCAATTAAAAAAAGAGGGATGGCACTGTTGGAAGTTTCAATTTCATTTAAGTTTGAAACCCAGGGTCAAGGAAAACGATATTTTTAGATGAAGCGATCTAGTTGTAAGAGAGGGTCAATGTAGATTTGTTTTAAAGTTTTTCTAGGGTAAATTAATGCTGTAGTTTGGGACAGGTAGAGATCTATCACAAGCTAGCGCTGCTAGATCTTTAAACTTGGATTAGAGCAGGGTTTTAAAATTTATTCTTAAGCAGTAATCTAAATTTAAGGTTTAAGCTGAATAATTTTAACTTGGGGAGCCCATGCCTTATCCCTTGCTCCCGATGCATAAGTATAACCAGATCACTATGGAAAAGAAAATGACAGTAATTCAATCTCTAACTTTCATCCTATAATAATTTGAAAACATAAAAATAATTCATACCTGAACTTTGCAGCTTGAATCTTCTTCTGGTAATTACTTGCACACCTCAAACACTTATTAATGGAAGCAAATATGCTTTGGATGACCTATAGGATGATTAACCGAATCAATTTGGAACTACCATGTTCCTCCCAACCATGAACCAGAACCGTTCCTAGTTCTAATCTGATTCCCCCCGAGCTGGCTCCAACATGCAAAGAGGTCTAGAGAACCTAGGGTAGGTAGCTGACTGAACTCAATCTTGGAATAATACTTCTCCAGAATTATGGGACAATTCTTTCTTGGTACCATACAAAATGATAATGAGAAAGATGATCCTCCCTTTGGACTTGTCCTTGCTTTTATAGATAAACTTTTGGAATGGCAATTTTAGTTAGTAATAATTATATATTTAATATTAACTTAAGTTTGATTTTCAGTTTTGAAAATATAGTTAAAAGTTTATTTAATAAACTTCAGTTTTGTTTTAGAAACATTTACTTAGTTCTTTTTGAACTAACTTGTAAACTTTATGTTCTATTTAATTAATTTATATACTTATGATTAGTTATAGGTATAATCTATTTAAGTGGATATATATAAGTATATATCTATTACTTTATCTCCCTATGTACTCTTTATTACTCTTATATGTTTTATAACCATATCTATGTATATAAATTATTATATATATACATAGCTTTTGCATACCACTTTAATACATAAGTGAGATTCTTTATAACTAATCCATTTGATTTAACTATGTATTTATATATCATTAAAATCTTTGATGCTTATTAAGGAATAGGGTTAACTCTTTTGACAAGGCTATTAATAAGTCTAGAAGGTCTATTAGGTTAGGTTGCTCTAGGTCCCTTTTTGCATGTTGGATTACCTCATAATTCGTGGTAGTTTCCTCAGTCCTTAATGAGAATGAGTAATGATTCAATTTAATCAAATTAAATAAGTATGATGACTAGTGGTGCTATTCAGAGCCTTTCTTAACTCAACACAATTTTTCAATTAAGTAACCCCGAGTGCTATTAAGAGCTTATGCTCAACACTCTTCAACAGGTGTTACGCTAGTGCGATTCCAGAGCCCTCACTCAACACTAGCACTAGGATGTATTTGTAAGATACACCTAGGGATACAATGGCCAAAGATCCAATTCTCCAGAGCTTATTCTCAACATCAAGTTGGAGTGCTCCAGGGCTTATGCCCAACACTCTATGTACATCGGGGCTTACACCCAGTACATAATAAAATTTCTCTATGTACATCGGGGCTTACGCCTAGTACATAGGTCATCCATGTGCTCCAGAGACTACGCTCAACACATCATAAAAGTCAGTCATGCATACCAGATCTCTGCACAGTATATAACAAGATTATCTCAGTATATTAGGGTTTGTACTCAATTCATATAATATAACATCAATCAAGTACATCGGGGCTCTATGCCCAATACATAACAATAATCTGCATCTGTCAGGGTCCATGCCCAAATATGTATATCCATAAGCAAAGGCAAGTCACGTGCATCAGGACTTATGCCCAGCATATATCATAAAATTAAAACATGTGCATTGGGGCTTACGCCCAATATATATATATATATATATATATACCATCAAAATAAATCATATGCATCAGGGCTTATGCCCAATATATAACATAAACAAAATTAACAAAATTCGGGATATTACACCCATGGGTCCAATCCCCTCCACTACCATTATACTCCTAGGTGCGCCCACACAACCCGCATGCATGGGGCTTATACTCCTAGGTGCACCCACACAACCCGCATGCATGGGGCGTGGGTAAGTTAAGATGTTTTGAGCTCATAACCTCTATTACAACATATCATCTCATTTTTAAGTGAATCGCCCATTGAGCTACATCCCTACGAAGCCTTTGGTTCATTCACATTATTCACATTAATAAATCCAATAAATAAACTCTCGTAACTCATTCCCAGTTTAAGACATATAGAGTGCATAGCGTTGATAATGATAATGTCATAAAACAATATATACAATGTGTGTTTAAGCAAAAAAGTAAACTAAGAATTAATAAAATATTATTTTAAAAAATATAATATAAAGTTCATGCCAAACATTTTCACAAGTTGAAAAAATAATAATTAGTTTGTAATCCATCCATTATTAAATTATAACCATACATGTTAATTCGGTAATAGCATATATACTATAATATTTTCTTTTCCTTTTAACTCTTTGGTAGAATGTTGAAGATACTACTAAGGTGATATCGCATGATAGTATATATCATTCAATTTAAAAGTTGAACTTGAAAATTGAAAATATGATTGGTAATTTTAAAAAATAATAATTGATATAAAGATGTGAATAATAATTTTTAATTTTTTAAATAAAATTTTAAGTATAAAATTATAAATATTTATTTATAATTTTTTATTTATTTTAAAATAATATTTTAGAGACAAATACATAAATATTTATTTTTAGAAATGATTTGATGATGTGATCATAATATTTAGAATTATTTAGAATGATAATTATAAAATCACTTTTATTTTTAACATAAATTATCATAGATTCATCGAGTTTATCCATTTTAAAGGTAGAGGGATCCAATTTCTAGAGGTGTAATTTTTGTAATCTTAAGTATAAGAAAATTAATACCTCTCTTGCTTGATAGGTTTGGGTTTAATCTTTTATTTTTTTTATCTTTTATGGATTTATGTCGGTATAGTAAAAATATCTATATATTATGTAATATTAACTTATTATTTAATCAATATAGACTCATCTAACGACACTCCTACAAAGCCCAGAAAGAGATCAAATCTACAAAAATTTCACCATTAAACTACACTATACATCCCTCTTCACTACTATATTACAACACACTTATGCATTCTTTATATACAGTCTTAATGGGAAGATTTCAAATCAAGATTTGGGTACTTGAGTAGAGCTAGGTCTTCATTTTGTGGAACTTTGTGCAAAAATTGTTAAAGGCACGGGGAAAAGGATAAAATCACTCAAAATGCCATTTTAGCATACCTATATTGTGCAAAGGCCTACCTAAAGTATGTCAATTGAAATAAAGTATGTTAAAGAGTCGACCTCATCTTTACCTTCTTTTGCCTTCTCATATATATTAATACCACTTATGGGGAGTTCGGCCCAAGACCCCTTTGGACACATGAAACTAGGTAAATTACATAGCGATAAATTGCCAAATCATTTGACTTTTCATTCGTTACAATATAAATGATTCATCAATCAAATAATAGATAGAAAATGGATAAGTTTGAAGATTAATGAATTGTTGGTCGTAGAGTATTATTCCTGTTAAGCAATGTCTTGGCAGAGGACAATATATGAATCGGTGATTCATAATTTTTTTACTTTCCAAAGTTTATGTTAAAGTTACACAAATATTTATGTGAATATTGATTGGTCCATAATTGTTGACGTTTGTCTACATTTTTGCTTTCCAAATATCAGTGGCGGGGACGACATTATGAAGCGTGCCAGTATTTGATGTGTCAGTTCTGTCAGTCCTGAACTTGTACCTGCTCTTGACCTACTTGAACTTTCGGGAGGAAATTTCTTTCGAGTAATTGACTCTGCGGTTTAAGCGGCCATGGATTTTCTGCAGCGAGCGTCATTTTTTGGATTTTATGTCATTGGGATTTCAACCAAGCATAGGAGAAATTTGAAGTCTTGCTTTTAATATTTTTCTTTGCTTTAAAGAAATTCTTTAAATGTAGAAGCCATGTTTTACATAAATGCTTTGAAGGTTGAAAAATGCTCTAAATATTTTATTTGCTAAGTTTAGAGATTTTTTACTACGGTGTCATTTTTTTGTATTATTTAAGCTTTCTTTCCACACATGTTTAAATAAATGCTTTGAAGGTTGAAGATAGCTCTAATTTTTTTCTTTGCTTCTTGTGTGCTAAAGAGACAGAGTATTAAGGCTTTTAGTAAGCAAAGTATTTGTATCTTAAACGCATATAACTATCTTTAATAGTCCAAAAAGAATTATCATAAATAAAAACAAACTTCTTAAGAAATAATTTTAGAATTTATGAAAAATAATTATTTATTCAAAAGAATTCCAAGATTTAATTATGTTAGGATAAAACTCTTTTTTATTATGATCATAAACATTAAGGTTACATTATTTACTTTATCCCCAAAACAATAAAATGTACGCACATTATTATATTAATTTTATTATAAAACAAACATACTATATACACAACACTTTTTGAAAATTGTATTAACAAAAAGTAATAAAACAAATTTAAAATAAAAACTAAACATTATATATACAAATACAATTTTTATTATTTTATTGTGCTATATTAATTTTATTATAAAACAAACATACTATATACACTACACTTTATTGAAAATATCATTAACAAAAAGTAATAAAACAAATTCAAAATAAAAACTAAATACTATATATACAAATAAATTTTTTATTATTTTGTTATTTTATTGTTTTTATAATTTTATTTTATAATTGTATACTTTGTTGATAAAACTAAATAAAATTTTAAAAAATTATTATTATTACAAATTTTAACATTTTTTAGCATTAAAAAATGACTAGATTTTATGTATTTTTTTTCTTTTTCTTCTTTTGGCACATGGAGTCCATTGAACTTCACTATATAAACAAGAGCCACGAGGTGGCAATGTCCCTGACATTGCATCTGCATTGGCTGGTTGTTTGCAATAGCGTTGTAAAATTTGAAGTTGGAGTAGCATATTGGAACACACATCATCTCTATGTATTGTTTGTAGAAAAGTAAATAAATACCCAAAATTTAGAGTAGTAAAGGCTTGCGTAATAACCAAAACAACACATATCAAAAACGTCCCTTCCCAAAGAAGCATGGACACTAAAAAAGACATATTAAGTCACAAACTTTGAAGGGAGCCCAATCAACTTTCAACACTCCCTTAACAATGCTAATATGCTTTTTAGAAGTATGAAAGGTGGCATATGCTATGAATGTGATGATTAATACAGACCTTTGACCCTAATGGTTAAGTTGAAACCCTTAAAATCTCTTTAAAACCTAATGGTCGGAGGCTTTGCTCTTGCAATGTTCTCTTCAAGTGAACCCATTCACATTAATTGGATTGGCATGCTAAATAAACACTACGGATTTTTCAAGAAATGAGCATACATGGATCTATAAAAAATTCCAAAGGCCCAAGGGCATTTTTTTGCTAACAATAGTTATGGGTTTTTTTTAATTTTGCTTAATTTTTTGAATCCGAATGAGATGTTAAAATTAGGGATTTTGCTATAAAACATCTACATCTGTTATGTTCTGCTAATAAATTTTGCCTCATATCACCTTCAAATTTAAAAAAGGAACATCAATTTGAATTTGTGTTGACTAATACGCAAATAATTTCAGATGCAACAAAGGTGGACATAGGAAATTGTTACGAATAGGAATATTATGAAACAATCTTAACTACCAATACGAGGGAGGACCCATTATGTATACTGCCAGTGCCATGGCTAACAATACTAGTAAAAACTTCCACAAGCCTGGAGCACAAGATTTGGGTGTCTGTTGTGCCATCTCTAATGTTTTGGGTGATCAGCTTTTGTTCTTAAACACTCATTTTGAGACTGATCTTTACTAATATATCTTCAAAATATGTCTGATCCAATCCAAGGAAATATCCCACCGATGCCTTGATACCCAATATTCCAATTTTGTGCTCATATATTCAAGCATCTTGATTGATTAGCTGTATATATGTTCAGGCACTGATCTGTAAACGATTCTCAAGTACTTGGTGCCTGCGACTGAAATTGAATACACAGTTTTGATTCTCTAATTACATAAACTATCAGTATTAATGCCTAAATCATGAACTCAATGCAAGCATCATGGTTGCCTGTCAGTCTCTCCATGCACTTCTATGAAGTGTTACACCGTCTGCCTCACTACTAATATAGTTGTCTAGTGTGAGACAGACCACCATGAGCTTAAACATTTGGAGGATGAAAAATCTATTTACCTGAAACAACACTCCTAGTGCCATAAAAATACACCAACATAAAATCACCCTTGACTTTTTTTTGCAGTGGTGGGTTGAAGGGTTCTCATCATTCTAGATTCCAGGTTCACCTTTGAATTTTTAGTTGGACGTGGTTGTTTTCTTTACATTTTGATAAGTAGTTCCCTGTGTCAACTTGAAATTAGTTTTTGTCAATTTTGAACGGAATGGTAGGTGAAGGATTGAGTATTAGAGTAGGAAGTGTTTTACAAGATGAAGTTTGAAATTTTGTAGTTAAGTTTAAGGTTGGTTTGGCAGAAATTTTGGATTTTTGTAGTGGTTAAACAGAGCTTTCCTTGGAGGTTTGATTGGATTATGTTGGGACAAAAAAAACACCAAAGTTTTGGGTGAAGTTTTCTTTATTTTTTAGGTGAATTTTGATGGGTTTTGATTCAAGCTGTTAGTGCGGCAAGCCAGAGTCATAACATTGGTGCCTACTAAGTGTAGAATGATTCACCTACTCAAAATTATTTTCCTTAAGCCTTTGGGAGAATTGCAAGATTTATTTCCTTCGGATTGAGCAATCTAAGAAAACGAGTCTATATGCTAGAAGATATCGAAGGCTAATTGAATTTTTCAGTGTACTAATCTCTTTATGTATTTTGTTTGTTTCTGAGGTGATAAAAGGATGACATTTACTCCGTAATTTTGAATGGGGTTGTTCTCTTTCAGTTCACTAATGGTAGATCCAATAGTCTGGTCTTTGACTTACAGCTCTTGGCAAGCTAAGTGGTTTAAGGATTGTAGACACCTTAGTTATCCTATTTAGAAGCTAGGTGTGTGCATGTATAATTTTATGCAATGTTTTGTCATTAATAACTTTTTTTAAATCTTCTATCAGGTTTGTTGTATTTTTGTTGAATCTGCTTATCTCCTCTATGTATCCCTGATCTACAAAACTGTGCAAAATTGACATATTTAATGCACACAAATAGAAAGTGAGCGGGAATCATAGCTCACCTGTCCATATCTCTTAAATTGCTAAATTTTGCAAATTTGACATATTTAATGCACAAAATTCTGAATTGAGAGTTGTCCGTTCTCGGTTGCCCTTATGGTGCTAATTTACAGAATGTTGTTGCAGGTTCACTGTTGGTCAGGAGATTGCAACATTCCTGGTTTCATGTGGAATACTGTCCAAGGCTTGGGAAGAGTCACATCTTGCAAGCAACTCGGAGGGTTTTAGTGTAAAAGAGTATGAAGGCGTTGCATATGTTGCCTTCCCCTTATTTCATGAAATACAACGTTTCATTGTCAACGAGAGCAAATATGGAGAGGACAGCATACAAAATGATAACAAGGCCTTCTCTAGTTCCCTCAAGGGTAATGATGGTCAACCGGCCCTCGTCCATCAGGGAGCTCTCAAGTTGTTCCTGCATATTATGGAGAATACAGATTTCCAAGCAAAGGTATATTGATTGCCTAAGTATAACTGTCAGGACGAAGTGATCTCAATTTCATAGAAAGAGGATTTACTTCACTTATTAGAGATGACTTTTAAAAAAAGGGAAAATTAATATTGTTGATGTATTCCATGGTCAATCAGTTGCGGATTTATATGGATTCGAAGCAAAGGAAACTCAACCCATTATATTTTTGGGTCATTCCTTGGGAGGAGCAGTTGCAAGGTTGGCCACACTATGGGTACTGGAAAAGAGGCTTAGGCAAAGCTCTCCTTTTTGTATAACATTTGGTTCTCCTTTAGTGGGAGATGTAAGACTCGTTGAAGCAGTTGGCCGTGAAAATTGGGCAAACAACTTTTGTCATGTAGTTTCCAAGCATGATATTGTTCCTCGTATGCTCCTTGTACCATTTGAGTCAATTGCTGAGCCCTTGATTGTTATTTTGCCTCATTGGCAGGGCATAATAGCTAGTGACAGTGAAGATGTACCTGATTCTTTTATTCAAGATGCCTGTAGAACTCTTCTTAATAATGTCCTGCATTATACTCATACAGTAGCAAACTATGAGCTTGATTCTCTAAGGAAGTTAAATGGAGTTATCAGCAGAAGTCCATACAGACCTTTCGGCACTTACATGTTTTGTTCAAGTTAGGGTGCAGCTTGTATCGAGAATTCTGAGATCGTTTTGAAGATGCTTCATTTGACAATGCAGAGCCATGAAAAACCTTCCAATAAGATTGTACTTGACTATTTTTCAGAGCATATAGGGTATGGTTCTGTTTTGAAACATGTCATAGAAAAGTCCATAGATGGAAAAAGAATTGCAAATCCTGGTTCAGAATCCTCTTATGAGAGAGGAATCTCATCGCAGCTAGAAGGTATTAGTGTTGGAGCTCAGGTAATAGTCAATTTCTTTTTAAAATTAAATTTGAAAGAACAAAAATAAAAATTATATCTAATGCTTTTGTTGTGCTGTTAGTTTTTATGTAAGTAAATTGTCTTAAAAGTATTATGGACTAGCATAGCAGGATCAAAAATATTTCGGGTGCAAACCTCTCCATGCCTAATCGAAGCAGCCAGGGATGACATACAAAGAACAACAGCCACCACAGCTGCCAAGACTAGACTCAGAGCACACATCAATAAAAGGAAGCACACACGATTTTTTTTAAACAGAAGCACATAAATGGGACAACCCAGATTTGCATAACCAACTATATATATTATGTATTAAACTGCAGGTTAATGAATTTACACACTGTTGTAATAATTACAGAGCCAAATGCTTTCTCCCTCAAACCCACATTAGGAGTGCCTACTGGTTTAAGTCTCAGCTAGGCTTACACACAGCACAAAATTATAATGGTTTTCCTTAACAAAGTGAGAGAATCATTTACCTGAAACTTCCACAGGAATTGTGGACTCTTCTTCTTGCAGCTTGTTTCATTAAGAACTCGCTCTTCCACTGTTCTCCTTGCAGCTCTACTGAGTAAAATATCTAGAATTACCCGTCTTGCTCTCAAGGACTGCTTCTACTCAGCATTGTTGCTGGAACTAAGTTATTTTCTTCCCTCAAGCATTCTACCCAGCTTCAACCCACTGGAATCCTTTCTTCTATTTTCTCTGGATTCCTCAGTATTCCACAATTCTGCCCAACAAATATTGGAACTGTGTTCTTCTTTTCCAGAGCTGCAATATCTTTTTCTGCTTTGCTTTGCCTTCTACGCGTCTGTCTCAATGAAAGTGAAAAGAAATAAAAAAAACACAGATTCGTTGTACAATAGAAGCCTTTGTAAACAAAAGCCTATTGGCCACTTCAGCTTGCTCTTTCGCAGGGAATTCAAGCCCCGGGGTTTCTCTGTGCTGGACTAAATTACTGCTATGCATATACTGACGGTGATGATGACTAATGGCATTCTTATAAGAATGATCATGAACATGAAGACTCTGCCTATGATATTGAGAATGGGAAGAAGGTGGGGATCGCATCAGCCTCATAATTTAAAGCCGGGCGTCGAGGTTCAGAGTGACATTTTTCTTGCATCAAGATCTTTAACAAAATAAATCATGAAGCCCCCCCACCAGAGAATGTTGCAAAGAAACACAATGAACAGCTTGTCGAAAATGAAGCTCCCCCACTAGGGCCAATTTCTTTCTTTCCGGAGCCTCACTTCTAACATCAAGACCTGGAAATAGCTGTCACCAAAACAGAAAACAAGCCGGTCATCAATCCAGAAATCAAAGCATGCAAATCGATAAGCACGGTTGAAATTACACTGTATCATCGGATAAGTTACCTGGCAGGTGTGTTTTCCTTTCTTTTATCCTTGCCAGCTGCTCGATGATGCCAAGGGCACAGGTCGACGCCAAGCCAAGGGCCAAACCCTCCATAATCTGAGAACCAGGAGGCCGACTTCACTATTGCCAAAAAACATAATCGGCGAGAAGTTCATCGACATCAAGGTTAGGGTTCGAAGAGCCATGTGGCTGAAGGCCGTAAGATGAACCTGACAGTCCAGCTTAGGAGCATGGAGGTCCCGTCCCAGTACTGACCTATGTATAGAGGCGTCACACCTGCATTACGATTTCGTAAGATTTCTTAAGATTTCTTCAGATTTCGCTGACGGGAGCCTGCCGCCGGCCCCTGGGGCACGTCGCCCCAGAAAAACGTCAGCGGTACGAGACCAATCAGCATTCCAAAAAATCATTTTAATTTTTTTTAAAATATACTTAAATATTATACTATGCAAAAACATAACAAAACAGAAAAATTTACCTTGCCACTCCTGACTAATTGCCCCGGATGAAAACCTAAATGTCAGGGACATAATAAAATTTCCAGTATTTCAATAATTGCATGGTTTAAATTTTCAGAAGTAAAATTTACATAGTATATCAAATTATGATAAAATTTTAAGTTTTTTCATCTTATTCATTGCACCAAATTTAAGGTTTGATGATTAAGTAAATATTTCTATAACTTATATCTTGTCGCAATAATTACGAGGAACATTGCCACCTGGTAGCTTTTTTATATTCATTTAAAGAAAAATTTAAACTATCCCACTCCAAAAAATAGATCTTTCTTTCTAAATATCTACATAGTTAACCCAATCATTATTAATTGTTTTCTTTGAAATAATTGATTGATTGATTAAAAACAATTATAAACGTAAGTAGCTATGGTCATGATTAAATCAAACTTCTCTCACTTTGAAGATTGTGCTATTATTGACACCATGACCAATTTAATTTATATTTTTTCTTTGATTTGCTTTTAAAATATGGTTTTAAGTTTAGCAACCTATAAAATCAATAATAATATTGGCAAATGAGAAAACGAGAAAACTGTAAAAAGAAGTCGGTGCTAATAATCCGGTGCAGTTTTTTTTCAACCGTATCCGGTGCAGTTATATTACTCGTTCTTGTAAGCACCGTCTCTGTCAGTCAGGAAATCGTCTTTGTCAGCCAGGAACGCCTTGGGATCAACTGAAGTGATTTGTTTATTTTACCAATGAACACAGGAGACCAATGGCGCATGGAATTAAGTTGATGAGTTGAACTTAGGCGAGTTGTGTCCCCTCGACCTGGAAGCTCAGGACTACGATATGGATTCTACCTTCACCACTTGTGCTCCGTAACTTGTAAGCACCGTCATTGTCAGCCAGGAAATCGTCTTGGGGATCAAGTGAAGTGATATGTTACTTTTTCCCATGAACAAAGGAGAGCAATGATGCATGGAATTCACTTGATTAGATGAACTTATGGATTCTCTTACACTGTCATTATAGCATAAAGACCGGGGCGGATCAGGACGAATAAGATAAAGATTAGTGTTTTCAGCGTCATATCATACATTTGACAAATAATATAAAAATAATTGTAGTTTTTTAAAATTTAAAATTATAGACGAAGGAGCAGAGTAATTTTAGTATATAAAAGCGTTCACATATACATTTCTGTAACTCTAAACCTGACCCCCAATCCTCTCCCTCACTGTTTCTCCATTCCACCCATATTTTATATTATGAATAGTAGGATAATGAACATTTCAAAGCCTTCACCAATCCATTTCTGAAACCCATGGCTCCATGGCGGTTTGTACCAGGAATTTTTTGTTGCCAGGTAAAATGTCTGAAGTTTTATTGGTAGAATAAGCTGGCACTGTCTTAACTTACTCTTTCTTTTATATATATTTCTAAGAGATTTATAATCTGCACAGCTGCTCGAGGCAAAAATGTTGGAAAATTGTGCTGTACAAAGTTGTATTAATGGAATGGGTAGAATTGGAAAGAAGGAACATGTAAGCATCTCTGCCTGCCAATCTTTGCATTTTTCCTTTAGATATTTAGAAAGAAGTCAATGAATGGCTGCCGTAGTTTTAAATTTCGCAGTCTTTGTTACTTCTGAAATTGTATTTCAAACAAGAAAGTAGTTGTTGCTAAAGCTCTGCCAGTAAAAAAATTAACTAAGATGTTCCAGGTAGTGATAATTAGATTCACTGAATAATGTATCACTTTAAAAATATTTAAAGGTCTGAATAATGCATTGTTCTTGTTCTTTCTATGCACCTTGTCTACAGAAAGTTGTGTATGCATTTTCCTTGCCATGCAAATATTTCACGTTCTTACACGGGATAGCCACAAACTAATTGCACACTTCAAAGTATAAATCGCACACCAGTAGTTCCCTGTTAAAATTAGCAGTTCATGGAAATAATTAATTTAAAGCCCTCTACAGCTGAGTAACAAAGCACTGTTTTTGGAACATTTTAGGGTCCTTAAAGCCTTCTATTTTTTGTATTTTGTATGCATCTTTTCCAGCGAAAGTTGTGTATGCGTTTTCTTGCTGTGAAAATATTTCATTTCCTATTATGGTTGAAGATCTGTACTTAAGCTTCCAATATGCTTCCTCTTCGTTAAATGCTTTGATAAGCTTATATTTGATTCGACTCAAGATTTTATTTCTGATCCAAATCTCTTGATTTCTACTCCTAGATGAACGATTTGAGTCTCTAGAACCTAAGTCCGAGTCTCTAAAACTTTGAAGTTCAAACTTAAATGGCGTGGCCTCTAGTTCCTTCTGAAAAGGAAACTTGGATTAAAAATCTACTCGACCTTGAATCTATCGTATCTTAGGCCTTGAATCTATCGTATCTTCGGCCATGTCTCTTATTTTTCCATGTGTGTTTTTTTCTTTTAAGTTTGACATCTATTGATACCATTTGGAGACGACGTCGTAAGCGTATTTTTTTCTTTCATGTTTGACATCTATTGATACCATTTGACGTCGTAAGCAAGTTTGACATCTATTGATAGCCTTTTCTATGTAGTAGCTTTAGACCACTTCATTAACGGCGTCGGGACTACTCCGTTAATTTCCTTAAAACAGCTGCAATAAATCATATTTTCGGCATGAAATATCCGACACCCTTGCAGACAACTCACCTGGCTTTGTAGAAGATGTATGGCTCATAGATTTTGGCCATGTACTTTAATTGGTCTGGATATTGCAAATAGCACTACATATTACAATAGTGCTGGATATTGCAAATATGGAGCTAGTTGTAAATATGATCCCTGTGGGAATTTCCGTTCTTGTGACCGGGTCTACACATGCCAGGGGAACTGCCTTGTATGTTCGTCATGCATCCACCACACCATGGAATGCTCAGTACCAGGGTGGGGCACAAACCAAAGTAATTTTTTCTTCATGCTTGTCATAGTTGCAAATGTGGCAGCATTTAATAAGCCAATTAGCCACTTGAACCAAAGTTTTTAGGTATGATGTAAATAACTTCCGAGAATAAAATTGAGCTTGAAATCCGATAAAAATAAGAGCAGACAAGTTGTAATTTTGAAACTAAACCTAACACTAACAGCTTCCAAAGAACTTCTTGTACACGCAAAACTTTAATTCATATCCAAATTCCTATGTTAGATACAAAACTGTATATACCAACAATTATTACCAACAAACTTGAAGTAACATAGTCTATCAGTGCATCTTCTGTACCTTGTAGAGTGATATTGAGCTTTTTTGCATGCAGGTTTATTTGAGCGTGTAATAGCTGCAGCGAAAGACAGAGTAAAGTAATCTTTGCATCGGAATAGTTGCATTGAAATGTTGAGACATCGATGTTGCCACATTCTTCACAACCAGAATCTAAGTGGATAAGTGAAAATGAATGGAGTTTTAATCTGGATAAGTGAAAATGAATGGAGTTTTAATCTCCTGGAGAGTTCCGATGTTGGTCGCCTTCGATCACCGCGGATTATTTCAATCTTTAAAGTTTCCAACTCCTTCTTGAAAAGAGAAAGAGAAAGAGAAATATACGTGCCTACAAGAGTGTCCATAGGTCCGTATCATCAAAGAAGTGGTGAGCTGAGGGAAGAGTCTATCCATTCGACGTTTTCACCCAAACGTCCGTCTCCTCCGTCCCCTCTCGTTAACGGCGCCCCGACGTCTGCCTTCTCCGGTGGTCTCACTCCTCTCCACGATGGGACGTGGTCCCATCGTGGTCCCACACGATATTTCGTGGATCCTGGGCTGCCAATCCTCGTCCCCCGTCTGGATGAGCTCCTCCTCACGGCGACGTCGCGTCCATGCATTAATGCATGCTACCAACCCAGCTCTAATTTTTTTCGAACCAGCTCGTTTGCTCCCTCCCGCCGCAGGTGCTCTATTCCCATCTCCCCTGTCTCTGCATCCCCTCCACTGCGAGCTTCGGCTGAGTTGCATCCGTCCATCCTCGCTGAGCTGTGGTGGGTCGAGAAACTCTCGATCTAGGTAACCCTGCACGAATTTTGAACTTGCGGAATTGGCACTTGTTAATGTTTCACTTCATGACTACATTGGTAAAAATAGACTGCTACTATTCGAAATGATTACAATCTAATTTGATTGGTGTGCTTCAAATAGAAAAACCCCATGTTATGCTTCCTATGCTTTGTAGTCGCATAAACGACGTTGCTGAAACTTCTTGAGATACCTTGATTGTCCATAGTCCTTGAATCGAAAATTCTTGTTCCTTGCAAGGGAAACTGCCCTGCACATGGGTGTCTTCTGTCCCACTGCTATCCTGTAGACCATTGTCATTGCCTTTTGCATAGAGCTTCCCACAGAGCAAATTTGAATCCCCCTCTGTTTGTCTCAATAGATGCTTTTCCTTTCGAGACAGCTGCTCAAGATCCTTATCAAGTGAGGCTTGGAACTGTGGGTCAAAAGATGGATCGTCCTCTTGTTTATTCTCTTGGGCAGAATCACCAGATTGAAAATAAATACTCGACTCTGTCATCAGTAGTCTCTATACTACTTTAGTCTCTATAAGCTCTACTTTTAAAATGTCAAATAGATGATTTTCAATTATCAATTTTTAAAGTGCTTAGCTTTCAGTTTCAACGAACATAAACTTTACAACTCAAACGTAGTGATCTAAATGTCAAAATGAAATCCCGATAATCACAAAAAGCCCAAAGGATAGTTGCTAATAGCTATTTCACTCTTCAAGATTCATTTCCAGATTATCAATCACTTATTTTTAAGAGATTTTGAAATTTCTACTCAGTTAAGAATGGCAACCAAAACTTCAAACTACATACACAACATGTACGAAAATGTGATATTTCACATAATAACGACAGTAATCAGAAAATTCAACTTTTGGGATGCAAAAAAAAATTATATATATACATATATATATGAGTTCGTGTGGCCTCTAATGTCCATGCATTTAACTTTTATATTCATCATCAAGACAGCTAAGGTAGCAATATCTCCACATTGGCATGGTTAGAGCTTGCACCGATGAACCCATTGTGAGATTTCAATTCACAGAAAAGGTCACCTCCTTTTCTGAACACCAAAAAACACCAATATTTTTTATTTTTCTTCCCTATTTTGGAAAAGAAATCCAAGATGCATCAATATGACCATTCCTAAACTCCATACAGTCCATGGTCCAAATGATGCCTAATTTTAAGATATATATATATATATATATATAGCAATCAAATCAATGTGTGGAGGGTCCGTTGTCTCAAAGAAGGAAGTCCCACACTCAATTTTGTGTTTGACTAGGCCATGACCTTAAATTAGATTGTAATCATGATTATGGATGGAAATCACAGTTAAGAAAATACTCGCTATGAAACTCTAATTAGCTTAACTTTGCACGTTAGCTTTTACACTTGCCTGCTTGCAGCATTAGTTCATGTAATATAGCAACATTTTCATCCTTAATAATTTGCGATAAAACATCGATCTTTAACCTTTGAAGAAATAAGAACGAAGGACTTTGTACAGTTGGATTGAATATGGATGGGTGTTGGTATTGTGCCAGAGTTTGTGGTGCCAAGATAGTCTTGCACTTACGATTTGTTGCAGCTCTAAGCCAAAATCAAGTCCTGTGCTAAAATCAAGTCCTGTGAAGTCCTGTGCCAAAAGCACTTTGGGGCTGGAGTATGAGACCCTGCCCTAGTTTCAACATCATGCACCAACCTCGAATGTGGCACATCATCACCAGAACAATTATACCCACCTAGCATAACTTAAAACTGAACTTTGTGTATTTAGGCAGTGAATCCCAATTAGAAATTGAGACATTTGAAAATGTATCACATAATGTCATTTGTATAAGTTGGATCATAGCAGAATCAAATTTGATGCAAAAATTCCTCCCCATCATGTATGATGAGGTTTTATAAATGAACGAAGTTTTTGCTTGCTCGTCAATTGTGATTATATGTTTTATTTGAGTGCATGTTTTCATATTTCCTCTTCATCTATGCCACATAATGGATGATGTGTATTGATTCCTATGATTTTAAATCTCTTTGCAATAATCTTCTCAAATTCACACCCTTGGTGGAATACTTCAATGATAACTCCATCTTTTTTATGGTGATTTACCATTACCCACTCGGCATAAAACCTAGGCTAGAAATATTGTTGCATTGCATCAAAACCCATGTACAAAGCATAGCCAACAGTTGGTTCCATTGCAGGGACCCAAAATTTTAACATGTAGAAAATATGAAGTGGAATCTAGAAGAGGCAGAGATTAAAGAATGTTTTGAGGAAAAAAAATAGTTTGCTAAAAAAGAGTTAAGAATTACCAGGGCCAATCCTAAAAAACAGAGAGAAAACTATATTTCTTCAGATTTCCATGAAATTTTATTGTGTGAGAAAATACAAGAAAAACTGTCAAAAACCTAAAAATAAACCTCCATGGTATCTGTTATCTATGGAATTAATCATTGTCTATTTCGACAGTCTGAGCATTGGTCAATGGCAGAGACCCATAAGACTAAATTCTGGAAACAGAACTTCCCACTCTATACAGATTTAGCGTGATAATCAGTCTTCATAATATTCTAATTTCTTGATTGCGAAAACAACTCATCAAATATAAGAACATTGTGCATATCTATCTAATTTATTTATCCTCCAGTTAACCTCACCGGATTTTCCTAGAAGTACTTAGTCCATAGCTAATCTTGCACCGAGTTTTCCTAGCAGTCGAACTTGAAATTATAAATGATGTCCTCTAGTTAACCTCACCAGATTTTCCCAGAAGTACTTAGTCTTGAGCTATTCTTGCACCCAATTTTCCTAGTAGTCAAACTTGAAAATTGAAATTATAAATGAATAATAGAAAAATACAATATACATGATGCCTCACAAAATAATGGATGCACTCTTAAGAATAATCATGTTGTAAACCAATAAGTTGCACAAATTTCATTTCATGGTATAGGTCTTTATATTATGCTATCAGTGAACCAAGGCTTCAACTTGTAACCAAACAATATAATCCAGAGTGCTTTACTATTGTTTAGAGTTTCTATATAAAAACAATCTGCAGTTCAACTAATTTCAACTTTTCTTGAACCATCTTATCTTTCAAGGAACCTAAATGCTATAAAAAGTATCCATAAAGGGTGTGCATTTAAATTATCAAAATCCCTGCATTACTAACTTGACTAGAGAAACTGAAAACATGTTTTTGATGAAGGAATGATGCGAAGAATTCAAAAAGAGATAGAGATTTCCTGCAATGTAGGATACCAGTATGATACAACAAATGGCTTAATAATAAAAACTTAAAAGGGTTAACAATGAACATAGAACAGAGTTGACCTTGTATTCAATAGAGATGCAGTGTTTCCCAACCATATAAAAGTAAAGATTCAGTGTTTCCCAATTATATAAAATGTTAATAAAGAAAACACTGCCAAAAGATATTTTAAGATGGTAGGCAAGAAAAAGGAGCTGAATGCATAGACACATAAAGCAGAATGCACATGCATAGCAGACATCAATAACAAACAAGAGGAATATAGAAACTTAGATAAATTGCATACACAATATTATACAAAAATTATGAATTTCCAATCTAATGTTTAGGTTCCATCTACGCAGCAAAGAAGAGAACATAAAAATGAACCAACATTCATTATTGTCCTAAACCAGCTACAACAATCTTTGATTTATGGGCAAGTAAGAAATCATACAAAGAATGGGTATAGCAACCTCTAAACCTCTCTCAACTTACACCAACTAAACTTATAGATATGATCAAAGTTTCACTGCACAGCAAGTTCCTCTGTGGTCTGCCCTTGGGCCTCACTCTCCGGTAAAGTCCTAAGGTCTGTATGATCACCCAGTTCATTTTCTTCTGGCATATCCTGAGAAATAACATCTCCAGCATCAGAATGTACAGATTCCATGGTTGAATTCCTTTCTGAAGAAGTTGAAATCACATTGCCTTCAGAAGCAATATCTGTGTCAGATGTGGTTTCATGATCTACAGTTGAATTATGCTCAGACTTTGCTTCATCTTTATCCAATGAAGTAAGGCCTTTGGAATCTTCTGAAATTGCATTGTGGGACACTCCTACCTCACCCTCTGCTGCACCTAGATTTATCGAAGAAGCAGGCTCACTGTTATCCGACTTTGTTTGGCCAGTCAATTCTGTCCCATTCTTTGATTCTGAAGTTGCAAGCTCATAAAACCCATTAGATGAGTCTGTCTGAGATTCATGTTTGGCTGTTGCATTCTCTTCCATGCCAATTTCATGTACTTCAACGATAATATCTTTTTTGTTCTTTTTCTTTCGTTTCTTGCCATCTGCTCCTGCGTTCAAATCATGCACAGAATCACTAAGAGTGGAATTGGCTTCTTGATTCTTTTCTTCCAGTTTCTTGCTTTCTTCCTCTGTATTTGGATCGACAACAGGAACATCCTTACTGCCATCCAGACTAATAGTCTCATCCTGTTTTAGAACAACTTCCTCAATCTTGACTATATCTGAAGACTTTTCCCCGCCATTTTCTCTTTCAGAACTGACACTTGAGGCAGTAGCTTTCAGTAACCCTTGATTGACTTCCCATTCACAAGTCTTCCCATCTTTCCATAAATCATGAAAATAGTAACCCTTGATTGACTTCCCTTGATACAGTCAATCACTTGGAATGGAATGGAATAGTAACCTTCGAGCTCCAAATATGGTTAAAAGTGAAATTGCATATCTCTAAGTGCAAGAATTAAACCCACATGTTACAACCGCTGACAAAGTACTATTTCCAGATGTTAAATTTAGCATCATTTAAATTTCCAGATTTTAAATTAATCATCCATTTGGCTAAAAGGTTACTTCATTTCTTTTGGATAAACATAACAACAAAACACTCTTCAATTTCTTCAACTTGTTATCTTTAAACTTTTGCAATTTGAGCATCCACTTTGAGTAAATACTTTACTTGATTGATTAATTAAATTCATCATTTAGGGGAGTTACTCTTAATCCCTTCATAATTCTGGAATTAACTATGTGATTGGTTCATTTCTCATTTCCAGATTTCAAGCATTTGTCAAGCATTTTAGGGTGTGTTGCTGCTTGCATGTCTCCACATAATCTAAATTTCTAATGCATTTGCATATTGTTTTGTAGGCATCCGTACAAAATGGGCAAGCGAGGAAAATGGAAGGCAATCATGGATCTTGAGGTGCAGGACCCCAAAAACATGATCACCTTTTCAAGTAAAGACCTAGTTTCGTCTGAAATACGCCGAGAAAATAGGAGCATTGATCGTGTTGCCCTAGTACCTTCAAATAGAGTTCCTGCTTTTATCAAAGGGGAGGAAACAAACCCTGATGCTCCATGTACATTTGTACGTCGACAAAACAAGAAACCGGGAAAAAGAGACACTGCTGCCTTGCGATATGAACTGTAAATATTTCAAAAGTGCATTGTATACCTCTTAGCATTGGGACTACATTTGTCATTCATTGTATTTACTAACGGTTAAAAATTTCTTATGTAGTTATCATTGTTCATATGGCCCAGATGATAAAAGAGGAGGGGAGTCAAGTAAACGAAGGGCCAAATTTCCAATGAAGAGGGGCTGCCAATGTCGTTTCATTGTGAAGGTTATGGTTAAAAGTCCTCAAATAGCAATACTGACTTACAATATGTGTGAGCATGAAGATTTGCAAGGATGCCCTTGTCATGGCCAACGCGACACTTCAGGTAATGGTAGGACATTGCAAAAGCCAAAGCTTTCAAAAGACATTGTGGCATATGTGGAGAGTTGTTACTTTTCGGGAGTGTCCATTGATTCAACTTATAAAATGCACATCAAGCGACATGTTGACATGGATGCTTCAACCCGAGATAGAGATTTCTTCCTATATAGGAAAGATAATTTAAACATATACAATCGGTTGTCGAAAGGAAAATATCAACTCTACGAAAAGGATGAAATGAGTGTCAACCTTTGGCATCAAAAGTGACCAGAAGATTTCTTCTTTTATCAAAAGCCCAATGGTAAAGAGGTCCCTTTTATAATTGGAATTCAAACAAAATGGATGTTGGAGAGCATGGTCAAGCTATCCCATAATAGCATAATTGCCATGGATTCAACTTTTAGCACGAATAAATATGGGGTAAGTCGGATGTCAATGATTGAATTAATATGTTTATTCGAGATGTAGTAATTGAATATATTAGATGATTTGAATTTCACATTACGTGTTCTTTTCAATATGGCAGTACCAGCTTTACACATTGGTGGCTTTTGATGGTCAACAAAGCGAGGTGCCAGTTGCATGGGTTTTGGCTGAACGAAATACTTCAGCAGATATTGCGCTATGGTTGGAGCAGTTGATGCTTAGGTGTTACAAAATCTGTTTTGATTGGAAAGTGAATGTATTTATGGTAGATGATGCACTGACTGAAATTTTCGCTTTGAGGTAAGTTGAATTTTGTTATGCAACAATATATTTTGCATTTAATATAAGAATGTCACACTAAAATGTTCTAGATATGGCAGGAGGATCACAGGTTGTGATGTGATCTTGTGCGTTTGGCATGTGCAGAGTGCGTGGAAAAAAAATGTGTATTGGTTGGCTAAAAAAAAACAAGCAGATAAGATGTACGAAGAGTTGGGTTTCATTATGAAACACACTTCAAATGATGATGTGGATGATGCAATCCATGGTTTTTCTAGCAAATGGAAAGATGAAGAGAAGTTCTTGGACTATTTCCGCAAGAATTGGGTTGCGGGTGATAAATTCCGTAAGTGCACAAACTCTTGTTGATGTTTCAATATTGTGTTTCATTGATATGACATGCTTTTACTAACCTAGTTCTTTACATTTAGGGATGTGGGTGAAAGGTTGTCAAGAGTTTCCCCATGCAAATCAAGATACCAACAATGCCGTTGAGTCTTACCATTGTTATCTGAAGACAAACTTTCTATCTGATCAAAGGAAGAAATGTGCACGCAGGATGGACTGGTTGCTGTACATGCTTCTATGTAGTGTTGAACCTTGTTATCGCTACAAGGAAATTTTGAAAGAAGAAGGATACTTAAATAACTACAGGAAAGAAAAGCAAATGGAAAATTCAGTGGAAAAGGCTAGAAGAATTTCGGACAGTGATTGTTGCCCTCACGAGAGCACACCACATGCTTACTGGGTGAGGAGCCAAACAGATGGTGATAAAAATTACCTTGTCAAGCGGTATAGCACAAATTTTATAGTTTGTGAATGTCCATGGTCTATTCGTGGAAATATTTGCAAACATGCCATTAAAGTCAATTGGTTATTTTACCACTCAGGTGATTCATATCCATTACTTCATCAGGATGCAATGCCTACCACATTCAACGACCCCCCTGAAATAAGTATGGAGCCTCGGAACCTCAACGTAGATATCCACACCACACTTGTGGCCACCGATAGTGTGGATGCAGATGTTGAGGCTCTTTAGTTGGCCATGTTCGGGTACACAGGGTACTACCAAAGGACCGAACACCAAGAGCAACCACTTCACACAAACAGATCACAGATCAACACACCGATGTTTTGACGTGGTTTAAACCCTCTTGAGGGAAACACTCCACGGCCTCGGCCAAATAGCTTCTACGGGACAATTTATTATGCAAAGAAAGAAAGTTACAAATGAGCTTCTCATAATCGATCAACTAAACAATGACCCTCCATGCTCTTTAAATAGAGATCATGGACCAATCGGGTGTTAAGCCACGAATCAAGGTTAGGTTTGATCTAAGAGAAGTTGAGCCGTCGGATCACTCTATGTCGGAAACATATCGTGATCGTCGGATTAAGTATTTACAAATGCATACTAATGCATACTAAAGAAACACACTATCCCTAACGGATATATTACACAAGTTGATCTTAACTAACTCCTAAGTGTCTAAATATCCTAACAGGCCAGAGAGGAGTTGTACAGCTACTTGCAGTTGATTAAAAACAGCCCCCCCGCTACTCTGAGCAAGACCAACCAATTGATTGATATGGTTAAAAAATGGTTGGATGAGGCCAACAATTTGCACGTTATGGATTTTGAATTCACAGTTGGCTTGGATGCTCTTGACTCGTCTTTGAAGAGGAAGAAGAGTTCCTTTAGCCCTACAAAGAAACGAAGGAGGAGAAAACAAAACAATCGTGTGGAAATAGATTTGAATATCCATGCATCTGAATATGAACCGTTTCAGTTTCAATACCTCAAAGAGCGGGGACATCTTCGAGCAAACAAGGCATTGCCTATGATCTCAGGTATTTTCATAGATTTTATATATTATGGTGTGTTGTTATTATGGTTAGTTTCGTCTACGTGCTTATAGATTTATAGGTACATCCATGGAAGATTCCTTCACCATCAAAAATGAGTTCCACAATTCAAAATCATACATAATAATATTAACTTATTGTTTCCTAAGGAGCTTGAAGGAAACTTCATGTGTCATGGCTTCCTCATTTAATGCAGAAATCCCTCTAATAAAGGATGTGTTACATGAATTCATCACATCTAACTCGCGAGTAGGAATTGAGATGTGGCTTTCCAATGCTTGGGAGGTGACCTATAGAATGCCCTTGATGATCATAGCCTTCTTACCCTTTATCTTTCTTAGATCTGTTTTCCTCTGTTCTTTAGGTGTGGGATCATCGGTGGGGCTAAGGTCCATAGGATTTGGAATATTTCCATCATCTTACCTACCCCTAGTTGCAATCTTTCACATTTTTCCAATGTCGTAGCAACTTCCTTTTGTAAATATAATTCAGCTTTCCTACAGTTGGAAATGAAGCATAATCAAGCTGGGTTTCTGAAGAGTCCTCTTAAGAAGGTTTGAAGGTGTCTTAGATTTTTGTTCCTACCAAGTAGTTATGCAGTCCAGATTTAACTTGCTATTGTTGATCTCACTATCATGTTTTTTAGCTCCCTTTTTTATAGATTTTGATCTTGTTGCAATATTTTGTAACTCTTGGATTTGCTCTGTAAATTACTCTTACATAGGAAAGCAATCTTGTTGTTCCAACCAGGCTTCATGATGTATGCTAATTATTAAGGGGATCTCTAAGAACAACGTGCCTATCTGGGTGCCAAGATTTAACCTAAATTATTACCAGCAAAAACTGTTATAAATAATACATATGCTAGGGCAAAGCGAAGTGAAGAGCAAGGGGCTGCTATGCCACCAAATAGACAGAAAATTCATGCTTTCAAAGATGTCCTCAGGAAGACCAAATGGCCTTTTTGCAGGAGAAAGACATGCAGGAGGTTGTTCCTTCCCAAACCAAGCAAGGATGTCTTGACTCTTGATAGTAGTGAAACTGATCCTGTGATTCAGATTAGTCCTGTGGGAATTGTGGAAGAGTTTTTCAAACCTAAATTCCAGGGCTCGATAAGTAGAGGGTACTTCTTGGTAATCTTCTCCTCACATACTGATCACGAAAGGTTTTTTCAAAGAGGTTTGTGTTTTCTTAAGCTGGCTGGTCTGTATATGACATATTGAACAACAGGTTTTGATCCTAGGAAAATTATCCTATCAAAAACCCTGGTTTGGGTTTGGTTGCCATTCCTGCCCTTCAAGTTTTGGAAATATTACAGTTTGAGTCAGAATAGTGATGGCCTAGGCTCTTTCATCCAACCATCCCAATTGACTTCTGAAAAGAAAATGAGAACGCGTTACCCTAGATCTCAGCAGATCCATTACGGAGAAAATTACTATCAAAACTGAAGCTAGGGTTCATTTCCATGATTTGGATTATAAGAATGTCCCTTTCAAATGTAGAGCATACCATTAATAGAACCATTCAGAAGGAAACCATCCAGTATGAGGAAGAAACAAAATTTTGAGAACTCAAAAGGTCCGCTCAAAGGAGCTGCACCCAAGGTTAGCATAATGTCAGGAATGGCAACCAAACCCTGGTTTGGGTTTGGTTGCCATTCCTGCCCTTCAAGTTTTGGAAATATTACAGTTTGAATCAGAATAGTGATGGCCTAGGCTCTTTCATCCAACCATCCCAATTGACTTCTGAAAAGAAAATGAGAACGCGTTACCCTAGATCTCAGGAGATCCATTACGGAGAAAATTACTATCAAAACTGAAGCTAGGGTTCATTGCCATGATTTGGATTATAAGAATGTCCCTTTCAAATGTAGAGTATACCATTAATAGAACCATTCAGAAGGAAACCATCCAGTATGAGGAAGAAACAAAATTTTGAGAACTCAAAAGGTCCGCTCAAAGGAGCTGCACCCAAGGTTAGCATAATGTCAGGAATGGCTGTACTACTGTAGTATAATTTGAATTTCACAGTTTGCATAGAATCTCATACTTGGCAGCATTGAACAATGTTGAAAAAGCAAACATATTCCCAGAAAATAATGACAACTTCATCCTGAGTGAACCAGAAGGGGGCAGTATGGTGATCTGCATCTAAAGTATTCATGGGATCTCTAGGAGCAACATCCCCAGCTGGGTGCCGAGCCTAAAGTCAGGAAAGGCTGTACTATTGTATAAGTATGATCTCACAGTTTGCACAGAACTTCAAACTTGGCATCAATTTCTCCTAGATTCAAAATGGCGACTATTTATAAGTGACACCATAGGTGTTAGTAGGATTCTGCAATTGTCCGTGAGGATTTGTAATTGACACACTGGGTGAATTTGTACTCCAACCCTGTATAAAGAAAGGTAGTAAATGTACGCATTGATTTTCTTCTTGTTCTAATGATTTTCTAATGAGAGCTACCTCACAACGGTAGACAGTAAAAATAGAGATACAAACCACTCTATGTAAGGCACCTTTTCAGGGTATCATACTACAACTCTACAACTGTGACATTGTCTACTCTTTTACTGTGATTTTCAATAAAACTGGATTCTCTTGATGTTTTCTTCACTCCTGTTGTTGTCTCCTTGTCATAAGTGTCGATTGTTAGAATTTCACTAAATTAATTAGCAATCGTAGGAGCTACTAACAAGACTATAACACTAGACTTATAACTACAACTGACTCTAGAGTCTAGACGAACTAAAATTACAGATCTAAATGCAAACAAAAAAGGATCAATATTAAAAAAATGTTTATCATGGTATAAACAACAAGAACTCTGAATGTATTACAAAGTATCTTCTAAAGTTCTAAGTATTCCTTTGATAGAATATTATCTTCAAAATACAATGTTGAAAAAGAAAACACATGCCCCAAAAATAAAGGCAAATTAATCCTGAGTGAAACAGAAGGGGTAAGCTAGGTGATCTGCATCTAGAGTATTGATGGGATCTCTAGCAACGACGACCTTAGTTGGCTGCAGATCCTAACGTCAAGAAGGTATGTACTACTATATAAATACGATTTTTCAATCTGCAATGGACAAGGGATGATAGCTGGAGGAGACCACTGATCTGGAACCATCAAAAAAATGTAGACATGGCCTTAACTCATCATCTCCACATGGCACTTTAAAAGTGGCAGTTAACTCCCCACGTTCTTCTTAGCTTATTGAGTTTCCTTATTTAAACAATGTAATATTTTTTAGCCACTATGATCTTAGTGTGAAGTTTTATTGGCTCATTCTTGTAGTATGCTCTCAATCACATAGAGCATTTATGTTGTAATTTAATTCATTTCTATTATGTACTATGTTTTGTGTCATTGTATATGTTTGAATTTTATTTATTCGTGTTGTTTTGTTTTGTTATTTGCAGAGGTGCAACACTCCACAACGGTGGCATCTAGCCAAAGCCAAAGGGAGATGCAACACCATCAAAATTCTCCCAACATGCTAGGTACATTTCACTTTATTTTTCATACTTTGTGAAAGCAATTTATTTGACTTATTTTATGTTTCATATCTACATGGTGTGTTAATGTCTGCAGAGGTACAACAATCTACAACCTTGATGTCTAGCCAAAGCCACGGGGAGTTCCAACATGACCACTTAATGGACGATTCTCCAATTGCTGATCTACGAGGTTTGGAAAAGGCTATGTTATCAATTGTTTGTCAATTACCCTTTTTTACGGGATCGACCTGCTTTAATGTGTATTTTGTTGATGTGTTCAGAGGTGCAACCCTCCACAACCGTGGTACCAATCCAAGGCCATAGGGAGATGCAATATTGGTGTCCAACCTTTACTGTTGTGCCAGGTACGTTTGATGAGACTTTCATATGTTGTAATCAATGTTTGCATGCCTGTATTTCTTTACATGCAAATGCATTTCATAATGACTCTTTCATTTTTTAATTACAGATTATAGAAATTGTCCAAAGGATCATCCTCCTTCAAAACATGCCCAATTCATTGACAAGTCTCCAGTTGGTGACCTGCAAGGTTTGGAAAATGCTATGCTATCAACTCTTTGACAATTACCCTTTTTTTAGGCATTGCCATTCTCTAACGTCTGTTTACAATGAAAATTGGTTGCTATATTTCAGATGTAGGAGGTTCTCGTAGCAATCTTCCTTCTATTGAACATGCTTGGTTGATTCCCAACTATCCAGTTGCTTATTTCCAAGGTTTAAACTCTTTCATGGCAATTGTGACAGATTTGTTTTGCATTTTTCTTTATTGGTGTGTTGGATGTTCTATTAGTCTTTCCATTGTGTTGACTCACGACACGTTGCCAGGTGACTATAGACAAAGGGGAGGAGCATCATCTTCTGCTATGATAAATCCACCATGCAAGGGCTTCAGCTTTAACGATGACCAATGAGCCAAGCACATTTTTATGAAGGAAGATTCCATGAATATTGAGAAGGGCTCAAGGCTTGTGATAATTATCTGTATAGTTAATTGCTTTGAAGTTGCTGCACAAATGTCTTGGATCCCGCCTTCAACGCTTGTTCCAGTGATATGGGGTCTATAATTGGAGATTCTGCAATCTGTTATTGTAAATCATCTTTAGGGGAAGGGCTTATTTCTACAATGAAACGGAATTAGTAGTGCTGGCTACCTTCCTCTTGCAATACAGGAAGCCACCTTCCTCTTGCATCAAGAAAATTTTTGGAACTTTCAATGTATATACATTTTTGTGCATTTTTGCATCAATTGAGTTTTCTTAAGACAATACAGATATAAGCTATTTTAACAACTGTTGCTATTGTATTTACTTTGACAAGATATGTTCTATTTTGTGGTAATTTGTTGATACTTAGTGTATGCATTCGATAACTATTTCCACTTCACTCTATGCTTTGAATTATTGTTGACATAAATAGTAACTCGAACTTCAATGCAGATTGTTAAGTCTTTTATTGATGCATCATTATCATGTATCTTAAAGTGATTTTAGCCATTTTTATTGATCCGGATATTCCATGGAAGTTAGGGGGATCCTGCAAGGTTTTCCTTAGAAAAAATTATATATATGATGGCATGATGAAATTAAAAAATATACAAGACTAATATATAATATTACAGAAAACACCAATCACGAGTCTTGGAAATGCATTTCCACATTTTGAAACAGATGCCCATATGAAACACACCTTCAAGACAAGGCTGAAATGTTTCAGAGACATTTTATTTTTTTTAAATGCCATATCAGCCATTTCAGCCAAGCATGTCAGCTGTTTTAGCCAACATTTTGTTCACTTGAAAAAACAAAATTAAAAAATAAAATGCCAACACTAACTTGTTACAAATCATGTTATAAATAGATAGTTTGGGCGTCTTTTAAAGGTAACTCTCGTTTTGGCTCTACTTCCAAATTTGAAATTCGTGAATGGTATCCTGAAACTTTGTCTCATGTTTCTTTTGCACATGTATGTATGTATGTATTTGTTGTATTCTAACCATATTGTATCCTGATTTTCTAAAAATCTGTCATATCCATTCTGAACACCGTATCCATATCTGTATGTATGAACACACACACAAGCATCTAGGTTTGCAACTTGAGGTTTTTTTATTCCTCTCACACAGCAACAACCATGCAGAGGAGGAATTGTGAACAGTGTGAACCATCTTCAAAATGAAAACTTTGCAAAGCCAACAACTGAGCAATAAACCGAGATCTATAGTCTACCCTCTGAAACAAATAAATTTGAAACACCCAGTTGCAACTTATGAAACATTCATCTCCATTTTCATGTTAATTTCCAACCATCTATTGCTACTTCTTCCTTGGCGGTTTTGGAAAAATCAATACCCTATCACTACATTCTCTTCAGGACTTGCAAAAAATCCTCAAAACAATTAGATAAATAACAAAGCACCTTCTTTGGCCATTCTATCAATGACAGAACTTACCTGAACCTTTAGAAAAAGGGACCTAAGGATCAAATGTAAGCACCTAGTGCCCTTAAAAGTCATTCCCATTGATGAGGGTACTGCCGGATAGCACTAAAGCCTTATTTTCAAAAAGAGTAGATCCTATAGAATAATCATTATTAAATCTTCTTTGACAAGTTATTTTTAACTCGATATTCACTATTTTTATGCCTAGGTATAACAAGATGAACTTTTCATTCTGAAGAATGATTTCATCATAGAACATCATGGGCCCAAAATCATACTGATAGCATTGACAAGTTCTAGGAGGTGTTTTGAAGGTAAACTTTTCCAGATGTGAATCAAGCTTCAAAAACATTGAGACCAGTGAAGACATTACATTCAAATGAGTCAACTGGATTTAAAAGGGTAGATTTATAATTACAAAATAAGATTTTATAACAAGAGATTGAAGACTCGTTTATTTTTTTCAGTTATTGCATAAACAGCAATGGTATGTCCAATGAGAGACCATAAGATAAGGCTATCCCAACAAAACCAGCACCAGCTAAAATTGTTAGGCATGATCATCTTACACATATAAACACCCAGTAACAGCAGAAATCTTCCGCAGTTAACTGGGAAATCGTTCTACTATGTCCATTTAAATTCTAAAGGGGATCTTAATTTAGACAAGCATCCCTACGACTAACTGAACGGTTTCTAGCCTACCAAAGTGGAACGTAGTGAGGGATATGATGTACAGAAGCCTATGTCAATAGTGGAACGTAGTGAGGGCTATAATTCTACATCTGCCTATGTCAATAGTGTGAATACTATTTTGTAGTTGCAGAAAGGAGTGGGTTTTTTAATGATGAAAACTGGTAAACTGCTTCAAAATGAGGAGGAGGATACTCCATATTCGTAAGATGATGCATGTCTCTTTGAAGAGTACCTGTGTTTGAAGCATGATTATGATCTTCAAATCAACAATTCACTGAAAAGGGCAAGTCTGTCTAGAATTTGCATGACCTCAATCAACTTGTACAAGTAACTGATTTGAAAAGTGTTGAAACGTATTGAATATATGTTAAAGAGGATTAAATTATCAAATTGCAAATCTCTGAATTTGATAAGTATGATGCAATTTTTGAGAGAGACACTTCATGTTAATAAGCTCGAAGAAATCCATGCTTGCAACTTTCAAAACATCTGGATAAATCAAAAGAGAAGCCTGAAGCACTACTTGTAAAATTGGGTGACAGTGTTCTATCCTTTATTGAGGACTCTAATCAAGGTTTTTCAACCCCACCAGGGGTTTAAGGGAAGGTTGCCCTCTTTCACCGTTGTTGTTCTTTATAATAGCTAGAGTTAAGCAGCGCCAAACTTGAAGCCAAAAGAACAGGAGCAAAGATCTATCCTTATCCCATTTATTGTTTGTGGATGATGTCTTGCTAATCCTAAAACGATCTATAAGGGAAGCAAGAAAAGTAAAAGAAATTATGGACATGCATAGCACAGCTACGAGGATGAATGTAAATGTTATGAAATCAGTTATTTCCTTTTTTGGTATGAATAAGGAGACAGAGAGGCAGGTTCTACAGATTTTTCCTCTCAGAGGTATCAGTTTTAATGATGGATTCAAATCTCTGGGGTTTCCACTAAAACCTAATGGGTACAAGATAAATTATTGGGAATGGATGGTGGATAAATTGAGGCTAGAAGTAATGATTGGTGCAATAGGTGGTTATTGAGTGGTGGAAGATTGACTTTGGTTAAGTCAGTCCCTGAAACAATCCCAATGTTCTGGCACACCTTGCCTTATATTCCAAAATGGATACTAGAGAAAATAAGGAAAAAGGTTTTTAAGTTTCTTTGGTCTGGGAAAGAACAAAATGAAGAGATTCCACTTGTCAAGTGGAAGGTTATAGCAAAACCGAAAGATGGAAGTTGGGTGCTGAACAATATTCATTATTTTGGAAAATCCTTGGCAGCCAGAGGCTTGTGGTGAGTCATATCTCAAGAAAGTATGTGAAAGGATATCATAGTGCATAAACATATTAGTCCTGGTTCTATTATTGATTAGATAAGGAGTCAGAGGGAAACTATAAGTACTGCATTTATCCATTGTAAAGTGTAAGTAATGCATCTATCCATTGGAAAGCCTCAATATAGTGCTTCCCCTTAATAGGCAAGTGGTTAGCATGGAAGGTAGGCAATGAGGAGTAAGTGAGGATTGGAGTGGATCCTTGGGTTGGAGGCAAAAATGAATTCAGGTTCCCTGATAGGCTGGTAGAAATGCTGCAGGACGAAGGTACTTACACTCTCAATCGGGAATTTGATCAGGCAAATACTAATATATGGCAACAAGGGTAGAAGAAGGCAGACTCATTAGGCCTGGAGGGTGAAGAAGCAGCTATATGGAATGACTATGACGAGAAATTACAAAGATATAGATATAAATATATTCTGTTGCAAATTAAGCAGCAAAAAATACAGTGAATTAAACCCTTGATTCAATTTTATTTGACAGAATTTTTAACAATCTGCATGCTTTATTCATTTAATGTTTGAGGACCGTGGCAAGAAATTTTTAACAATCTGCATGCTGTTTCTGTATGAAATGCTTCTGCTCATTCCAAATATTTTGTATATCATTCCAAATATTTTGTGTATCTTTAGGTGGTGGCGACTAGAAGGCAGCTTCTGGAAATGGCGGAATTGGTTTTGGAGCTTTCTAGAGATTAGCTTATGTTCTGGAAGGTGTAAAATTGTCATTGTATGCTGGCCAAAAGGAGTCATTTTTTAAAAATTCGAACAAGAAAGCATGTTATGACTAGCACTTCATCGGGCTTTAGGAGCAACTTCATGCTTGCAGCTGAAGGCTGATCACTGCTTGACATGTTGGCCCTAAGTTTTAATTTTTCTGGGAATTGGTTCTCAGGCAGTCCTTCTGCTTTGCAATTATATCTCTTCAATTCATCTTGTGAGTCTCTTGAATGTAATTAGCCACCATGTTGCAAGAGTGGGTGTATTGATGCTCCAAGAATGGGGTATTTGCATAATAAACTGTAAAAATATCTCCAATACAAACTACTAAAAATATATATACAAATAACATTTTAACATAAATGCATAAATGAGATCCCATATAGTATAATCAAAAGCTCATAATACTGGGTACCCAAATATCACATACTATTTATCATTGATAATTCCAACTTTTCCAACAAAAATGTCACTTTTCAGGTGACAGTATTAAATGTATGGGTTTCAACGAAACAACCATGACATTAGAAACACCGCAAGGATCATAACAAGAATACTAATTTTACAAATTGCAGGTCTATATCGATTTCCATTGACAACTTTTGTTGGAATAGACATTGATAATAATTCCTCTTCACCACCTGCACATACTTTTGAAACGGAGCTCTCTTTTGAAACTTCTCCAAACACAAGACCGGTGGACAACTTATGAATCTCTGCATGGTAATTTATGTTAAATGACTGAAATTGGGCAGCTTGGATTGTTGCTTCTTTATGAAGAGGCTTCAGATTGATTGCCCGAACTTGATAGATGCCTTTCATTTGGTTACATATCAGTTCAGAATTTGTGTAAACTACAATATCCTTGGCACCGTACTTTTTTGCCTCTTTCAATCTTTCAACAAGGGCAATATAGTATGCCTCATTATTAGTAGTTCTACCATAGACATCTCTTGTTCTTTGGACGACCTGATTAGAGGCATTGTTGTAAATAACATATTTAATCTTTGCTTGACCAGGATTCGGACAGCAAGACACTTCTAAGCATAACGTCCACTTGTGCACCATTTTTTATTTTTAGACTATTTGTGCTTCGAAAGATCTGGCAAAGTATAAAACAACAAATTTTGATCAGAAAAACTGAAGGTATGGTTGTGCCTCGAAAAATCACAAAAATTAAGAAAAAACAAAAAAATTAGTTTATCGGAAATATTGGGAAAATATTAGAAAACAGTAGGGGTTCATCCTCCATGACGTCCTTCTCCACCCCATACCACCATGTCTTCTCCCACCATATCTTCCCCACTTCCTGCCACTATTGTGGCATCTACTCTTCCAGTATACTCATCTGTATCTCCAGTGGTTGCACCTGTAGTGGCTGCCACTACATCTGCGCCCCCCCCCCCCCACATGATTGCATTGGAGTTGGTTGTCCAGCCATCTGCTCCACCTACTAGCTCAGAACCCCAGCCATGTCCATCGTTGGAGGTGTTCACGGTGAGAATCAAGCTAATTTATGAAAATATTTTGATGCATTAACAAAAATTAATTTAAGCAATTATTACTTTTCAATGAAATGATTGTTGTAAATGTTGTAGGCTAGAATTGCTGAGAGGATCCGCAGATCCAGGACACCTGCCTCACGTTTCCCACTTGCATCAAAGGTGATTTATTTAAGATTCGAATTCTACATTTGTTTTATAAATGTGGTAAATGTTGCAAATGCTTGAAAATGACGGTATCTTATATCATTTGTTTCAGAGCTCGGAGAGATGGTCTACTCCTAGACGGGACAAGACCCGAGGCACCAGTAGCTCGAAGAGTAGGAAGATAGACTTTGGAGATGCGCCTGGGAGTGACGAGGGTGGTCACAATGCTTGACACACCATGTTATGTACATTAGCCATGAAGTGACACTTTTGTGCACCAGTTTCCATGTACTTTGTATCTATGGCACGAGTTGCCATGTATTTTGGATCTACGGCATGAGTTGTCTCATTTTCTATAGGGCACGAGTTGCCATTGTATGTACATTGGGAACCATGTTCCACTATTTGCCAGAAATTGTATATGTTTGGATGAGTTTTGTAGTCTTTATGTACATGGATTTTCAGTTATGTGATTTATATCATGTTGTTTATATTAATATCTTGTTGTCTCATGTTGTGTGTATCATGATGTGATGTTGTCTAAATTTGGTTTTTACTTCTATCCGTCCATGGCATGCAGTCTTAAGTTTTGGTACCAAGGATGTCCATGTTTTAGTTGATAATGTGAATCAACTTGAAGCTTACCTCAATCTTAGAAGAGAAGTTGGATATTATAGTTCAGCTTGGTTTATCTTTCCACATGTAAAAGCTTGTAATGGTATCTATGTTAAGAAAACATTATAAACATAGGCTAACTCAAACAAAATCATGTGACAATTAATCTAAACACAAGCAGAATAAATGGATGGACAAATCACACCTCATGGCACATAAGATATATATTGGGAGCTTGAGTACTGGGAAAATAATACGTAAAAATAGAAAATGTCCATTGTTGTCAAAAGGTTAAAATGAGATCCAACATGATTTTTAATAGCTCTACATAATAAGATCCAAAATGTCCATACTCTACATAATGAAATGTTGTCACTAGTATTTATATTGACCATTTTGTCTACTTAAGATCACGCAACAAATTAATAACCAAGTTATGGAATCATTTCTTAATCAATTGTCACCATACAAATAGGACAACCTTGAGCACAATGTACAGCTAGCTCATTAATTCTCACTCACGGATATAGCCACCTTTGATTTGATGACCATCACATCCACTACCATTTACAATTAGGACTTTCTTAATTTATCATTATGTGATAGCGATCTAATATTATGTAGACACGTTGACTTAAACACATATAGTTGACATTACAATAAATGACTACTATGAGGTGTATATTTGAGGCTATATCCACCTCAACACACCAACTTGTTACCTCAATACCCCAAATGCTTTCGAATTCTGTTTGGAAGGAATTGAGGGGTATTAGGACATCCTAATTCGTTTCTTGGACACTCAGACACTTGTTAAAGACATTTAGAACTTGCATTACATCAATGGAGTCACACATACACCCTCATCAAGTTGCATGCATCCATTAGTGCGCCATCAACACTAGAACATGTAAGCATTACTACATGTTGGACTAAGCTTTACTGATGTTATGATAATATTAGGTTTTCCATCCATTGAGAAGGTTGTCATAGGTGTGCATATCCACCATATAAAAATCTCCATGGTACAACCAATTTCAAACCATTAGGTTTCTAAATTAGGTATCTGGTGCTAGGTACAATGGTTCTCTAGTTGTATGCACCTTTGCTATATAGATGAGAAACTATGCATATATGTGTATAGTGATTTGGATTCAAATGTATGCACATGGATATAGATGTACAATGAAAATGATTTAATTTTTATATGTATTATAATTTATGGCTATATCTTAGGCTACATAATAGTGTTTCATTGTGATTAGAATACAAACTAGGGTTTACGCTACCAACTAGGGGTTTTAGGCTAGGATCCAAGCTTTAGGGTCACCATCTTAATGTTTAATTCCACTATCACGACATCATTCTCACCAATACCGTGCCCACTACTACAATCACCATCAAGCCTCTCATTCCCACTTTGTACATTTCCAATATTTCCAAGTTAAAATTTATAGGTCTTGTTGCTAAAAGCTTTTCACTTATCTATTCACATAGACAAATCCACTTCTGTGAAAGATTTGTTGTAGCTTGGTATGTGCAAGTTCATATGCAATAATAGTTGAGAAATCCAAAACATCCTATATCTTGGAAAAACAACCTTATTAATCTTCTTTTCACAAAAGAAGGGGAGAACATCATAGTACAGTCTCAATAGCAATGTGTTTTTTAATGAATAACCTCTATAAAGGGCATACTATATTTATCTAGTCTTTAAAGCTAAGTCATTTGGAATAGAAAGTCACAATTTCAATTACACCATTAATGCAATGTGTTCAAATTGAAAGTTTTGTTTTGTTGCACTACATGTGGCCAAACATTAACTTCCACGAATTATTCTTTAATAATAAAAAAATTATTAAATGATATTTTTTTTAAGTCTAACATCATTGCTGAAGGGTTATTTTGTTACTAAAACTTCGTGTCAAGGGAAATGTAAAAATTCAAAACGTAAAAAAAATAGTTTGAAGGGAGGAGATGAAATGAAATTCCAATGCGAAATGCCATTGCCAATAATTGAAATCTTCACATGATCAATGCTCTGTGCATGTTGGCTTGCATGAGTATTTCATGTTGACCAACTTTTATCTACACATTGCTACAAATGCATGCCAGGTCCAATTGATGCAAACGATCTTCCCATGTCTTGCTAAAAAGAAGAATGTCAACTAGATAGATGATAAAAAATGAGTCAAAATACAATCTTAGCACTCCATTCATTATCGTCATAAATGTCACAAAGCGAACAATAAGATTAGATGACATCAACACCATTCAAACAATCCTAAGTTGGCACATTTTAAAATGTTTCCCTCCACATATCCTCTTACTTGATATGGCTCTAATGATAATCAAACTTTAGGTTAATTTTACATCTTCATCATCATTGTCATCTCTGGGTTCCTCATCAACATCTCCATCATCATTATCTTCTCCATCATCATCAACGTCTTCATCATTATCACCATCATCATCAACGTCTTCATCATTATCACCATCATCATCATCGTCATCAACATTTTCATTATCATTGTCATCTTTAGGTTCCTCATCAACATCTCCATCATCATCATCATCATCATCATCTTCATCACCATCACCATCATCATCAACGTCTTCATCATCATCACCATCATCATCATCATCATCATTGTCATCTCTAGGTTTCTCATCAACATCTCCATCATCTTCATTACCATCACCATCATCATCAACGTCTTCATCATCATCACCATCATCATCAACAACATCTTCATCATCATTGTCATCTCTAGGTTCCTCATCAACATCTCCATCATCATCATCATCTTCTCCATCATCATCATCTTCATCACCATCACCACCACCATCATCATCATCATCATCATCATCATCAACGTCTTCATCATCATCACCATCTTCATCATCAACATCTTCATCATCATTGTCATCTGTAGGTTCCTCATCAACATCTCCATCATTATCTTCTCCATCATCATCATCCTCATCACCATCACCATCATCATCAACATCTTCATCACCATCACCATCATTATCATCATCAACATCAACATCTTCATCATCATTGTCATTTCTAGGTTCCTCATCAACATCTCCATCATCATCATCTTCTCCATCATCTTCATCACCATCTTTATCACCATCACCATCATCATCAACGTCTTCATCATCTGATTCGGATTTGTGTGGGAACAAAACAAAAGATAGCATATACAGAATCATATACAGGGATATATATTCACATACACAGATATATGGCAAGAAACACAGTGATACAGTAAACACATATTCTATTAAGTATCGAAAATAGAACGGACTGTAAATACAACAGCTGTAATGGTGGTAGCTATCTCTGAGAAGAGATGTGGACGCTATGCTCATTCGTGCCAAAATGAATACAAAGAGAGGCCAAAAGGGCCTATTTATCATAAGAATGAGGGAAAGAATCCCAAACATCCAAAAAACTAACCCTAGAAGATGAACCGTCATAAAGTTTGCGGCCCCAAGGTTTTTAGTTGAACAGTCAACTTCCCGGGGTCATAACCTTTGCATACAATCTCCGTTTGGGGCGCTCGGTAGCCCATTGGAAAGATCTATCTGAGGAATACGCTGAGGACCATGAAATAGATGAGCTTTGTCGAACCAAGATTTCTCAAAAAACGTCGTTTAGGGCCTCAAAACGGCCCCGGAAATTTGGGACTTGAAAAATTGTAGAAAAATTACTAGAAAATTGGAAAAATGGGAAACTATTTTGAGCCAGTGGAATAGGTGGGTGGCCACCGATATCCATCTGGATCATCATCATCACCATCATCATCATCATCAACATCTTCATCATCATTGTCATCTCTAGGTTCCTCATCAACATCTCCATCATCATCATCATCTTCATCACCATCATCATCTTCATCACCATCACCATCATCATCAACGTCTTCATCATCGTCACCATCATCATCATCATCATCAACATCTTCATCATCATTGTCATCTCTAGGTTCCTCATCAACATCTCCATCATCATCATCATCTTCATCACCATCATCATCTTCATCACCATCACCATCATCATCAACGTCTTCATCATCGTCACCATCATCATCATCATCATCAACATCTTCATCATCATTGTCATCTCTAGGTTCCTCATCAACATATCCATCATCATCATCATCTTCTCCATCATCTCCATCATCATCTTCATCACCATCATCATCAACGTCCTCATCATCATCACCATCACCATTATCATCATCATCATCATCATCATCTTCATCATCATTGTCATCTCTAGGTTCCTCATCAACATCTCCATCATAATCATCTTTTCCATCATCATCATCATCATCTTCATCACCATCGCCATCGTCATCAACGTCTTCATCATCATCACCATCATCATCCTCATCATCAACATCTTCATCATCATTGTCATCTCTAGGTTCATCATCAACATCTCCATCATCATCATCATCATCATCATCTTCTTCATCACCATCACCATCATCATCATCATCATCATCTTCTTCATCACCATCATCATAATCATCATCATCATTGTCATCTCTAGGTTCCTCATCAACATCTAGCCATAAGTGTTCGGTGGATAATTTTGCAAAGTTGACCCTCGTGTGCAAAAATTGCACACTCCCTTACTAAGCAAAACCCTAGCTTCCAAAATGGACCTACGAGGTGACACCCGGACCATGGGACCGGAGGAGAGGGGCACCCTTAGCACTATATCGACGTCTTGAATCCAACGGAGTCGACGGTTTGTCGATCAAAGCCACGGTCGTCATTCTATGGCTTGTTTCGTCTCGCATCCAAAAGGCCTTTAGGGACACCTGCTGGATACCTACCAGGGGCATAGAATTCCAACCGTGCAACAAAATCGGGTTCCGAGGAGTCCTGCAAGTGTGTCTAGGAAGGTTCCGGCAGGGAACACTAGCCATAAGTGCCCAGTGGATGATTTTGCAAAGTTGACCCTTGTGTGCAAAAATTGCACACTCCCTTATTAAGCAAAACCTTAGTTTCCAAAATGGACCTACAAAGTGACACCCGGGCCATGGGAACGGAGGAGAGGGGCACTCCTAGCACTATCTCGACGTCATGAATCCAACGGAGTCGACGGTTTGTCGATCAGAGCCACGGTCGTCATTCTATGGCGCATTCTGTCTCGCATCCGAAAGGCCTTCAGGGACACCTGGTGGATACCTACCGGGGGCATAGAACTCCAACCGTGCAACAAAACTGAGTTCCAGGGAGTCCTACAAGTGTGTCTAGGAAGGTTCCGGCTGGGAACACTAGCGATAATTGCCCAGTGGATGATTTTGCAAAGTCGACCCCCGTCTGCAAAAATTGCACTCCCTTACTAAGCAAAACCCTAGTTTCCAAAATGGACCTACAAGGTGACACCTAGGCCATGGGACTAGAGGAGAGGGGTACCCCTAGCACTATCCCGATGTCTTGAATCCAACGGAGTCGACAGTTTGTCAATTTGAGCCACGGTTGTCATTCTATGGCTTGTTTTATACCTTTTTCTCCAATATAACCACCTTCTCTGCATATAGAGTCAATATTATGTTTATGAAATCCCTTCTAATTGTTAAAAGCTATCAAGGTCGCAAGAGCGCCTACGCCAGCGACATCTTCAGTTGTAATGACAAATTCCAACGAAGGTTCCACATGTGGTTCATAGTCATTTTCCTCTGCATTCTGCACCCAAAACAAAACACTAATCTTACCATGGAAACAGAGAAAACATATAAGATTATAAAATGACTACTAAAATTGTGACTCAGTAATTACCTGAATCAGCTCCATCAGTAAATGAACATCCCTGGTGTATAATTCAACAGATAATTGTTTAATTGCTTGATGTAAATCTTCTATAAGTGGATTTTCTTTTTCCCCAACATAGAGCTTGTCTTTCCTAATCTTTTCAATATGTTCCTTGGGGGTCGCCATAAATGTCACCAAACACAATCCACAGTAAAATCCTTTATCACCAAACACAATTCACAGTAGAATTGGTAAAACCTGTAATTAAAAAAATAAAAATAAAAACCCAATTCGGTATAAGTGGACATGAAAATAAAGAATAGTCACTTCCAAGATGCAAGAGCCTCTGAACCACTTTTGAAAAACAAATGCTTACCAGATCCTTTCCAGCCTCAAACGCCTTAGCAATGGAGAAACAACTCAGGTTTCTCTTTTGTTGTTACGTTTGGCCTCAAATTCATGAAAGGCCTAAGGATAAGGCCATACTTATCACACTGCAAGATACTCTTAGTCACTTCCAAGATGCAAGAGCCTCTGAACCACTTTTGAAAAATGAATGCTTACCAGATCCTTTTCGGCCTCAAATTCCTCGGCAATGGAGAAATGCCTGTAGCACCCAAACTGTGGCTTCAGTCGCGAATCCGTCGATTCCGATGGATCCGGGACGCCGTGTTTCAGCTAGGGGTCCCCCCACAGCGTGCCTCGAAGTCCCGAAAACGGTGCCAATGTGCCATATCCAGAGCTAGGGTTTTGCTTAGTGAAGGCCTTTCGAATATTGCTCAAGGGGGCCATTTCTCGTCCGAAGGCTCCTGGGCGTGCGGGGCCATCGTGGACACATCCACAATGGCAATACTCACATGTGGGAGCTGACAGAATCCAATTCTGCTCGTCGGTTTTGGTCTCGTGGCCCCAGAGCAATTCCTCAAAGTGTCCCTAAATGGCCCCGGGGTGCTCGACAAAAATGTCCGCAGCACCCAAACTGTGGCTCCGATTGCGAATCCGTCGATTCCGATGGATCCGGGACGCTGTGGGGCGTCCCCTAGTTGAAACCCGGCATCCCAAATCCATCAGAATCGACGAATTCGCGATCGGATCCATGGTTTGGGTGTTGTGGGTATCTTGGTGCGGTACCCTGGGGCCATTCGGGGACACTTTGAGGATTTGCTCCGGGGACACATAATCCAAACCAGTGAGCGGAATTGGATTCTATCGGCTCCCACATGTGCGTATTGCCATTATGGACGTATCCATAGTGGCCACCCACGCCCAAGGTCCTCCGGACGAGAAATGGCCCCCTTGAGCAAATTTGGAATGACCCTCAATGAGCAAAACCCTAGCGCTAGAGATGGCTCATTGGCACCGCTTCTGGGTCTTCAAGGCACGGTGTGGGGGGTCCCCTAGCTGAAACCCGGTGTCCTGGATCCACCGGAATTGATGGATTTGTGAACGGAGCCATGGTTTGGATGCTACGGGCATTCTAGTCGGGCACCCCAGGTCCATTCAAGGACACTTTGAGGATTTGCCCTAGGGCCACGGAACCCAAATCGGTCAGCGGACTTGGATTCCGTTGGCTCCCACAGGTCCACGTAGCCATTGTGGACCTGTACATGGTGGCAACTCACGCCCGGGGGCCTCCAGACGAGAAATGACCCCCTTGAGCAAGATTGGCATGGCCTTCACATTGGGGTCAAATTTGCAAAATCGTCGACCGGGTAGTTATGGCTAGCGTTCCGAGCTGGAACCTCCCTAGACACACTTGCAGGATTCCTCGGAATCCGGTTTTGTTACATGGTTGGAATTCTATGCCTCGTCAGGTATCTAGTAGGTGTCCCTTAAGGCCTTTTGGCTGTGAGTCAGAATGAGCCATAGAATGACGACCATGGCTCGGATCGACAAACCCTTGACTCCATTGGATTCAAGACATCGGGATAGTGTTAGGGTTGCCCCTCTCCTCCGGTCTCGTGGCCCAGGTATCATCTTGTACGTCCATTTTGGAAACTAGGGTTTTGCTCAGTACGTGAGTGTGCAATTTTTGCACATTGGGGTCAAGTTTGCAAAATCGTCGATCGGGCACTTATGGATAGCGTTCCCAGCTGGAACCTCCACACTTGTAGGACTCCCCGGAACTCGGTTTTGTTGTACGGTTGGAATTCTATGCCCCTGGTAGGTATCCAGCAGGTGTCCTTGAAGGCCTTTTGGATGCGAGACAGAACGAGCCATAGAATGACGACCGTGGCTCGGATCGACAAACCGTCAACTTCGTTGGATTCATGACGTCGGGATAGTGTTAGGGGTTCCCCTTGCCCAGGTGTCATCTTGTACGTCCATTTTGGAAACTAGGGTTTTGCTCAATACGGGAGTGTGTAATTTTTGCACATGGCGGTCAAATTAGCAAAATAATCGACCGGGCACTTATGGCTAGCGTTCCCAGCTGGAACCTCCCTAGACACACTTGTAGGACTCCTTGGAACTTGGTTTTGTTGCACGGTTGGAATTCTATGCCCCGGGCAGGTATCTTTGAAGGCCTTTTGGATGCGAGACGGAACGAGGCATAGAATGACGACCGTGGCTCGGATCGACAAACCGTCGACTCCATTGGATTCATGACATTGGGATAGTGCTAGGGGTGCCCCTCTGCTCTAGTCCCGTGGTCTAGGTGTCATCTTGTACGTCTATTTTTGAAACTAGGGTTTTGCTCAGTACGAGAGTGTGCAATTTTTACACATTGGGGTCAAATTTGCAAAATCGTCGATTGGGCACTTATGGTGATGATGATGAAGACGTTGATGGTGATGGTGATGAAGATGATGATGATGATGACGAAGAAGATGATGATGATAGAGATGTTGATGAGGAGCCTAGAGATGACAATGATGATGAAGATGGTGATGTCGATGAAGACGTTGATGATGATGGTGATGAAGATGATGACGAAGAAGATGTGATGATGGGGATGTTGGTGATGATGATGAAGACGTTGGTGATGATGGTGACGTTGATGATGGTGATGGTGATGAAGATGATGATGAAGAAGAAGATGATGATGATGGAGATGTTGATGAGGATCCTAGAGATGACAATGATGATGAAGTTGGTGATGATGATGAAGATGGTGATGATGATAAAGATGTTGATGATAATGGTGATGGTGATGAAGATGATGATGATGATGAAGAAGATGATGATGATGGAGATGTTGATGAGGAACCTAGAGATGACAATGATGATGAAGATGGTGATGATGATGAAGATGTTGATGATGATGATGATGATGGTGGTGGTGATGATGATGATGATGAAGAAGATGATGATGATGGAGATGTTGATGAGGAACCTAGAGATGAAAATGATGATAAAGATGTTGATGATGATGATGATGGTGATGATGATGGAGACGTTGATGGTGATGGTGATGGTGATGGTGATGAAGATGATGATGAAGAAGAAGATGATGATGATGGAGATGTTGATGAAGGAACCTAGAGATGACAATGATGATGAAGATGATGGTGATGATGATGAAGATGTTGATGGTGATGATGATGATGATGAAGAAGAAGATGATGATGATGAAGAAGAAGATGATGATGATGGAGATGTTGATGATGAACCTAGAGATGATAATGATGATGAAGATGATGACGATGATGGTGATGATGATGAAGACGTTGATGGTGATGGTGATGAAGATGATGATGAAGAAGATGATGATGACGGAGATGTTGACGAGGAACCAATAACCAACATAATCAACATAATATAATAGTTTTTTGGGTTGGGGAGATACCTTAGGTTACCCAAAGCATGAAAAAAGTTTGGGTGGGCACAAAATCAAGAGAACAAATTTTTTTGAAGAGGACATGTGGGGTGGGAGGTCGACCTCCAAAAAATCAAGCATTGACATGGGTGAGGTAGGTCTAAAGCCTCCCTCAAGTACATTTCCAACCATTAGGTGACAATGATGAACATGTTAGTGCTACTCAATTAGATGCTGAAGTAGCTCAATACAATATGGAAGTTGTTGCATCACATGAACCACATACATATTCTCTAGAACCGATTCAAAATGACACTATGAATTTAATATGATTGAAGGTTGTCAATTGGCAAGAAGCCTCAATGAACAAACGACATTGAAAAGCCAAAAACCCTAGCATGAATGGTTATCATAAGCCATGATGAATATGAATATGAATATTGTTACTAACGCTAATGAAAAAAGCCTAGGGCTTGAGGATCGAAATACCAAGATAGACATGTAGACTTGGATTCTATAAGATGAGTTCTCTAGTGGTGTACTTGTGTGACGTGACGAATCCTTCTAATAGTGATCCTATCCCACTTGGAGTCCAAATACCCCCTATTGAGGGTACGTGTGGTGGTTCACAGATTCTAGGGCTAGATTAGGTTAATAGAGCTAGATTAGGTTTCATTAGGTTAATAAAGCTAGATTAGGTTTCTAGGTTTCTAGATTAGTTTCCGAGGGTTAGATTAGTGTTTCTAGGGCTAGTTTAGGTTTCTAGGACTATATTAGGTTTATAGTATTCTAGATTAGTTTTCTAGTGTTAAATTAGTGTTTCTAGGGTTAGTTTAGCTTTTTAGGATTTCTAGGGCTAGATTATGTTTGTAGGGTTATATTAGTGTTTCTAGGGTTAAGCATGCATGAATAAACAATCACATGGATATAAATCATAACTTAATCATAACTCATACATCAAATAAACGATAAGATAACGATATCAAATTCCTATCTAACATGAATAACATTAATCATGCATGAATAAACAATCACATGGCTATAAATCATAACTTAATCATAACTCAAACATCAAATAAACTATCTAACATGAATAACATTAATCATGCATAAATAAACAATCACATGGCTATACTATGTACCTCAATCAATTAGGCCTTCTGGATCATCTTGGTTTTTTATTGTCTCGAACAACCTCTCATGCTCTGCATGAGGTAGTAAGTAGCGTACCTTGTTTGATGTCTCCATTGACACTGTTTGCAGTTGGATGTTTGCACCAACGATCAGGTGCGTAAAGTGATACACCCATGAACCTGGTCTATAATCCGTGTATGTGTAGCCATTGCTCTTTGGTCCCTTTCCATCTACTGTAAGATATTCCCCCTGAACAACCATCGAGCCAGTCGGAAAGGTAATGCCTTTACTATCGGTTAATGATGCGAGGAGGGTTTGCTTCCCCTGGATCCATCGTGCCAACCAATAATTCGTCCCAATTGCATTGTCTGTCGGGGCGACAACTGCGTAGATGTGTCTTGCAAAAATGCATTTTACGGTCATATTCCAACAAGTAGTGGTTTGATAACTTGGATAATTACAAAAACAAGGAGGGAACCGGGATATGCATGCAAAAATGTTTACCTGGCTGTAGAAGATCAGATATATGATCATATTCATTCGAAATAGAGGACTGGCCTTCCTCTAACTGGATTGTTTCAACAACTGCACGTGGGTCCACTGCAAGTGATACATGATCCCATTCATCAACCCAATCCATTGATTCGCACTCATCCCACTCACAACTGCTGCCAGACCCACAAAAGCAAGCAAGTTTTCGCGTCCATATTTCAAATAAGGGGTTGTTTGAGCTTCAAACCGAATGAAATCCATGAGTGCCTTGCACAGTACTACAACTATAAGAACACGATCAATATATATCAACTACATGCCATAAATTTCTGACAACATGTCCTCTACCTGTTGGTATGTGTTGCTCCATGGTTTGATCTGACATTTTTGCAGAGCACCATTGAACTATGGATTCTGCATTCCGAATATGAGGGTCTCTCATGCACCTCATCTCCTCTCTTCGTAGGGCAGTTTTGAGACATGCTCCAGCCCTGTCGTGCTTTCCCTTTCCATGCCCGGTCTCAAAATAGTTCCATACATGCAGCACATCATAAGTCTTGTGCAAAATACTCAACCACTGGAATACACGTGCATTTTTGAATTGGCTTGCACAACCATCTGACCATATCCAATGTTGATGCATCTGTATACCTCTCTCCTTCAGCTGATCATAGAAAATTTTGAAGCAATGCTACACATAATGCAGGTCGTGGCACTTGTCGTCACTGATGTAGAAGTTGGTCTCTTTCAATATTATCCTCATGTCGTTGCTGCTCTCTGGCACGTGCCTATACCTGATATGGACCATTATGCTAATTTGGTCTGAATGGTAGATTGACTTTGAATCTTATTTTGTGGCTGTAGGGTGTAGTTTTCAGCAAAGTCCACAACTGACAATATTGTGCCATTGGGAAAGGTGTCCCTGCACTGTCTGTACTGTTCATTCTACCATCGTGCTACATGGACATGTTGTACATACTGCTCGGTCTTTTGGTGTAATTCCTTCACGAAATTACAAATTTGTACCTGGTGCCACAAAACCAAGGGCATTAATACAATGTGACATTTGCACTCTAAATATATATGTATAAATTCAGCATGTACATTATGAAAATATGCAAACTTAGATTACCTGTGACTTCACCAATGCAATTTTTTTGCTTTCCTTCGAACTATCTACTTGATATGTTATGTACTTGAAGTTCTGCATTTCTACTGACATTCTCCCAAATTCGTGCGCCTCGGTTGCGTGGATGTAGCGGCTCAATAATGCAAATCCACTGCAACTAGAGCATGTCCCATATAAACATGATCTTTTATAATATTTTTGTCCTTCAGGTCTTGGACACATTATGCTATGTATAAATTCTTTGGATGCATTCAGTGGTTGTAACGATGGGCAATCCTGCATAATGTTAGTATGCAAATCACAAAATATATGTCTATATGTATCATAATAGTACTCAAATTCTACATGGTATCTACAACAACATGTATTGCGATCAATGCAAATTCTAACATACTAGGGTTTGCATTTTTCAAAGGACTTTTGGCCCAAGTTCAATTGTGTGTGCTTATTCTTGAAAGTCTCATAGAGTTCTATTTGTGTCATGTCAAGGAAGTGCTTGACATGGGGTTCACCCCCCCAACACCTTTTCTCAACTTTAAAACATCTCTTTGATTCGATGTCGGTCTAGTGTTATCATGCCAAAACTTTTGCACTAGTTCTTTAACAGCATCAATAAGCTTCATGTCTGAATGAGGTAACCTACCAACAAAGGCCCAACAATCTTTTTGGCCCGGGGTTTCAAGTTTTTCTGTAATGGTAGAATAGTTTTGAAGAGTCTTTTTATCTACTTTAAAGATTTTACATGTGTGTGATAGTAGGCGACGTTGCCTTGTGGATTTGTCTACAATCGATTCCGACAGTACACGATGGGCCGCATTAAAATCTTTTGTATGAGAAGTTTTTCCAATCAAATTAAATGCAGATTGTAGATTTCTAACAACATGATTGTTGGCCTCTGAACTTCTAACGACCTTTATGCCCAAAATTCTCCTAACATGAGTTAGACAATGTGATTTTAACAAAGCAAGAAACAATTGACATTTTGCTGCATCGGTTTTGGATTCAAAAAAATCTTTGATTATCTTGCTACAATGGAAATCAATAGTGTGTTTGGGCATCTTACCTTCAAGTCTTGAAAATGAACTTTCATCCACATGAATATGTCTGGGAGTTTTTCGTTATCCACTTGATAGTCGAGGCAAGGGAGTCGGCAAGGAAGTACGAGTCTCGTTAACAATTTGTTGTGCCCCTTCGTTCACAAATTGGTCCTGCAAGGGACTGTGTTCCCCATGTGTGTGGTCTTCTTGGGGAGGTTTCCAATTAAGAACTTGTTCAACATCCATCCCTTCATACTCGACATCAGGCAAGATTTGATTGACTTCAACCACTTCGTCATTGCTTGTTGATGGCTCTAAGGCACTAACATTTTGATTTCTGCGGTTTTCCATGTACAACCTAGCATTTTCTCTTATCTCATGGGCCTTTTCAGGGGGCAGCTCCTTCCTTCTAAACTTTATTTTATTATTATGTGTGTTTCCCATATTCAATGCGTTTTAAAAAAAAAAAATATCACCCCTGCAAGAATGAACAACAAATAAAATATTAAAACTCGATGTGCATGATTATTTAGTTCGATGTAGCAATTGATTATGTACAACAACATCTAGTGAGAATGTTTTCATATAATCTTAAAAGCTATTGGGAATGCCCTACATATAACAACACCACCTCTAGGAACTCAGTAGGATGGTATTGGATGGTGGTATGGGATGTTAGTAGGAGCAAATTCCCTACAAGGGAGAAGCTCCTACTCACTTCATTTTCATGTCATGGATGAGGGAAAATATCCCTAAAAGACTCAAAGTTTTCAATTCTTTAGGTGTTTGTGTGAGTTGTTGTAGTGAAACCATGAAGAATTCAACAAATATTTGTCTACTAGATGGAGGAATGTGATTATGAAATGTTATTGGTGGTGATGCAAGTAATTTTTATTTATTACCTTCATGAAAGGTTGAAAGCATTGCTTGGTGCATGTTGTATTTTTTTTTGGTAAGATGTTTTTATTGTGTATGTTGAAGATTAAGAAGACTAAAATAGATCTATCATACAATTCATGAAGAAAAACCAAAATAGATGCCATTCAAACAAGTGAATGAAGACTAAAATACATTTAACAAGATAAAATTGTCACCATACCTTAAGGATTATGATTGCTCTTTGCTTCAAATGTAAAATGCTCTTTTGATGTGTCCACTATATGTAAGAAGAGTTCATGTGTGTCCAAGTAGCATGAGAGTTCAATCCAAGGAGCCAAATAGAGTCCAACTATTGTGTATTCACTCAAATGATCCAAATAGAGCCCAAGAGGTGTGTATTCAATCCAAAGAGCCAAATAGAGCCCCAAATGTTGTGTATTCTATCCAAATGGTCAAGCAAGCACCAAATGGTGTATGAATTCAATCTAAAATGTAAATGCTTGTTGGGATGTGCGTGAAAACAACGAACAAAACGCGATGAATCAGGGAAAAAATGTGGGAGAAGAGCGTGGGTGATTTTTTAAATTTCATGTTCAGCAGGAACGCGCATCCCTACTGAACGTTGTATAGTTCGGTGGGTAACGTTCACTGCATTTATTACCCAACAAATCTAAATGTGTCGGTTTATTCCTAGAGCCCCTCCCCCATAAAGGCCTTTAGGTCCTATTCTAACACATAATCCCTAAGTGCATTTAAGTGCTTCTAGGGGTTTTGGGGTTAGGTTTATAAGGATTGTAGATTAAGAGTTATGGTAATAAGGATTATATGCAAGTTATGGGGTTAAATGTCATCATCATCTTCATATTCATTAGCATCATCTAAATAGTCTTCATCATCATATGGAGCTTGTCTAATTTTGGATATAAGGAGGATATAAGATGGAGATGTTGATGATGATGGAGATGTTGATGGTGATGGTGATGGTGATGATGATGATGGAGAAGATGATGATGATGGAGATGTTGATGAGGAAGGGGGGATGACAATAATGATGGAGATGTTGATGATGATGATGATGATGATGATGGTGATGGTGATGGTGATGGTGATGATGATGCGAGGAGGGTTTGATGATGATGAGGAGGGTCTTCATTTTCAGCACCATCATCATCTTCATCATCATTGTCATCTGCCCCTTCCTCATCATCATCATCATCGTCCTCCTCTTCATCATCATTGTCGTCTCCATGATGATGATGATGATGGAGATGTTGATGAGGAAGGGGGAGATGAGGACGATGATGATGATGGTGATGCAAGGAGGGTTTGATGATGATGGGGGAGAGGAGGAAGACAATGATGATGATGATGATGGTGATGGTGATGATGATGAAGATGATCATCATCATCATCATCATTGTGATCATCATATTCATCATCATCATTTTCATCACCATCATCATCCTCATCACCATCATCATCATTATCATCCTCGTCATCACCATCACCATCACCATCACCATCACCATCACGATGGTGATGCAGATGATGATGATGATGGTGAAGATGATGATGATGATGGATATGTTGATGAGGAAGGGGGAGATGACAATGATGATGAGGAGGAGAACG